>VZTD01000530.1:461483-718916 GCA_013397725.1 Rhagologus leucostigma
GGGGGACGCTCCTCTTCCTTCGCGCTGGGCTGGGCGCCCCCGCAGCGGAGGCACCGGGAGGCCTGCTGAGGTGACCGGCGAGCGGGAGCGGGGCACGGCCGCCCTCCTTGTCCGCCTCCCTGGGAGAAGCGGCCAGGACCGGGGACGGGCGTCCGGAGGAGTTCCCGCGGGGCTGCCGGCGGCCCCCGAGCGCCGCGCCGTGCGCCCGACGAGACGGAGGCTCCTTCGCCACTCCCTACACCGGGACCCTTGCGCCCTCCTCCCCGCGGCCGGCGGCTCCCATGGCTCTGAGCAAAGGGCTGCGGCTGCTCTGGAAGCAGGAGCCGGGGCCGAGCGCCCTGCTGGAGGCGCGCAGCCGCCAGGACTGCCTGTTGCTGGAGGCCGGCACCGTGGCGGCGCTCAGTAAGTGCGTGCGGGGGCGGCTGTGGAGGCGCGGAGCTGGCCTGGCTGTGGGTGCCCGTGGGTGCGCGTTTCTGCCTGCGAAGGGGCACTGGGGTGCGGCGGCAGCAGGCGATGCCCAGAAGCATTGGGGCGCTTTTCCCCGTGGTGTGGAGAGAGGAAGGGGAGCGCGCAGACCCACGTCCAGTGGGATGCTGGCTGCAGAGAGCGCCTCACCTCGCTTACACCCCGACCTCCAGCAGGGTACTCCAGGCTTGGCCACTTGCTGTCGCATTTGGGTGACCCCCGGTACGTGCCCTGCATGGAGGGTAGGCCAGTATCTCCTCCCGATCCGTGTCCCATCGCTGCTCTGGATGTCTTTAGCCTCCTCACCAGCAGCCGGGGCAGAAGAAGCAGGAGAGGCCGCCCTGCTGCCTGGTGCTAGTGGGGTCTCGGCACAGGGCACCTTTAGTGTGCAAGACTTACCCTCTACAGCCTTGACTGCAGAGGAGGTAAAGGGATGGGATTCACTGCCTCTTAAAGAAGTTTCTACTTAGGTGCTAACCACCAGTGAAGACAGCCAGCTCACAGCAGAGTTGTTTTGGGATGACTGACTTAAGATTTGTCTCTCGTAAAAAAGCCCGGGCTTCTTGTGTGGTGCCCCTGTGGTTTGAACGGTATTTGGCTACTTGAGTGTCTGGCTCTTACTGGAGGAGTCTCGGAAACGTGCTCAGGGTTGTCTCACCTTGTGTTTTTGATACTTGTCACACATGAGTTAATGCAATGCTGATGTTGCTAATGTTGAGGCAGACAAAAAAAAATGAGGGACTGAGAATGTAAGGTGCAAAAAGCAACGCAGGGGAACACATGCTTGTGCTGTGTTCTTAAATTGTTTTCTGTGTGATACCCGTGCCTGCTGCTGTTCACAGCGTTGTTGGAGTCCGTGTTCAAGCAGCTCAAACTGTTGTAGTAAGATCTGTGTGTACGCTGATTTGTACACTGTCAGTCACAATGTCACCTCAGGATCTGGGTCCGCTGAGCTGCATCTTCCACAATGTACAGTGGCAGGACATGCAGACTAAAATACTTGATTTTCAGGTGTTGGGGATTTTAGGAATGACGAAAGCCAGAAAGGTCATCAAGGAGCAGCTGATTTTCACAAGAATAGTTCTGATAATGGAAAAATTTTGACCTCTCATGAAAAAGAGGTTATTGCCTCACTGTGGGGATTTTTGTTTGGTTGGTTTTGTTTATTTTATTTTATTGGAGTTTTACATTGTGTAATATTTTGGGGGTTCAGTTTCCTGCTAAATTCTTTGGTAATAGTGGACATGAATGTGTTACGTTTTTCTAGAGGGGTTTTTTGTGTCAGTTTTCAGTGAACTGGCAGTGAAAAGTCAGTTAGTACTGAGCAGCACTTTACTCACTTTCCCTGATTCTAAAACCTGTTGACATTAAAACTCTATATTGATGTCAGTGGGGTTGGGTCTGTATTTTGTTATTGTGATAAAATTCTAAAGCAGCTCTGCATCCTAAAGGCAATGTGCACGAATAAAATGGAGAGTCCAGTATTCATCTAGCCAGCCCTGAGCCACCTGTATGTCCAGTGGTTGGAAAGATTTGAAATCTCACTAATTAAAGGAATCATCAACACAGAGCAGATTTTTCTCCCCCGGTGTTGCCATCTCCCATTTGAATTGCTATACCTAAAATGATTTAGTGGCTGGAAAGTTGCCCAGCAGAAAAGGACCTGGTGGTGCTTGCTCAGCATCCATCTGAACATGATGCAGCAGTGTGCCCAGGTGAAAAAAGAGGCCAATGGCATCCTGGCCTATCTCAAAATAGGAGCATGTCCAGAGGACAATGGAGCCAGTGAAGGTCTGGAGCACAAGTCCTGTGAGGAGCAGGTGAGGGAGCTGGGGGTGTTCAGCCTGGAGAAAAGGAGGCTCAGGGGAGACCTTATCACTCTCTACAACTGCCTGAAATGAGGTTGTAGCTAGGTGGAAGTCGACCTCTTCCCCCAGGTAACAAGCAACAGAACAAGAGGAAATGGCCTCAACTTGCACCAGAGGAGGTTTAGATTGGATATTAGGAGAATTTTCTTCATGGAAAGGGTGGTCAGGCATACTGGAACAGGCTGCCCAGGGAAGTGATCCAAAACTATGTGGATGTGGAAGTTGGGAAACATGGTTTAAATGATGAACACAGTGGTACTAGTTTAATGGTTGGACTCAATGATCTTAGACATCTTTTCTAATCTTAATGATTCTATGATTTTGTGATTCTATGATTATGGAATTTATATAGTCTCTTTTTAAAATGTGTTAGAAGAATTCTGAAGTAGTGATTTGTATGGTGTAAAAAGCCTGTTTGCCATGCCCTTTGGAAGTCCAGTGTCATGTTTTGAGATAACTGTAATCGCTTGTGCGTTGGCATTCAGCCCACTCCATGGTAATAACTTTGTCATTTTATTTCATGTGATTTCTGTATTCCTTCCTGGGTCGGTTCCTGTATTGTAAGAAAAGCTAGTTTGTCCAGTGGAGACTGTTTAGATAATTTCTTCTGTTTATGCAGGAGAGGACCAGAAAAGGAGGGAAAACCAGTAGTAAGTATTGTGATGGTGAATTTAGAAGAATTGTGAAGAGGAATCTTCACAGCAGGGCGGTAACAGAAACAACATTAATTCTGTTTTGTTTGACTTGCCTTTAGGTTGTTACTAACCATAGAACACGACAGTGGGAGGTTAATATAAACTTTGTATATGTGTGGTTTCAAACATACTAGTCCTAGGATTGTGTTAGTTTTGGCTTCTCTGTCTAATTTTCTGTTTCTAAAATAAAGTTCTTTAAAAATTGCATACCTGTGGTGAGGAGGAGTTATGCAACTGTGCCTTATACAAACCTCTACTCTAAATAAAAGCAGGTTGGTATACCTGGAGCACTTAAGTTGTAGTTTTTATGTAGTTTTGCAATTTCACCCTCACGTAAACAGAACTGTAGAGAGGAATAATCATAGATGGACAGTGAAGGCCTGAGAACAAATTTTAGTCATTGTTCGTTATTCCTTTTTCCATAATTACCAAGTATCTCTGCCCTTGAACAGGCATGACGTCTGCACTTTTGGAAAGTTTAATTGCTTCTATAATAATTTTGTACTAGAAGAAACTGAAATGTTGAATTTAACCTAGTTCAAGTGGCAGAAGGGAGTGCTAATTGTCCTAGAAGAAGTGGTGTTACAAAAAAAGAAATCTGAAAAACCACGCACTTGTACAGACACAGTGTCAATACAGGCTATAAGCCTCTGGCAAACTCCTCATTAAAATAAACACTTTCAAATATGTGAGCTAACAATTTGATGCTGTCTTGTGAATGGATGACTTTATACTTTTTCCTCTCTCAATATACTATGAAGGTAATGATGACAATTTCAGTTGCAAATTGGTTATGTTTCAGAATTTCCATACTGCATACAAAGATTTAATGCCTGAAAAATATTTGCATCATGGATATCAGTAGTGGAAAAATATTGTAAACATCTCTAATTGTCTGAGATGTCAGCAATTTATAAAATGAGAACACTTGTCCTGCAATGGAAATCTAAACTAAGAAACTTTTGGAAAAATCAAGAAATCAGAAATCACTGGAAACTAGGAAACCTATTTGCATATCCCTAAACCATTTAACTTAATCTGTAGAGTGATGTGATATCAACAGAACAGTTTTCTGCTCTACCATAAGTTAAATAGTATTTTTGGGGATGGGAGTTTGTCTTCCTCCTCTTATGATGTCACTGTAGGGTGGAGGGTAAAATTCACTGTTTTGAATTGAGTGACACATTTTGCTGGAGGCTTTTTTCTTTTTTTTTTTTCTTTTTTTTTTTTTTGCCACTGGCAATCCTAGAGCTTTAGTTATCTCCAGAAGGATGGGTGACAACCTGAAACAATTCTTCCAGGAATTCTCTGAACTAGAACATCAGTATATTCTGTGGAAGAAACCTACAGTCATGAAGGATGAAGAAAAATTGTTATTGGTTTCGAAGTTTTTGCTTAATACAACAGGGAGTATAGATACAGATGCTGTTCCTACTTGAAACACATTACAGTTTCAGTGCTTTACAGATGAAGTGAACTGCACAAGGTAGTTCTGGACTGCTGTCAAGGCAGTTGCTAAACTAAACTAAGGCTATAGTGCTGAAAATATGATGATTTAACTTTATTATGGCAGGTAATTTCAGTGAAAAGCTGTCAACAGGAGTGCTCTGCTATTGAAATTCAGCATAATAATGTGTTTTGTCAAGGGCAGAGCCAAAGAGTGCAGAGATTTTTTTTTTTTGCTCCTTGATTCTGCAGCTGATTTTATAAAGGATGTTACATTCACCTGTTATGGTAAATCCTAAATGACCATGGTGTCTGGAAAGTACAGAAGTTCAAAGCTGATACAGTGTGTGTTTTTGCAAATATGTCTGAGGTTTTTCCAGACTTTTACTCACAGATCTGGAAAGTTAGCCTTTACTAGAGACAAACTTATATAGAGTTAAGGTGTCTGTACTCTCTACGGAGGAGCTCTCTGCCTCCTCTGCCACTTCAGTTGCAGGTGTGTGTGTGGTTCTGTGATGCAGCTGAGTGAAATCAGGGTAAAGTCTCGCAAAACCAGGAAGTAGCAGTTATTTACCTATGCATCTTCTTTTCCTTTTGTACAGAAAGCAGCTTCTGTGCTGTGTGTACATTCACTGCCTACAATTAGCTCTGGTTTTGTATTTATGTGAACAACTATGCAGCTGAGTGGGGTATGGAAATCAAACACCAATACTTGTGTAAACACACTGTGAATGTATTTCTAAGCACTACACTCTATCCAAGACAGTGAGCCCTCCACCATGGCTCATTTCTACTCTTACGCCAGAATATTCATATAGCTAGCACAAACTTCTATGAAGTTTTCTGCAGTTTAGTGGTGTTCAAACTTTTCCATTTGTGGATCCCTACAGAACTTGTGGAAGCAGTCTACAGACCAGAAGTGCTGTCTTCCTTGGTTATGCTGGCAGTGGGCACTTGCAAGCTATGGTTTCTCAGGCTGAACTTCACCGCTTTAGATTATAGGAAAAAGCGTGTGTTGCAATTCTTTTGCCATTGTCAAAATGCAGACTGGGCACGGAGAAGAGGGAAGATGTATTAGTGTAAATGTAGAGTGTTGATTACGAGACTTGTTTTCTATGCTAGGAAACAAGTAGTGGTTGTGAGAGGTGAATTCTTTGTGGTGGTTATGCCTGGAGTGACTGCTGCAAGTTTCTATGTAAATATGAGTCATACATGGCAGAAACCACACAAAGATAATGGCCAAGCTTCAGAGAAATCACTTAGGGACTTCTCTTTTATTTTCTTGACTGTCTGCAGCAGCATGGAGCTGGCCAGTAGAAACCTGGTGGTTTCATTAATCCATTATTCTTTGATTGTGAATAAATATATCCATATATGCACATGCAAGTCTGAAAACATAATCTCTCACTAGAAGCAGATTGTTCTCAATCTAATATAGAAAACCAGGGAACTGATCTTTTCAAAATGACAATTTTCTGTTTTGTTTGTTGTGTTTTCAACCAGAAATGTCTCTTACTAGAAAATTGGTAAATACATTTTTTAATGTTTTAAATATTTGGACTCTCTAACTCTGAGCACGGATTTCTTCCCATCTCTGTACTGCTTGGCCTATATGGTGTTTCTGAATACAGTCTGACTTTCATAATGCCTGTGTAGCTTGGATTGAATGTGAACAGGAAGATTTAGTGGTGAAAGATATTGAAAATACAACAAAATACTGTAAATGTGTCTGCAGATGACTGAAAACACAATTTGGAGGCAAGTTAATTGTCTAACTCGTATTATACCAGATATTCGACTTATTTCTAGGTAAGATGCTTATGGTAGTGTATATATGGTAGTTTTGGCATGAAATTCCTGTTTGATTGTAGATGTCTCCTGTTTCTGGGGAAAGTTCACACCTCTTTCCCTCAAATGCTAAATGACACAAAGTCATCCCATTACACCAAACCTATGTTTCTTAAAGTACTTAGAAATATGCTTGAGATTACATTCACATAGTAGTCCCTACAGCTAAGCAGGTGACTATTTCCAGAATCAGGTTGAAAAATCACAAGAGAGAAACAGAATCCATAACCTAGTCTCAGATTATTTTTTTTTCCCAAGAACTTTTCCTTAATTTTTATCTTTAAGTTGTAGGTATTACTGTGTCTGTCCTTAATGTTGGACTTGGAATTATGGTACATTTCTCTACCTTCTTACTCCAGTCACTAACCTTTCTGGGCTCCATATGCTTGAGAGTTGTGCTGACTCTTGCTCAAGTCTGGAGGTTCAGCCCTAAGGAGGGATTGAGTAAAGGAAATTGCCTATGTCTGGCCAGTTCCTGCTAGCTGGTAAATTGAATTTGCAGCTTTTACAAGCAGGAAGTCACACTTGGTTAAGGCATATGGTATAATGTAGTTGTATGTCTTTTCATGGTGTGATGTTTTTTGGCTCTGAAATATTTTATGTGTGGAAAAGGTCACTTTTAATTGATTTTGTTGTAGGTTAGTTTCACTGAATTATTGCGTACCTCTTGTTTTGCGGGGGTTAAAGTGTTGAGCTAACGTGCCAACCTTATATTTACATCAGGAGCTTATTCATAATTAAGAAAAGTGCTTGAGGAATGCAGATTGTGTGCAAATCCAAAGCTATTATGAAAACAGCACAGTTGTAGTAATTATTGCAGGAGAGCTGATACTCATTATATGCTTAGTGGAATGAAAGATTACTAAAGAAGTATTAATGGGAAGTTTAGTGGAGTTTGGTGATTATTATATATACCTTAGTTACTATTAAATAGTAAAGAAATGCACTATGTAATTTCAAACTAAACTTGTTCTCTAAGTAGAAAACTCTTTTGTTTCTTCAACTTGTGTAGCACTATTGTGTATTAACTCTCTCTATATATATGCAGGCATCTCAAGTTGGCTGGCTTAAAAGAGGAAGGATTTTACATGTGAGCAGAATGTAGCTAAACGTGTAGTCCTCGTCCTAGGTTTTCAGCCAGACCACTCTCACTGCTCTGCATTTCAGAGATTTTATGAAAGCTGTTGCAAAATAAACCCCCTGACTTTTGAACATTTAAGAGAGAAACACAGTAATTTTCATGTTACCGCAGAAACACAGAATCCTTAGGATTGGAAGGGACCTATGGAGATCCTCTGGTCCAACTCCCCTGCCAAGGCAAGGTCACTTAGAGCAGGTAACACAGGAACTCATCCAGGTGGGTTTTGAACTTCTTCAGGGAGGGAGACCCCGTGACCTCCTTGGGCGGCCTCTTCCAGTGCTCTGCCACCCTCTACATAAAGAAGTTCTTCCTCATGTTGAAGTGAAACTTCTTGTGTTTTAGTCTATGGCCATTGCTCCTCATTCTGCCACTGAGCATCACTGAGAAGAGTCTGGCACCATCCCATCAACACCCGCCTCTGAGATATTTATATGCATTAATGAGATGTACTGCCAAATGTTGGTAAAACTGTATTTTCTGTATTGTTGAAAGTTGTCAGATATTGGTATATATTTTCCCTGTTCATCACAATCCTTTAGAGTTTCACAGAAATTTTTCCCTTTAAGGCTCTTCATCCAACAAAGTAGCACGTAAGTTTTGTCCTCTGTGTAGCCACACTCTTTCTGATTCTGACTCATGTGTCCTAGCACTCTTTGAATGCTCTAGGAGATGTTTTGGGTTTTGATGACAGTTATTTGAGATTTCAATAACATTTTGAGATTTATAAACATTTTGTTTTAATAATAAGATATGAACCTGCCTCAAGCCCTCTGGAATATGTCCTTTGTGCAACACCAAGGAGTGTAACAGGACAGGAGACTTCAAATTCCATTGGTATCTTTAACAAAGAGAATTTACACACACCACCCCCCCAAACGTGGTCCATAGGCACTAAAATATTCTGGTCTCTCTGTTTGCATGACCCACAGACATAGCTGTGTCTGGCATGTTCCTTTCCTGCTCCTTCCTGCTCCTTCCTTCCAGGCAGCTCTGCTGGTGCTGCTGCCCCGACTAATGCTGCTGTGCAGGCCTAGGTTGTGACAAGTGGCTTGCCCAGAACAGCGGCATTTCTGTCCCAGTACTGGCAAAACACAGCTATTTGGCTGCGTGTTTGGAGAAGTCCTGTGCCAGGAGCTGACGTGTGTGATGCCACTGGCTTGACCTGGGAAACCCCAGTGGGTTCCATACATGCCGGCAGGTACTTCCTGCCAGTAGTGGAATGAGCTGTGTGTTGCTTAATCCCACGCTGAAATAAATTCCATTCTTTTGGATTGTGCTCTTACCAAGCACTTCTAACGGCCAGCTTTCCAGCTTGTAATTCTATTTTGTAGAATATCACCATGCTTTCGAAGTGACTTTTGAAATTCTTTCAGGTTGTGCCTGGCCTGCAACTTTATGAGCTCCTGCATCAGTCTCAGATCTGAATCTCTTGGTGTTTCTCCTGTTTTAGATTTCTTCCTAAAGCTGGAATATTTGGAGCAAGAATTTAGGTTTTGGTTTTCCCTTTTTATTTTAAAGTAGCACAATTATTTTCATGTAGACAAGCTTTTAAAGCAGATTTAAGAAAACATTGTCAGTATGTTGTTGCTGCTCTTTTCTACTTAGTAAAGCTGCCATGGAAAGTGAAACATCACATTTTTAACCTGTTTTTTTAAATACATGAGAAAGTCTTGACAGGGAGGTTTTTTTTCAAAGCCTGAAACATTGTTATTGTCTATCTAAACTGGTTTTGTGAAATTATTTTTATAAGTGCCTGCAAACTGAGCTTGCAGATTATCAGCTTTTAACGTGTGCAGTTACTGAGTATTTAAATTGTTATTGTCCAGAGATTTATGTTACCCAATAAAAATCACTTTATCCTCTATCTGCTGATTATGCTTTGCTTCGCTGGTGTGTGTGGCATCAACATTCTGCTAGTTTCTCCTGATTTACTTAGTGTTCTAAGAAAGTAGAGTACGTAAGTTGTGAAAATATAGTAGTAAAAACAAAATTAAGAAAAAATTAACAAGTCTTCTTTATTTGTCACAAGTGCAAAAATTGAGACAAACATGTTTTAATTACTCTTGGGGGTTGCCTCTGTTAAGGAATTTTGCAAGAGGAATTGTCCTTCATTTCACTTCAAAGTGTCAGCAATATATGGGATATTTATTTGTTTTCTATGCTTCTCACTGAGCTCCTTCCCTCTTGAGGTTTATAAAGAGAAGTCTCTTTCTTTTCTCTTCTATCATCCATTGCAAGCAGTTCAGTTTGTCCTTTTTATGCCCAGAGGTTTCAGGGGGTTTTTTAACTGCTGAAGTTAATTAGGAGCATAAGATTGCATATTATTAGCAAATCTCTGAAAGTACTATGTTGCTGTTTATCTGTAGTTCAAGAAGTAAAAGGACATTTGAAGGTTACAGTCTGTTTTCCTCATTTGGGAGATTAACCTTGCTCCTCATTGGGAAATATATACAAAATGCCAGTTTAGTAATTCAGAAAGTATGCTGGTTTTATGTTAAAGTATCCAGTGACAAGTTTGATCTGTGGTCTGGCTTAGTATCTAAATGTTCAGTATGTGCCTATTGCAGTTGCTTGTTGCAGAAATGCACGAATGTAACACGAGCATCTGACCCATTATTTAATTAACTAATTCTTGCATCACTAAAATATGTTTAATTCCTCTTGAAATCAACATCTGGTCTTGTGTCTACATCAAATCATGCTATCCTGCATAAAAAAATTCCAGTTCTGTCTGGAGTTATACTGAGAGTTTGGAAGTATAAACTCTCTTTGTACATCAAGACAAGATAGTATATTTTAGCTTATGGCAAGATTGATTGTTATTTTTTTTCTTATGTTAGAACAGTGTAAATTTTACACATGCTTATATATTTCTTTATTTATTCTGGATCTGATGTTACATCTGTACCATGGAATAAAATTGTTACTAACAGCCAGGTTGTTTGAAAATGTAGTGAGTGCTCTTCTTTCTTCCAGGGTGGTGTGTGGAGATGCTATCCATTTCTGTCCCATCATGTTTTAATCTCTGTGGTTTTACAGCATTTTAACCCTATTTTTGTACTGTAGTCTTGTTGACTGAGAAAAATCAACCTTGGAAAGCATTGGTGTAGGCAATAGCAATCTGAAAATTTTATAAAGACTGGATAACTAAGTTTCCTGGCTTTCTCTTTGTTTCTTAGCTCCAGAAGAAAAAGATGCAATTAAAGGACAGTATGAAAAACTCATGGATGCTTATGGCTGCTTAGGAGAGCTTCAGCTTAAATGTGGTAAGTGACCATCTGTATGACTGAGAATATAAAATGCCTGGACAATGCCAAATGGTAATAAGTGGCTAAACTTGCCTAATTCCTTAAATTGTGGAAACTAGTTGCACCTTGTCATGTACAGTCTGGAAAAGATCTGTTTCTTTTTCTATTTTGTGCCAAAAGCATATCACTGAATCACGGATGGATATTTTCTTCATTTGTTTTGTCTAACATTCTTAGCTGCCTGAAGATAATTGCCATTCTTCTTTCCATACCTCATTTGTCCAAGGCAAGCTATGATTTCTTAATTCTTCTCTTCTTTAAGGATCATGTTTAGACTCTGATTATCATGGTCATCTGAGAGTACAGTGCTACAGATTGCCAGTTCTTGCTGTAATGCCTAATTGCCTTTAATCATTCTTACGGATAAGGATTTGCAGAAGAAGGCCTCTGGCTTCAATTAGTATAGTAAGGAATGTTTATTGTCACTGATGTAAATTTTTGTACAGTTTGGGGATCTTGATTTAGCAAAGGACTTGTTATTACACTGCCTGCAGGAATGTTAATGGAAATAGCATGTTTTAGGAAGAGAACTGCAGTGATTGATTTGCAGTTAATAGGACCTTACACAATTCTTAAAAATCGCTGATGATTTAGATGCATAAATAAAAAAGCACTGTATGCTTTGTTCCCAGGTTGTAACAGTGAGCCCTAATTTTCACTTG
Source organism: Rhagologus leucostigma (assembly GCA_013397725.1). Classification (NCBI taxonomy): domain Eukaryota; kingdom Metazoa; phylum Chordata; class Aves; order Passeriformes; genus Rhagologus; species Rhagologus leucostigma. The sequence continues at coordinate 472,917 of VZTD01000530.1, forward strand.
GAGAAATGACAAGACTTTTCCATATATGCTTGGTACTTGGTCTAGGAGTCTACTGCACGCAGTGGTGGTGTGAGCATTGGTGTATTTAGGCCAGTAGATACACTTGTGTCTTTTTATACCCCACTTACCGTTTCGCAGCCTGAGAAACATTACTTGAAATTGACCTGAAGAAGCAACTGCAATCTGAAGGATTTTTGTGTCATAATTTAAAACTGTGGGCCCATCTAGTCTTTTAAAATGAATGTGGACTTTTTGTTTGTTTTGTTTCTTGTGGAGTTAATTAGACATTTCTCTGGAGATTTATATCAATTTGCTAATGTAATTTAAAACGGAGGACTCGTGATTAGTTTTTCTTGGCACTTGGATCTGTTTTTCTTCATAGAAGTCTAATGAATCCTTTTGTAGTCATAAAGGAATGTAGCTATTGAGTTCAAGCTCTTCAAGCTACAGATAAGTGTAGTTCTTGTATGTGATGGGAACCAAATATAGCCAATTTTTGTCTTCATATGAAAAGGTGAATGATTTCAAATGGACTGTGAAATATTCTCAGCCTTACTTTTTCTCATGTCCTTATTTCTTCTTGAACAACATGTGCTTAACTTCAGTGCTCTGAAAGTGTGAGGTTTTTCCTTTCTGAGCTTTCTCGCTGCACCTCTGCCTTGTTCTAGCATTAGATTACAAGTTCTGATACAGGACTTACTTTGGAAGGGATTGTTAAAATTCAGTGAAAAGTCAGAGGGTCATGCTGTAATGGTAAGTGAAGGTAAGCAAACATTTTCTGCTTCTGAACATTTTTTGAAAAGCAAAGATGCGTGTCTGCTATCTCACTATGCAAGAGGTAGCCCAGGTTTTTGTCACAGTCTGGTTTAGTTCTTCCATCTTACATGTGAGCTCCATCCCTTTAGCTGTTGCCTACATAAAAGATTAACACTACAAAGGAATTGTACTGAGTTTGTGTAGAAAGGTTTTGGTAGCAGGAGGGGCTACAGGTCTGGCTTCTCTGAAAAGCTGCTGGAAGCTTCCCTTGTGTCCAATGGAGCCAATGCCAGCCGGCTCCAAGATGGACGTGCTGCTGGCCACGACTGAACCCATCAGCAGCAGAGGTAGTGCCTCTGGGATAACAGATTTAAAAAGGGGGGAAAATACTGCCCAGCTGAAGCTGGAGAAGAGCAGAGCTAAAATATGTGAGTGAAACAGCTCTGCAGACACCAGGGTCAGTGAGGAAGGAGGGGCAGCAGGTGCTCCAGGTGCCTGAGCTGAGATTCCCCTGCAGCCCGTGGTGCAGACCATGGTGAGGCAGCTGTGCCCCTGCAGCCCATGGAGGTCCATGGTGGAGTGGAGATCCACCTGCAGCCTGTGGAGGACCCCATGCTGGAGCAGGTGGATGCCTGAAACAAGCTGTCACCCTTTGGGAAGCACACAGTGGAGCAGGCTCCTGGTGGGACCTGTGGACCCATGGAGAGAGGAGCCCACGCTGGAGCAGGTTTGCTGGCTGGGTTTGTGACCCTGTGGGGGACCCACCCTGGAGCAGTTTGTTCCAGAAGGCCTGCACCCTGTGTGAGGGACCCATGCTGGAGCAGTTCATGAAGAACTGTGGCCCATGGGAAGGAGTCATGCTGGAAAAGTTTGTGGAGGACTGTCTCCCATGGGAGGGTCTCCATGCTGGAGCAGGGGAAGAGTGTGAGGAGTCCTCCCCATGAGGAGGAAGGAGTGGCAGAGACAATGTGTGATGAAATGATTGCAGCCCCCATTTCCCATCCCCCTGCACCACTGGGGGAGAGCAAATTGGGAGTAAACTTAAGCCTGGGAAAAAGGGAGGGGAGGAGGAAGGTGTTTTTAAGGCTTGGTTTATTTCTCGTTGTCCTTCTCTGTTTTGATTAGTGATAAATTAAACTAATTTCCCAAAGTTGAGTCTGTTTTGCCCATAACTGCTAAGTGATCTCTCCCTGCCCTTATCTTGACCCACAAGCCTTTCATTATAATGTTTTCTTCTGTGCCCAGCTGAGGAGGGGAGTGACAGAGCAGCTTTGGTGGGCACCTGGCATCCAGCCAGGGGGAGTCAAACTGCCACAGGAATGCAGTGTAACTTTTTCCTATTTTGTATAATGTATTTTAGCAGCTGCAAACAAAGACATAATTGGCTAGCTCTTCACTGAGGGTCAGTGATCACACAGACTTTGTTCAGGAGTATCAGCGTTTTTTCTTACTGTTGGAAACATGCAGACCATAAGTATTAAATTAACTGAGAATATTTGTGAAAATACATTCCACTGGGATATTAAGAGTATATTTGTAGAGCAGAAGGGGAGACTTTTTGCCAAGACATGAAAGATGTCTTTGAACATTTTAATTAATCTGTAAATATCGCTACTTAGAAATCCAAATAAATCACATTGTATGCCTGCCAAAGTAGATCGTGCTTTTCACAAGAAAGTAGGTGAAATATGTGAAACTGACTCACAAAGTTAATGTTTCCCACCCGTAATAACATTCGCTTCTATGTACTTATGTCTGTTAACATGACTCACTAAGTTCTTCTGCTTTCTTTTGTGAGATGGATGTCGGCCGAATGAATTGTACAGTGTCTCTGAGCTGTACTTCAGCCAAGATTTTGCTGCCGAAGAAGATCTAGCAGTGACAAATACATCTTAAGCAAAGTGTTAAAAGAGCTGGCTTTACAGTGTTTTGTTCAGACACTGTGATGTCAGGAAGAGATGCATACATAGGGTGGTGTTTTAACACCATCACCACACAGGTTGTTTGGTTTAATACAGCTACTGTATTTGGGGAGCCATTCTGAATTCATTTGACTGTGTATATACTCTCACTCTTGTACGTATACAATGTGTAGTTGAAAGGAAGAAATTTCAACATTGAAATCATCCCCTAAGTGCAGGGGAAACAATTGCCTTGAGTCATGTAGACAGGTTAAATACAGAATCTGCAGCTTATTATTGTGCAGTGTGACGTACCAGAACTGCATTTCCTGTTCAACTTGGATAAAAGCAGCTGGTTTCACAAGAGCTTTTGAAAAAATGGATGGAAATTATTATTGTCTTGTTTCTGTGCTAAATATTCTTCATCTTCTGCCTCTCTTGTGCAACCTAATAAAAGGGCATTCAGCACATATTGCTGGGAGCAAAACATTTCTTAGATTCCTTCAGAAGTGGTCTTTACACATGGTTGTAGTGCTTGATAGGTGTAATGGGGCAAAATAATGATCTTGGTCACAATGCATGAACATTCGTACCCATTTATCTGAGATCCATATTTGGATCCAAATTTGGTCCATAAACTTTGAAAGAAATTTTTTTCTTTAGTACTGTATGTGGGTCTTGGATTTTCATAGATCTGTTGCTGTAGAAAGCATGACCAGTAAGGAACACTTCACTTCTTACTCTAAAATTATTTCAGAGGTTTCTTTAAAACATTCCAGATTGCATCCCAAGGACAGGAGGGACATTTCTGCAGTTGTGACCTTCAACTGCAGTTCTTACGTTCCTAAATAACTTTCATCTCTATGTACAGTTTACAAAGGCTAATATGAATCAGGATTGTACGCTAAACTACTTGTGTAAGTTAAAGGAAAAAAAAGTATTTTCCAAGGTGGGGTATGGTAAATAGTCTACAGCTGATGTGGTTGGTGATTGGTACAAAGCGAACTAAATGTAAGATCCAGACCTGGAACCTTGATCGCTTCACAGGAAAAAAATTCCATTTTGTGGATTGCTTTTTATTGGCCTTAGTGCTGGTCCCATTCATCATGCATGTTGCAGCTGTTGGGTGAATATAACATGTTTTCTGCTACTGTATTGCACATGAAATCGATGGGAAATTACCATAAATTTTCCACCCATTGTATTTCCATTAATTACTTTTCTTTAACAAGAACTGTTGGGCTTGTGTTTCCAGAAACGAGTTTGGCCTGTCCCATACTTCAGATATGCAAGGAGGTCCTGAGAGCAGAGAGCCTCTGTAGACTGGCTGCAGTGGTAGTACTGGCAGGGCCACTGAGTTCAGGGAATTGATTTAGTGTTAATTCTGCCTTTGGTCTGGAGGATGCGCTGCCAGCATTTTAAAACTCAACTTTCTGTCTTATTAAGCTTATTTGCACTTAGGGGACGACTGCTCATTTCATGGCTTTTAGTACTTTTCTTTCAGTGTTGTTGATGTTCTGAACAGAAGAATTGTAAATACGTTCAGTACTGTTTAGCTCCTTTTAGAAGCTGTAACCCCATAATATGCTTTCTGATGATGCTGCCAAGTGGGTTTGACTGGACTAGCAGATGATTTTTTCTTGTGTTTGGTATGAGCCTGGTACTTCAAATGCTACTTGCATAAAACAGTTTTACTGGAAACTTAAAAAGAGCGGTATTTTTAATTTAATTATAGAATTGGAAATGGTAGTGAGCTGCAGTTTTGAAAAGTTACGTCTGCAGAGATTTGATGGAATAGTCTTGATTGTTTAAAGGAGAAATACCTTCCGGGTTTAAGGAATATCTGGGTGTTTCAGTTTGATCTGTTTCATTGAAGTTGTGACATTTTCACAGTTTGTTCAGCAAAACCAATTTAAAAAATCCTTTCTTTCTTGTGTGATGGCCTCACAAATCCACTTACCAAAGGAAATCCCATGTTGTGTTCATAGCAAGACTGTTTGCTTTGGGGGCTGGGTGGGTATAGTAAAGCAGGAGTGCAACTTCATGCATTCTTTTATGTTTCTACCCTTAAATTTAAGTGCATTTAGGTTGTGGTTGATACAGCTGTTTTCATGTTGCATATCTATTTTCAACAGGAAAGATTATGGGTTGTTGACATTTACATAATGGGAAAGAAACCATATTCGCCTCTTAAAGTTTAAATTTAGAAGTAAATGGACTGATTTCTTTTTTCTTTAATGTATTCATAATAAGCAGACTTTCAGGGACTGGCAAATAAGCAGAAACATTTTTCCTGTGTCTGAAAATGTTATGTTTCTCCCATATTAGGTACTACTCGGATATGTAATGCTTTTGTTTCATTCCTTGAAGTAACATTTACAATATGAGAAAATGCCCAAGTGAAAGCATGAGTGGAAGCGGCACAATTGTCATTTCCACTACAAACTGGTCAAATGTATTTATCAATATATATATATAAAAGCATTGACAGCCTGGGTTGAGGGAAAAAATGTGAGAATTGTTTGAGATTAAATGAGCAAATTCCTAGACATAAACTGACATTGCTGGTAGAGAAGGGAAGACAGGGAAAGCTTTCTCTGTATGTAGCTGCATAGCATAGTGGTGAGTAATTTCTTACACCTTAATGGAGACATGACTAAAAGATAAATAGTGGAGTAGTGTTTTGGCAGTGTTACTTCTGCTGTATGAGGTTCTAAAAGGGTGAAAGGCTGACAGGAGCATTACCTCTGTTCAGAACCCCATGGCTACATCTGTGCTGTGAATAAAAATGGGCAAGACCCAGGCCTTGAGCACTGTCAATGGGATATTGTGATTAGCTTGTTCCCTGTGCCAAGAGAGCATGTGCATCAGGCAAGGATCTTGCCCCTGCAGACAGCGCAGTGGTAACCCAGAGCTGGTTCCCAGGAACACTATCCAAATAGCACCTGGAATGAAAGTGCTATCAGAGGATGGGGCTTGGAACTTTTTTCCAGGGTACAGAGTCAGAGAGATTTGTGTTAAACTGGGGCGGTGGTGTTGTAGGGTTTCTGCATTCTGTCTGTTTTGTAGCATATCTTGAGTGATTTAAGCAAATAAGAGAGGTTAGAGCTGGTCTGAAGACCACCTCAGCTCACATAGCAGCCTGGAGGACAAAGTGGCAAAGCAGGCTAGCTTTATCATACCTTAAATCTCTCTTTTCATCCTTTTTCTCCGGTTTTCTGGGCTGTAAGCGTGAGCTCCTTTGCCAGCCTGTCTCTGTTCAAAGGTATCATGCAAAGTGCATGGTGGGTGCTCTAATTTGGAGTACAGTAAGACTTATTCTGTGTATATAGAACTGTAGAATGACTTGAGTCAGAGGAGACCTTTATAGACCTTCTACTTCCACCGGCCCTGTCATGGGCAGGGACACCTTCCTCTAGACCAGGTTGCTCGAAGCCCCTTCCAACCTGACGCTGAACACTTCCCAGGGATGAGGCAGCCACAACTTCTCTGGACAACCTGTTCCGCTGTTTCACCACTCTCTGAAAAGATGTCTTCATTGTATGTTTAAACCTGCCCTCTTTCAGTGTAAGACTGTTGCCCCTTGTCCCAACGCTACAAGCCCTTGTGAAAAGTCTCTCTCCATCTTTTGTTACAGGCCCCTCTCTAAACATTGAAGGCTCTAATAAGGTTTTCCCCGAGCCTTCTTTTCTTCAGGCTGAACAGCCCTAACTCCTTCTTGTGGAATTACTGCCCAGTGGCAGAAAAGTATTACATTTTCAGAAAACCAATCTGCTTGTACTTCAAGGACAATGCAATTCCTTCTTAGGTGTGATTACTTTTTTTGAGCTTATTAGCTAGTGATTTGGGGGAGTAGAGATGCTGGACCTTTGCATTTGTAAATGAGTATCCCATTTGAGGGTGAGTGGTTGAGTGGAGGAGGTAGTAAAAAGAGTTTATAGTGTCTGGTAAGCAAGAGCAAGTTTCTAGGTAAGGCAAATATTCCTACTCAACGCCTTCTTAAACTAGGGGATTACTCTGTTTAGATCCAGTTATTTTCCAGTGGTTACAAGCTCCTCGAAGGACAGAACCTTGGGTAACAAGCCCTCTATTATTAAGTTTTTGTTCTCTCTGGCTGTTTTAATGTTGACTTCCTCATTTGATCTCTTCTGAACCATCTAGGAAAGTTTAAGGTCACTGGAGGCAATGGAGGTACTTGTACTCTGTCTCAGCATCGCACCCAGGCAGCTCTCCAAGTCCTTCACTACTGTTTTTTTGTGACTAACAAAGCTGACTGATATTAAGGCATATTAATAGTGTTTCTGTATATTGCTTCCAAATTATTGTGAGTGAAGTTTACTTCGAGCTGATCAGTTGTGCTTGGTTTCAGCTAAGTCACAGAGAGTGACTCTCTATCCTGAGAGACAGCTAACTCCTCCTAACTCTTTCTGGAGGCCGCAAGGCAGTATTTGGTCAGTTATGAACTCTTGTGGTGATAAATGATGTGTCTCCTACTCTTAATTCTTTATAATTATGCAAAGTCGTGTGCAAAGGAGGAATAAACTATCATTATTTCTCGCCCTCTGCTACGATGTCGCAAGCACAGAAGACATACTTCTTGAAAGCACTCAAGAAGGCGAACATGGCACAGCCTTGTTAGAGAAAGAAATGTGATGAACAGAGCTTTTTAGTAAATACCACCTACACTGCCCTTTATACAAAACTGGAGTCAGCAGACCAGAATGAATAAGATCTAATCTCCCACCTTGTCCTGTCGTTCCAGTCCCACGTGCCTATGCAAATATTCTGGTTCTGCTGAAAACCACCCCTAACTCTAGTTTCTGTAGCCAGCCTGTTATCTGAAAGCAAGGACTCCCCTGCTGGTGTTTCAGAAAAAGAAAAGTTGTTATGTGAGAGCTGGTGTGTGTTTTCAGACAGTGGGTCACTCTGGAGGGTTAAAAAGCGATCCTGCGAAGTGTTCCCTTTAGCTGTCTGAAGCCATACTGTCCCAGATTGTCACTGTGCCCTTAGCTAATTAACTTGCTCTTGGCAGGTCAGCTGTTGGTTCTGCTGTGCTAAATTAATAAATCTTGGCTCATTTCTACCTTTTCTTACTAACTGGAGTGACTAGGATTACACTGTCTCCATTTCAGGCCAATTTAAGTGAATCAAACAGTTTCTTCGTAGCAAAACCAGCATTTCCAGAGAAATTGTTCTACTGTTTCTTAATAATCATTTCAGAGAGAATGAGCAGAGGTTGAAATGGTTCTCTGTACGAGAGATCTGATTACAGTGGTGTTCTCAAGCTCCAAATTTATCTTTTGCTTTTGGGGCCCTGAAGTTCAGCTGCTTCATGATTTCACAGTTATGGCAGATGTAATTGTTTTAGTGGTTGTCGTCAAATCATGTACACGCTTTTGTGAGATAACAAGCAAAATCTCGAGAACTGGTAATACTGAAATTTTACGAATGTCTGAACACACCCAGCTTCAACTGAAGCCAGTAAAGAATCTGAATACTCTATGTTTCCTTTGGTGGAGAAATTGATTATTTGAGTAGTGTCCCAACAGTAAGCACATTGCTTTTCATGAAGTCAGTGGGGAAAACACACACTAGTGCAGCAAAGGATGTTGATGGATAAGTATTGTGGAATATTGTGCAATTGCAGCTGCTTAACTGCAGTTAAGTGAAATTCAGAAATGTGAAGAACGTGGCCTGCGGGCCTGTTGTTCCTGTTTGTTCTCTTCTGAAGCAAAGACGCTGGCCTCTGCTGGAGCCCTGTCGGCATTGCATGTGACAGGACTGATGAGAAGCTATGTCCACCTGGAAATAACCCTTCTGTAACTATCTGTCACTTTCTAGGTAACACTCGGCTGCACTTTCTGGTCCTGGTGACAGGCTGTACGTCGGTGGGAAAAATCCTGGACGCTGAAGTTTACAAAATTACTGCAACAGATTTCTGTCCTCTCCAGGAAGAAACCAAGGAAGATGAGCGCGTTACTGCCTTGAAGAAAATACTGAACTCTGGGATGTTCTATTTCTCCTGGCCTAATGCAGGCTCAAACTTTGACCTGACTGTGCGGGCTCAGAAGCAGGGTGATAACAACTATGAATCTGGTAACTCGTTCTTCTGGTTAGTACTGCATGTTATACCTGAGTCTTCCATTGTTCCCACCTGTATCTCGTTGATCAGACATTCTCAGAAGGAAGTGAACATGTGCATTTCAAGTGCATCTCCTTTCATTTCACTGACATGTACTTTTACAGGGCAAGTGGCCTTAATGAATTCATGGTAACTTGTGTTTAATTAAAATTAATCTGATAGTGAAATGCAATTTTAAAATGACGTTTTATGCTTCAAAAGGTGAAACACAGGATGTATATCACTCATACTACAGAAACATGTCTCTACATGTTATGGATAGTTTCCGTTGCAGTCCTTTTTAATAATTTTCTTTTAAGGTATCTAATAGAAACCTGTGCTTGAACTGTTCATAAATCCTATCATTTGCACTGAAGTATCTGTTATTTTTAAAAAGTGTATGTGTTTAAAGTCTGTAGTTTATTGTTTTGGTAAAATGCCCTAGTTTTTATGTTGAAAACATCAATATTAATATGTTTACAGCTCAGTGCAAATATAAGTTGCACGAAACAAAACTCCCAGGATACACTGTTCTGTGCTTTTTACTTTCTTGTGCTTATAAAGCAAAGAAAAATTATCTCCTATTGTGGTAAGTATTGGTTGAGGGTAAAGAAGAAAACACAATGCTAGGTTTTTTCTTCTCTGGATGGGATCATGGTTGATGTCATTTCAGTTCGTTTGCTTTGCAAGTTTTGGCATAATGCTTGAATTTCTATACCCTTTCCCCCCTGCCCCCCTTCTTTTTAAACAAAAAGATAGTCACACAGCAGACATAGCTGTTCTGGAAATAAATGAGGGTTTGAAGTAGGTGGAAAATAACTGGCAGGGTTAAATGTGGATGTGCTGCTAGAATGTGCAGTGAGGCTTGTGGCCCAAAGTAGGTGAATATTAAATAAGCAAAAAAGTTCATAATGGGTGATGAATTAACGTGAGAGAGCAGTTCAGTTGGGCTAAATAATCTTTCTAGCTATGATGTGATTTTGACTGGTAGGATCTAGTGGTCTGAGTTTAACTCTGAAGAGAGATACATAATAAATGTGCTAATGATGCATCCCTCTCCAAAAAAAGCTCACCAAGCATTGTCAAGTCAGACACATGGCAGAAATGAATTGTACTCCAATGATGAGACTGCCGAGATGGCAATATCCCATAATAAAGAAACAACATTTAAAGCAACTCTTTTTCCTTGTAGTATCTTTTGAAACTTTTCATCTTGGAAGATAAGTATATTTGAACTTTACTTCTTTGCTGCTTCTGGCTAATCTAGAAGTAAATTCTGAAGAGTTGCCGTTCTCTCTCCAGTATGTTGTAGAACAGGGATAAATGGTGACAACACCACATTTAGGGCAGAAAGAAAGATTTGGAAAGATTTTCCGAAGAAAATTTATCCTAAGGTAATTAGGTGATATGGGAAATTTCAGACCAAACAATAGATGCTTGAGGAAAGTAAACAATGAGATAAAGTGTTACACAATGAAAAGTGTAAGATGACCTTAGTTATGGGCAACACAAACTGCCTGTTTAATGAACTGCAACAACACAAAAAATTCTACTGGAATTTGCCTGAGTGAGGACTTCCTTTGTGAGCAGAACTAGGAGAAAGAGGTGGAAGAGATGGCAGCTCTAAAATTATTTTTGCTTTTTCGGTTACATATTTAGATTAAAAATGTAATAATGCCTTGCACCTTTTTCAGGTAAATGCTGTACTCCAGAAGAATGATTCCTCAGGGGTTTCACTCTCTTTTACAGATCTGCTGTTGAGCAATGCATGGTCATAAAAGATATTTTCCTGGCCCTCCTATGTAACTAAAGCACATTTTGAAACATGAAATAAAGAAAAACATCATAATAGAAGAGACTAGCATCACTGTTAACTAGACATGAGAAGTTTCTTGAGTTGTTGATCTTGAAGGTTAGAACAGATGTTCCTCTTCATTTTAGTAGTACTTTTTGCAATATCTCCAATGACTTACAGGTCCAGTTTCTGCTTGGAATTATTTTTTCTGAAAATCCTGGTGGATTTTTAACCAGTTCTTCATCCTGTAGTGAATGCTAAGGTCCAGACAGTACTGTTCCAAAAAAAGTACTTAGCTTGACAACACTGTAATTTATGAAAAATGATTACTAAATATAAATTTCTGGAGCTGAAAGAGATGACATTTGCATCTGAATTTGCAAGACAAGTACAAGATATCAAGACAGCACCTTGGTGGTAGCTGTGCAGTTAAAATTTCCTATGTTCAGTTCACTGTGGTAGTTCACAAGGGTTTCTTCCTGATATTTCCTGGGTTTGGATACAGATAAGGTACAGCAGAAAAGGGGTTATAAAACATTAACTGATTAAATTAGTGATTGTTGTCAGGTGGCAACTACGCCTGTCTGTTTGTTTTATTCAGTAATGTGTCTGTATGTTGTTGAACCTTTCAGGAACCAGCTATTGCACGTGCCCTTCAAACACTACCAGGTGAACTGCTCTGACTGGCTGCTGAAAGTGGTCTGTGGTATCGTGGACATTCGCACTCTTTATGCTTCCCACAAGAAGGCAAAAGCCTGCCTCATCTCTCGCATCAGCTGCGAGCGAGCTGGTGTCCGCTTCCACGTCCGAGGGGTCAATGATGATGGACATGTCTCTAACTTCGTTGAGACAGAGCAGGTAAGTGGATGTATCCAATGGCTTTGCATAATTTAGTCCACTCGTGTTTAACTGGGGCAGAATTTTCAAGGAGAATTAAAGGAGCTCAGCAAGTGTTTTTTTTCAAGAATATTTAGAGTATTATTGCATGGCAGATCTATTCGTTCTTGCCCATTAAGCATTTCTTTGCAATCTGCTCCTTCTCTTTGTTTCTGACTTTTTCATTCACACAGTTTTCACTGACACTTCTGATTTTTTTCCTGAGTGTGAAAGTCTGGCCATTTGATACTGTAGTGAAATGTAGACATGGGTTTTTAAACCATTCAGGAATCTGTCTAGCAAAGGTGTTGGGACGTCATCTTTGACTCGTAAAGTTCACTGCCAAATCATCTTTCACTAGTAAAGAAAATGTTGAAAAAATGGCATCTTCTCAGAGACAGGCAAATTCCAGTTTGACTAATTTTGGAGGAGACTGCTTTTATATTCCCCTTTGGTTTGTGGGGGATTCTCTCCAATGAGAGGTGGTATGACAGCTTTTGTACATGCATGGTAAAAGCCTCATTTCCAGCTGATGCTGAGACAAATTATGTGTGTGAAAAGCATTCAGCAGGCTCCCTCGACTGGCACAGCCAAACAAAATAACAGTTGCTTGGTTTTACTGCATATGGTTTAGCTTGCTGCTTGAAAGTCAGAAAAAAGCACTGGACCATGAAGAATCTGAAGTCTTCCGTGCCATCTGAAGTGAGTGCTTTCTTACTCAAGTACAATCACCTTTTCCTTTTTGAACCAAAGTAGTAATTAGTATCAGTCAGAACCATCATACAGAAATGGATCGCTCTGTAAACAGAATAGATAAATGGCTGGTAGTTTTCAACAAAGAACAGGGATTTCCTCTTAAAATTTGGTAGTTTTCAACATCTGCTGGGCATATCTACAGAGCTGCGTATGTGTCATAGGCGGTGTGTGTATGTGTCTATATATGTAGGTGCATGTACCACAGAAGTAGATTGCTTATGTGATGTTCGTAAGGGGAGCATGAAACAGGGAGTGCAGCGTAGAGATACTTCAGCTGTGTCATTGAAAGCTGGTGCCTGATGGCTGAGGATGGCACCCCCTCTCAAAGGTGCCCACAGATTGGCGCTAGTATTTCCTTGCAGCAATGTGTGAATGTAGCAGCTCGCACCCAGTGAGCTCCTTCCCATTATCCCACCGCATGACCCAGGCATGCCTTCAGGCACCTGTAGTCCAAAATCCAGACATGTTTGGGTACTTTCCAGATTTCCTCTAGGATGTTGTCTTCGTAATACAGCTTTAACCTTTTCACCTGGTTCTGCCTAAAGACACATGTAGAGCTACCTTAGATTTTGCAGTGCTTTGATCCTCAGGAGGATGCCTGGAGGAGCTGCAGACTGGTATTCATTACACATGTGACTTTCTGCCCAGTGGTCAGCGTTCTCACGGGGGATGTGGGTGACTTTTTGCTCGTGTCATTCCTTTTCCTGGTTTGCCTGCATTTTCATTTAGGGTGGCAGCTTTCCACTTAGTATTCAGGCTACCACAAGTTCTGCTTGTTGAATGTGAAACTCTTCCCCTGCAGTGCTTGGGTCTCTAATGTCAGCCTCTGAATTCTCTGCTAATAATTCTCTTGTGTGCCGCTGCTCCAAAGCAAATGCAAGTCAAGTCTTGCGACATCTGCACCTTTCTAGAAAGTCTGTCAGTGCACTGGGAGATACAGCTGTGTCGGCTTACTGAAAAGTGGAATTTTGCCCTGGAACCTGGTAACAGAAGACGGGAGATCTGCCATTTTAAGTGGTAACTTGGTACATTCTGCTATTTTAGTTGAGTGTCTTCTTATGAATATTAGTGCAAAGCACTAATCCTGTTACTTAGGAATTGAAGGATGTTCTCTTGCTGAAATGTAGGGGAGAGAAAATGTTAGAAGGGGTTGTCAGTTTTTTTTCAGCGAGTCTCGCATTTGTGGCACTGCACGTAGCAGTTTACTTATTATGGGAAATACTTCTGCTGTCCTGCTCACTAGCTGGGTCAGAAGCAACTAATTCTATTTAGTTATATTCCTGGAGTACGTCGTGATGCAAACGATTAGCATGAAAAACAAGATGGCCTTTGCATTCCAGCAGAAAACCTGAGGACTGGCTCCTGGTGAGTGGGGAAACAGTACTTGACTGCTGATGCTTCCCTTAGCTGGGTCTGGGTCAGGCTCTTCATGGGAACTGCTGTGCTTTGTTCCCATTCAGCCAGATGCTGAAGTGGGAGAACTGAAGGCTTATGAGTGTTTTTTCAACTGAATAAACAAAAGCACAATGGTGAAATGGTTTTAGGGTGAAAGGCTTGAGTGGGTTCAAAATTATAGCAAGAGTTTGCAGTTTTAAAGGGTTGTGTGTTTTTGTTTGGTTTCAAAAACCAAAGAAAAGAAGGAAAAGAAGGTTGCTGTTGCTAATGGTGCTAAACACTAGTTTTACCAAGCTGCATGTCCTAAGAAGGCAAAGTTGGGCTAACCACTGGGATGCCTGAGATCCAGTTCAAGCTGGCATCCCCTTGCTATTAGGAAGGAAGAGTCCAAGAATAAACTCTCTCCTACTTTCATAGTAAATGTCTGACTAATCTTCCTATGAGGTAATACCTTGGCTGAATAACATTTTGTTTCCATTTGCTGCAGCCTGTACAGTATAATGGCATGTTGGCTATGTGCTTTCATGGATAAATAGCACCCTAGGATTCTGAAAACCCAGGACTTTTCCCCTCTTTGTAGGAATTGCTTCTAACATTATTCTGTTTTCAGAAGAGAGAGAAACAATTAATCTTATCTCCAGGCAGCTCTTTTATGCATAGATGGTATGCTTTTGTCTCCCACTGAGTTAGCCTTGTGGCATTTTAGCTCTGAAATGAGTCATTTTTTTGTGGGCTCACTTAGCTGCTGTGACTCAGTGTTTGAGAAGAAGGGGGAAAAAGTAAAATATCTTCACTTTTTCTTAAAAGAAAAAAATAACTGCTTCTAGTATATCTTTAAGCTTTCTGATCATTTGGCTTGAGTATTTACAAAGAAAGAAGGAAGAAAATATTATAGGAAACACTTAAGGAAAAACTAAATGAAGGGAAAAGAGGGCAGTCCCTCCAATGAGTACTTTCAGATCTGCTGACAAATATTTTGTAATGGGATGGTAGCCCTTTTTACTTGTAGTGCTTGCAGTATCGCAGTTAATTCTCAAGTAGTTTTAAAATCAGTCTCTGTATCTCAGTTGTAGCTTAAATGTTTCCCTTCACCTTTTCTTCCTCCTCTACTAATCCTTTGAAGTTGAGACTGTGTTGCATTTTTGTAATTCTTTTCTTCTGATAGCTTTGAGAAACTAGAAATACTTTCTTCATTTAGTTTGTGTGCCTGTTACTGTTTACATTTCAGCTGTTCCCCAGTTATGCTCCGAAGAGTTATGCTAAAATCTTAGTATGTGGTTTACAAGGAACGATTCTAATTAACCAAAGACAACTAGACGGTTTCAGTTTTTTCACGTTCATGGAATTGTTCAGTAAAGAAAATTGAAACCTTGAGGAAGCACTGAAAGGAAATACCATGAATTTGAATTAACCTTACCTTTCTTCCAATTTAAGAAAAAAATGTCAGGCATGGATTAAGGAAAATGATCCCTATTTCACAATATCTCCTAGACTGTGTTGGCTAGCTCTCCAGGAGAGGAATGGATGCAATCATGTGGTTGATTTATTTTCTGGATCAAGTTTTAGTATGACCCCAGGCAAGACAAAAAGGATTATTTTGGCAAGTATATCCTTGGATCCCATGGTCTGAGTTAAAGGTACTCACAGAGAGGTATGTTTAGGCCAGCTGCTGTCCATGCTGTATGTGGGTTGTGTGGCAGAGCTGGGGATCCCCAAATAAGCCATCTGAGTATCCATTTCATCAGGGACTCTGTCTCTGTGTGCCCCTTGAGTCCGTCATGAATTTTGCTGTTTGAAGTTGTGACTGGATGATTATTTGTTTCTAATGAAGCTGAGTGATGGAGATTAGTGAATAAATTATTCCAAGCAATAAACGGGCACAGCATGCTGTGATTAGAACACCAGAGGGCTGACACAGATGTTTGCTTCTTGCCCAGAAGCTTTCCAGCAGTCCCTGTTCATGAAGGCTGTGTTACCAGGAAAGATCCTTCGATTGCAAGGGCAAGGTCTGGCCTTATGCAACAGAACAGAAAGATTGAAAAATGTCCTGTTGAACTGTCAGTACCATCACCCTTGATGCTGGAGTTGGAGAAAGAGACCATGAAGAGAGTATAAGACCACAGAAGTTGAAAGAAAAATGTGGCAAATTCTAACACCAGAGGTCAGAGGCCAAGTAATCTGTTGTTAAGGAAAAGGTCTTCCACGTGGGTTAAGTATTCAGTTGCTACTACGTTATCTGATGGGAAACTGGTCTGAAAGTTCATGCAGCTGGCTGGATTGAATTGTACTGTGGGCCAGAACCTTTGAGATTAATGAAGTAGTCCTCAAGTGTTTTGAGGATTTGATAGGAATGAACATTCTCTCTGGTGCACATAGGCACCAACTTGCTGTCATTTTGGATCTAAGATGAGATAAGACTCCACGAAGACAGAGATTTAGCGGTATGTATCGATCCTAATGACCAAATGTTGTTCAAAAAGTAACTGATTGTTGTTGAACTTTTAGAGAAAAAACAGTATGATCTTCTTGTCCATGAGTTAAGGAAAACAGAGGACAGGAAAATTCTGGACATAAAGGAGTTTACTTTTCTTTAAGTTTCTTTTCTTAAAGAACTGTTCATCTTCTGTCTAGTACCTTAGAATAAGGGAAATGGATCCAGAGGTAATAAAGCCAAAACTAGAACAACAAAATGTTGTTGGACAAATATGTGCTTGTAGAAAATATGACATTGTGCACAAAAACTGATCAAGGCCATGAGGAATATGAGAAAAGAAACTGTACTTGTCCATGCATAAGCAACGGAGCTGGAATCTTTTATTTATGAGTGTAGTTTCAATCTGAATGTATTATCAGTGCTTATTTAAGATTTTAGCAAATAGGGTTTCTTACAGTGGCTGCTAAGATAATGTTCATTCCTGATCTGGAAAGTCACTTAGTCTTTAAACCTGCTCGCTTAACAAGTCTGCTGGTAGGAAGTCTGTTGCCACTAATATTGTAAGGTCAAGGGACATATATACTAAAAGGCAATGTCAAGATCAAGGGTCATGTTCCTTGGAGTGGTGAATGAAGGATAGTGGGTACTACTGAAATTGAGGGAAGATTTGCACAGTTGTAATGCTTAATGAAATAGTTAGAGTCTGTTTAGGAAGGAATGACTGGCAGAAAAGTCATTTTAATGAGTCTCCCACTCATTAAAAAAATATTAGATCTTTTTCCAACTCACTGGCAGCTTGGAAGAAAATAATTTTGGATTCATCTGGGTCATGAGAATGAGGTGAAAGGATTGTGAAAGACCAGAGGATTGCTCCAGAGAACAGAATGATGAGCCCTGTAAGTGAACAGAAAAAAAAAGTACTTTGTTGTGAAGGATTATGTCGGAGAGGCTGTGCTCCCAGTTCAAAAACCTCATCTAATTTCTAAAAGCTACATGATAACATACATAAAAAATGTCAGTTTCTTTAAAATGCTCTGTCATCATAGGAGAGTCCTGTATTAGACCTCAGCTTGACAGAGGATCCCCCAGCCCATCACATCAGGGTTTAGGCATCCTGTTTAGGTTACAGGAATGATCAAATAGCTTAAATACTTTGGTTGTTCAGTTCTCCAAATGAACAGCTTAATAGAGCAGAAAACAGAAGAGGTAATGGGTCAAAACCAGTGAACAGAAAATATGAGTGATAGTGGTAACAAACATCTGTTAACTCACTAATAAGTGGAAATAGAGCATCTGTTAATGCAGAAATAAATGTTTGGTCAGTATTTTTCTTCTGTGTTTGGCAGGAAGAAGGCAGGTTATATATTCATGGTCTGTAACTGAGGAAATACTTTCTATTTAAACTGTAACTCAGAAAGATGTTAAACTGCAAGTACTGAATTAGAATTACTATCTGTTAATCAGTGGGTCTAGAGATTTGCAGCTGGATGTCTAAAAGAGCTGGTCAAAGAAATGCTTGAGCTCAGATTTGCAGTTAGGTATGGAAACAAGGACTTCCCAGAATACTGTAAAGAAAACTGATCCTCTGTAGCAAGCTGTTTGAGTGGCCAAACTGTACTTCAGGCAAAGCTTTGTCATCATTAGATGTTTCATTTCAATTCATTAATTGCTAAGGTGATGATTGTTGTCAAAATTTTAAGTAGGCCAGTCCTGAATCTTTTTTTTTTGCACAGATTCAGGTCCTGATCTTCATTTAGTATTAGTCAGGATAATGCTGGGGCTGTAGTAGTGCTATTAATTTGCTTTACCTTGGAATGAGCTTCTTTGGGTCCATGACTGTGAGTGAAAAGATGATTCAGTGTGTAGAAGTCACTGACTCGTCTTGGCACGGCCAGTCTCAGGGAGAATGTGATAAAGAGGAAGAAGGTGGGGCTGCTTGTTCCTCTTGTAGTCCAGCTGCAGGAGGAATGAACTCTTCTGAGCACGAAAGTACAAAGAAGAGGTGCCCCAGTGTGTTGCCAAGGTAATTAGCTCCTGCACTCAGGTGCCAATAATGTTCAGAAAACTTTACTGGGAGAGCATGTTTTAGAGCCACGTTACTCAAACTGTGCCACAGGCCTTGCAAGAAAGCTTCTCTGAGCAACCCCTCTCTTGGGGTTGGTTGGGCTAGGATGGAATGTAACAGAGAAAAGGGTTCTTAATGCTTTGGTGAGAGGTTAAAAAAATTGAAATACCGTTTGGCACTATGTCTGGGCTGCCTATCCTTGTAACACTGACATTGTGTCCATGACAAAGCCACTTAAATCTTTCACTTTAGTGAAATGGAGACTGTTTTAAGTGCTCTGCAAAAATATGGTAAATATTAGATAAATATTTTGTCACCAGTTTTATCTAAATACCCACCTCTTCTTTTTTGCACACATACAGCTCTAAAAATTGTGCATTGATCATGCTTATGAAGATGAGAGGTCGAGGTCAAGGTCAGGCACTTTCCCTGAGCCACCCATTGGCCACATCTAGTGGCAAATCCAAAAAGACAAAACACTTTAAAGCTGTAGAGAAACCCATTTTCATGTTCTATTCTGTTTTCAGAGCTACCAGCCAGCTGGCAGCAGCTGTGCCAAATGATATGATGTGGTTAGTGCAGCTACCTGGATAACCTGGATACCATTCCTCCCAAGGGCTGCAGAACACTCATTGTCATGCATGAGATAGCGGAGATGTGTATCATGTATCCCCTGTGGAAAGCAGCCAGGATTCCACTGCTAAGTATAGGCCAGAGGAGTGAGCCAGGCTTTGCGCAGTTGCTCTGTGGTCATATTGAATCTGAAGACAGTACCTTTTATGCTAAGTTAACGCATAATGTGACACTTTGGGGGCTGTGGACGGGGGAAGGCAAAAGGGGAAATCAGTCTTTGTACTTTGTATAGATTCGACTCAAAATCAGCTTGTTCGCAGTTATCATAAGAACACGTAAAGGGAGTTTGAGGTCTGGTTAGGAAAGGAAATGGAGAGTTTGGAACCTCCTGCTGTAAACCCCCTGGAAAAGAAGTAGATCCCATCACTGTTCATTGTACCTCAGGATGGGAGTGGCAAAGCTGCTGGTTTCACAGAGTTTTATTTGGACTCTGACAAGGCACAGCACACAGTGAAATAAGAAATGGTAAATGCAGCAGGAGATAAGCTTATCCCCCACCTGACGTTACCCATCATCAGTCACAAGGAGCAATGACATTTTGCACAGTTAAGTTTTGTGAGAGGGACAGCAGGAGAGTATATGCCTGGTCTTTACGAGTGTCTCCACCTGGAGATCAAATCCATCTTGATTGTGGATGAAAGATGTGGTGGTGTTTTAAGTTTTCTCTTGTTTCTGGTGAGAAGTGAATTGAATCTGCTGTGATGACATGAAAGCAAATACGTTGTGCTTTGTTCCAGTGCCTGTGAGACTATGGAAAAGAGGCTGAGCGGTAAGTGGATACAGCGAGATACATGGTCTACTTTTTTTACCCTTTGAGTTCAGTGTCTTTAACTGTCACCTGATGAAGGGGCCACAGGCTGATTGATCTAACTGTAGAACTCCTTTCTTTTATTTTGTTTTTGCAGACAATTTACTTGGATGATGATGTCTCTTCCTTTGTGCAGATCAGAGGTTCTGTTCCACTGTTTTGGGAGCAAACGGGGCTTCAGGTAAACAAACAATCAGAAAGACTATCTTGCTTCTCTCTCTTGCTACTTAGAATTAACATAAAATTATTATTTTTTTTAAATGAGCTTCAAAGCTCATTCTGTGAATGTGCTGAGCTCTTTCATTTTAGGTTTACCTTGTAGGAAATTTTG
This sequence comes from Rhagologus leucostigma, assembly GCA_013397725.1. Lineage (NCBI taxonomy): Eukaryota > Metazoa > Chordata > Aves > Passeriformes > Rhagologus > Rhagologus leucostigma. The sequence continues at coordinate 492,788 of VZTD01000530.1, forward strand.
CATGTTTAAATAAACTGAACTATACCAGACAAATGGCTATAGGTAACAGAAGTTTAGTATTTTTGTATGTTTGAGTGCCTCTACGGGGAACTGTTTGTAAGGGACTACGTCCTAATGTTATAAATTGAAGCTTACAGCTGTATCTTTATAACATTTTCAATTTTATTTGGAATAACCTATTCCTCTGAAATGCCTGGTTGGCTTAATGATATTGACCTCCACAATACAATTGGAGTATCTAAGGATACCAGTAGCTCTATAGGAGCATGCTACCTTGAAACAAAGTAAAATGTCTGGATGGTGTGTTTTCTAGATTTCAGTCAAAAGGGTGATAGTGTTCTAATCTGATCTTCTGTGAGGCAGAGATGAGGGATTTCATCAGGAGATTACTGCATCAAATTTAGTGGGTTACAAGTGGTGTGTGACTTGCAGTTTATATACAGTTGAAAGCCCAAATAAGAATCTTCCTAGCACACTTTGCATTCTCTTAACAGAGGGATAAGCAACTGAAATGAGTATGCACATATATTCACATGTATTAGTCGAGAAAATACATCACGTAACTGTTTTTTTAAGATGCTTTAAAGGTTACATGAATCTTCTTTTGGTCATTAAACTAGATATTCAGAGACACTGGATTTAGCACAAAAGGAAATGACTGAAGGATCTCTGTTGTTGTCTGTTAGCACCATCCAGTGCAATACTTGCTTCTTTTTATAAAGCAGGTTCGCCCATATGAGTGTGCGTGTCCTGCCCATGGTGTAGCTGTATCCAGCACTGTTGTTCTGTGTGTTACAGAGCCATTGAGCATTCCCTCAAGTATTTTTGGCTAGTGGGTAGTGTCTCTAAAACAGAATTTTCGATTTTTTAACTAGGCCTGGTTTTTTTTGCCTAATCTGGATTAGATTATGTACTCTTACTCCTTGGCACTGTGAATGTACTGGCACTGGTGTTAGAAAGGATTGCAGAAACCAACCTCATGAAAAACAAATAAAGATGGTGAAGTGTAGGAAACAATTCATGGTCCCATACATATTTAGTTTTTGGAGAGGAAAGAAGCCCTCTGCATACTGTGATAACAGTAGCTACCATTCAAAAGGAGCTTGAGGCTACTGTTGTTGACATCCATATCAAAAGCCCTGTTAGTTTGATGGCACAGAATTTCATCCTTCATATTTTTGAATCACTGTTCAGATACTTTTGAAACAGTCAGAATACACAATCCATGGAACTGGCATAAGTGCAGCCTTTTCTACCAAGGCAAGGGCAGTAAGAATGCTGGGCTCGCAGAATACTCATGTGAGGCAGTGTGTGCTATTTGCAAGAGGAAGCTGGCAAAGAGATGTGATTTGTTTGGCTGTAGAAAGATGTGTAGGTATCCCTTTGGTTAATGGTAATTGTGTTTTCACTTGTAATTGTAAATGTTGTCTAATAAAAGCTGGGGCTTTTGTGTTAACGATATTATGTGTGGGGGTGGTTGGAGTCTATTAGAGGTGTCTGGTGCTGTTAAAAAAGATGTTTCTCTCTGAAGGAAAAAGGGAGACATCTAGTGACTTAGGATTCTAGCAGTTTAAGAAGTTTTTCTCTTTCTTGGTCTTCTAATATTTTATTCTAGGTTGGTTCCCGCCATTTAAGGCTTAACAGGGGTCTGGAAGCCAATGCACCTGCCTTTGACAGGTAAGTTTCAGTCCACTTTGGCAGCAACACAGCAGCCTGGCATGTAATCAAGATTCCACAACTTTGTCTTCCTAGAAAAGCCTGAGACGTGAAACATCTCTCAGATGATGTGGCCAATCCCCCAGATGTGGCAAATTATTAAATTGGTTTACTTAATTTAGTCACTTATTTTTGTGGTTTTTTTCATTCTTGTTTTCAGTGGTAATTGAATTAATTTGGTCTTCCAGCTTATTTCTGTAAGAGTTTAGAAATGATGAGTGATATGCAAAAGAAGGGTTTGTTTAAACCTTTGTGAGCCAACAGATGTGAGTTTACATGTATGGTACACAGGTTATGTGTGCTTTACCACTGTAACCAAGGTAGTTAAAGAGTAAACACTGCTTTCACACCATTCTGGGTTTGTTTTTTCCTCATTGTTCTACTCCTGTACAGAAATAGCAGTGCCTTGTTCTGTGACCAGTGTTGTGCAGTGCTATTATACTGATGTTTTCTATTTTATGCAAAGACTGGCTTGTAGACCTTTTTAAACCATTAAGACTCTGTTTGTAAGCTGGAAACTGTAGAAAAACACATGCATTAGCTTGATTCCTTTGGGTGTATGACTAGAAAGCGCTATCCTCTAAGGACGTATTTCTACTGATATCCATGGGAAAGGTGCCTGAAAAGCACATGAAGAATTTGGTCTGTGGGAAATTTTCACCTTGTAAGTGCAGGTCAAGTGATTAATTTCTGTTTTGGTTGGGTTTTGGCAGAACAGGCAATGGTCTGATTTTGAGTAAGGCCTCTATTACTGCAACTGTTAGCAAACAGGACATTAGTGACTGTTAATGGTTTTGCAGCACTGAAGACCCCAAACAGGGATTAGAATCTAAAGAGACTATGCACCATAGCAGTCTCTGCTCCAGAGATTCTTGGCCTACATTCTCCAAGCTTTTAAGGCTCTTAAATCCTACTATATTCAAGTGCCTTTGAGACTCCTGGTCTTGTGGCCATCTCATGCTGTGATAACTTGCTCTGCCAGTGTCCCTGAAGTTCCATCTTAGAGGTTTGCATTCCACAACAGAGAAAATTCATATAAGAAGAAAACAATAACTTATTCAGCATCTTCTCGTACTGCCCATGAAATTGAGAGTAGCTCAGGAAGGAACAACTCCGTAAGATCATTTAGGCCTGACACTAATACAACTGGTGAATAGCTTTCTCCTAAGAAATGTGAACATAAGGATAAACTTCCACTGTTCCTTCTTTCCCTTGTGCCTTTAAGTTAGATGAACTTAGGGATCTCTCTGCTTACCGACGTGCAAAAGACAGTCCTTTGAAAATGGGCAAGGAATAAGTGACTGATTATATGGAAAAGTACACTGGAATTTAACAACCTGTTACAGCTTTTCTGAGATGTTAATTTAGCCTGTTACATTTAACCATGTCAGAACTTGATGGTAATCTTGTTAGAAGATATTTTTTCATCCTCTCTCTCTCCCTGAGAAATCCACAGGAAGCTTTGCTTACGACACTCAAACAGGTGACTTGAGCTTCAGTAGTTTTGTTGGGAGGAAGCAACACTGGCAGAGAGGTAGGATCTTGATGCTGGGATCAGAGGAGTGCAACTGTATAGGAAGAGTTGGCATACAGAGAACTGGTTGCAGGATCAAGAATGCATCAAAAAATATATTTAGCTGTGTTTCCTGGAGGCAATACTGATGACTTCTTCTTTCTTTTGTCTCCTTCCGTGGTTTTCTGTGTAACTTATTTCTGGTTAAAGGATTTAAAGAGTCATGCCAGAAGATGTGTGCTTGCTGTTTTTCTGACACTTTTGCCATTACATATCGTTTTGCAGCATGTAATAACTTCTCATTTTTGTGAGTGTTTATTTTATTTTTCTTGTCTATTTCTATCCAGCTTCCTCTTAAGCACTACTACAGCATTGTCTGTACAGGATGGAAATCAACTTTAAGATCTAATTCTTTCTTGATGAGCCAGCACAGCCTCTGTAGACCATGTGTGCCAACTTGGAAAAGATGTATTGAGGGGAGAATGGGTGTCTTGGCATCTGGCTAAAAGCTCTTAACTTGAGAGTCCCTAAATGTCAGGTTTTAAGATTTTCGTGACATAGACCAAAAAAACCAGCCCACTTTGTACTTGTCCTATTTTGTGCTTTTCCTGAAGAATCTGGGCCAGACAACTTGGCTGAAAGGACCATTGTTCTGATCCAGTGCAGCAGTTCTTATGATTACTAATCTTCCTGCTTGATTTGAGTTCAGAGTGAATGTCTCCGTGTTGCAGTAGCTCAGAGATATTTGAACCCTGTCACCTGTGACATGTGTTTGGACCTCTCTGGCCTTGGCGCTGGAGTCATAGGCCCCATTGCTGCTGCTGACTCTTAGTAGTCTCAGCTCTGCAAGATGCCAGGCAATTCCTGTTGAAGTGTAATACTTTTTCTTCTCTTCTTGTCTTTCCTGTGTAGTTCCCAGGCTAACAGCCAAGAGGTAGCAGCATAAAGGGCAATGTCAAAGCTAACAGTGACATAAAAGATTTGGGGCCTATTTCCTAAGACATGTCTTTCTTTAAGTTCAGTACGAAATGCTGTATCTATTAATTGTGTACTTTCACCATTTTTACTTTAATAATTGATTGCAAGGAAACTTGGAAGATGTCTGTAGATGGTGTGACTGAAATATTCTGCTGGATGAAACAACCAGTGATCTCTACTTGTGTATTTTGAAAATGGCAGTAGGCAACATAACGTGGTTTTGTTTAGTACCTATTATGGTTACTTTTGCTGTAGGCATATGATGCTTCTGAAAGAGCAGTATGGAAAACAAGTGATCGTTAACCTATTGGGAAGCAGAGGAGGAGAGGAGGTGCTCAACAGAGCTTTTAAGGTAAAAGCAATAATTTTCATTTTAACTGCTGATTTTCCTTGAGCCTCCATGTTCTTCTGTTTTCCTTCTGGCCCAGGGGGTGATGAACAGTATATCTAAAGAAATTATGTTAACTCTTTACCACATGTTACACGCTGAGAATAGTGCTTCTTGGTCTCATGGCTTAATTTCTAGCACTTCCTTTGTGCTTACTTCTTCATACGTTTGTGTACATTCTCCTTAACCAAACTTAAAAAGAAATTGCGAAAATACTCTTAAGGGTAGTTCACATTTGCAGAAGTGAATCATAGTCATCTTTGACATTGTATGTAGCCACCTATGCAGTCAGGGGCCCCCTCAGATTGCCAGAACTGCCTGGGGGCTGGGTCCTGAGCCTCGATCACTGAGCGTAGTGACTTAGCATCACTAAGCTGTCTTGCTCTGATAGTAATGGGAAATAGCAATCTAGCACTGATTGTGTTGGGAACTGGCTGCCTGAGCACCAGATGACAGTTTGGTATATGGAGAGAGATTTTCCTGGCCCATGAGTGTCCCTAGGCACAACTAATACCTGAAAGCAAGGATGTCAGGCATTGTAGAACTAAAACTGTGCTGCATCCTAATGTGGTATTCTTTTTAAAACTAGTGTGAACTTAAAGCCACAGATTGGCACTGAGTGGGATTTGCAGCAGTGCAATAGCTGCCTGAATCTTGCTGGAGGTTGATAGAAGTCTGCCTCCTTAAGTGGCTGTTGCTTTAGCAAACTGGCGTAGATAGTTCCGAGATTATGTTCCTAAAACTAATGATACAATGATTTAAGTACACACCTGTAGTAAGTGCCATGTATATATCATTGGTAAAGAATGATACCAGCGGTTCTGAGCTGAAATGTTTACTATGTGAAACTAAGCAAAATAAAAATTGTGGTTAAGTAATAGTGTCTGATTTCTTTCCCTCTCTGTTGCAGTAGTGAACTTACAGGGAGTGTCAAACTTTTTGTCAGTTTTTCTGTGTGACCATTTCCTCCTCCTGCAAAAGAGCTGGGAAGGACTATCTGCTTCCCCAGCAGAAAATGGCAGAGTGAAGGTTGCCCCTTGTACAGAATGTGGCCAAAGAAACTGATAATGACTAAAGCTTGCAAGGCAATGAAGAAGGCACAGAAGTGAAGTCTGATCCTAGCTTCTGTTTTCAGCTTCTTACTGAATTTCTGCATGACACGGCTAAGCCTCTGTGATCTTTTGGTTTCCCTCTCTTTAAAATAGCTTTTCTAGTTTGTTTTGCAAACCCCACTGAAATTTAAAGGTAAGAGATAACCAATTCTGAAATGCTCAAATAACTCACACGGATAAAAATATGACAATTGTTTTCAGTTTACTACTGATATTTTCTCAGACTCTTACATTTTTGAAGACCACGTTCTAGCCAGTATCATGCAACCAGAAATTAAGTCAGAAACCGGGCATCTCTAGAATAAAGACCTTGCATTTGTTAATTTAATTTAAATAAAGACCTGTTTTGTTTAAATTATTACATTTTTTGCTATTTTAAAAATAAATTAACTCTGAAAATACCTTGTGAGCTCGAAGAATTTGGACTGACATCACTGAAAACCAAAGTTTTGTGTTCATTCAAAATGACTCCTAGGTCATTTCTTTACCTTTGTGTTTTAAGAAATGAATGTCAGGAAAGAACATAGAGTTAATTTTACTTTGATGATTTTAAAGGGCTGGAATTATAAATAAAGTAATTCATAGGAGGGTGATTAGGGTTGCAAACTTGTCTCCTCATCTGTCATTAGCTTCTCCATCTTTCTTTTGCTTTCATTTCTTCCTCTTGTCTCCACTCTTGCTTCAACCTTATTCATTCTTATCAGTGTTGGTTCAAATTATTCTTGTAATTACTGCTGCTGGGCTCTCTTGATCAGAATGGCTCGGTTGCTGTTCATTTGCCATTCATTATCTGTTACCTGAATCAAAGCTGCTACCAGACCAAAAATCCAATGGTGTGAAATGCTGTTCCTCCCATAAGCATTCACTATAACAGATGTAATTATGTTTACAGTAAAAGCAAGGCTGTAGTGTAGAGTTGCAAATACTCTGGACAATAATTTACACTGCGGCAGTGGGTAAATGTCATCCTCAAGTGCATTACTAGTGCCAGCATCTGTAAGGGGAGATTGGGATGTCAACAGTAACAGTCTAATGAAATACATTTTACAGGTCTCTTTCCAAGAACTGCCTTTAAATTTGTTTCTGCAGGAAAGGCTTAATGGCTTACTCAATACAATTATGCTGGTGTAACTGCTACATGTACACTTCTAATGTAATATCAGATTTGTTATGTCCAGTGTGTGTCGCAATGTAAGTGGAGAAAAGCATCCATCTCTTGGGGTGAAAATGTGCAGGAGGGAAGAGAATAGACAAAGGCTTGCATAGTTGGAGTTAATGTAATGGTTCTCTCTGGCTTTCTTGTGGAGAACAGGATGTATTACTGTTGTATCTGTTGCAGATACCTTAATGAAATTTGTGGATTACGGAAATGCATGTGAGGTCATTGAAATTGGAGATGAAATAGTGAAGCTATTTGTGCCTCTTCTTTCACTTCTGCAGTTTGCCACAAACACTTTATAGTACATTTCCTGGGATGTCATTCCTTACTTACTTCCTCTCCCTGAGCCTGCCTAGAGCATCACTGTTGCTGTCCACCCTCATGCACAGAGGCAGCAGCAGCCCACTGCACAGCAGCCACGGCACAGTTCTGATGTATACTTTGCGGTAACAGTTTGAGTTCCCCTGCAGGAAAATTGGGTTCTAACAGTCAGGTTTACTTCTGTGAAGAAAACAAACAGGGAACTTCAGTTGCTTTTTTCATGTCTGGCCTTTCAAAATTCCCTATGAATTATGTGATTAACAGTCAAGGCTTATTAATGATAAAAGCATGCTGGTATCAGTCCTTACATGTGGCTGAGCAGGATTTGTTTTCCTTTATTCTCTTATCTAAACAGAAACTGCTATGGGCCTCTTCCCATGCGGAAGACAGTCCCATGATAAACTTTGACTACCACCAATTTGCAAAAGGTGGGAAAACTGAGAAACTGGAAAATTTGCTGAGGCCTCAGCTGAAGTTGCACTGGGAAGACTTTGGAATCTTCACAAAGGGCGAGCATGTAAGTCCACGGTGAGTGTCTCTGCCCCTCTGTCCCGGTATAGCCGGGCACTACTTGTCCTGGCCTTCCCAGGTTTCTTGCTGTGTTTGGACCATGACTGTAAATGACCATCTTGAAATACAGTTTGGAGACAAAGTGTAGTCTTGGTGCTAAATCAATGATTGTCTTAATTGCATCTCCATGGTTTCAAATCTGCAAATCTACTAGCACGTGGATTTGCAAATGGAGTGTTGCAGACATAGTCAAGTAATTAGATGTGTTAATGGAATATATTGTGCACAGCATGCTTGCACCATCAAAATGTGGGTGGGTATATTCAGGCTGAACATTTGACGATCTTGTTCAATCAACTCATGATTAGATATTATTTTAAAATATACCGTTTTCTCCTCCCTCCTCTTGTGTTTGGTTACCAAAGTCTGCAGACAGGTACTTTTCGAATGAATTGTTTGGACTGCCTGGATCGTTCTAATAGTGTACAGTCCTTCGTTGCACTGGAGGTGAGTTTGTCAGAGGACCTTCTGTGGGATACTTGTAGTGCATACATTGGCTGTTCCATGGGAAAGACAGGAAAGAGGCTGTAAGTCTCAGTTATGCTAGTCTGTCTTGCCAGCTCTGATACAGAATGGTGCTGGCTGGAATACTGAGGATAAAGAGCAAAAACATTTAAAAACGATGTTGGTTTCTTTTTTGTTTCTTTTTCTCCTTCTGCACCTAATCCAGATACTGTTTGCTCAATTAGAGAGTCTTGGTTTGAACTCTAAACCTATAATTGAGCGCTTTGTGGAATCCTACAAGGAGATGTGGACTCTCAATGGTCAAAATCTGAGCAGAGTATTTAGTGGCAGTCGTGCCCTTGAGGGGAAGAACAAGGTAAAGAAAAATGGCAGAACTGTTTATTTACAAGTAAAGAAAGATGTCCTATTTAGTATCACTTGCACTTGTAATTCCTGTCTGATGTAGGTTGGGAAGCTCAAGGATGGTGCCCGCTCTGTGTCTCGTACCATCCAGTCAAATTTCTTTGATACAGTAAAGCAGGAAGCCATCGAGTTGCTGCTCATGGGTGACTTCTTCCGTGAGGAATATGCAGACAAAGGCAAGATGCTCATGGACCAGACTGCACTGCTGGGTAAAGCCAATGTAAACCCTTCACTTTCTTTTGTATCTGCCTTTAGCTGTCAGATATAAGCAATTATACCCTTTTGAAAAAAAATCAATAAATAAGCTGCTTTTGCACAGATCTGTTGTTTAAAGCACTACTTTCAAGTGACCACAGCACAACTCCATGTATTTTAATTCCACTGTGCTTATTTCTCATATTTTGTTTTGAACTTCTGAGTGTGTTTTTCTGCTCTTTGATAGTGATATTCTCTGACAGCTTAGAGTTGGACCAGAGGGAAGGATTTTAGGGCTGTATTCCCAGTCTGGTCCTGTCTGAGTTTGTCTTGAGGAAGTGTCTGGAGCTCAGTATTTTATCTCCTTATTTATGTCCTTGCTGTTTGCACATGCTTTTAGCCAGTTGGATCTTTAAAGGCACATTTCTGTTATTTTAGTTCATTTCCTGCTTTATTCCAGGCCCGTAATAGTCCACAACATAGACATGTTTGTTTGCACCCATCTAGAATAAACTCAGCTCTCTCTGAGAAGATATTTACATGCAAAATATAGGATAATTTCACCCACAAGCAGTATGGGGTGGTCAGTTTACTCCAGAGAATCATTTAGCACCACTTCAATCCTGGGCTTGTTCCCTGATGTGGATCACAAGGGAAATATAGACAACTTCTCTATGCCTGACTGCCAATGCAAGTCAGGTGGTTAAGGATTAACTCTGCTTCATTTGGCTGGAAAGCAAAAGCACACCACTAATTTTCTATGCTCAGCAAAATACACAAATATAGTGTATTATGTAATATAGCAAAATACACAAATATATCAGCTTCCTGTGAGGAGTTCTGGCCAGGCTAGAGAGCCATGACAGTGCTAGATTTGTACTGATGTGAGACTGTGCTGCTCTCCGTCTTTCCTTCCACATTCTAAACTTCTCAGGGCTTCAGTTTAAGTTGTAACTTGTGACGTACTTGATTGCTTGTCCTGGTTTCAGGAATAGAGTTCATTGGCTTCCTAGTGTCTTGTATACTGTTGTGTTTTGGATTATTTATGAGACTAATGAGTGAGCGAGCGACTGTGTGTTGCACTTAGTTGCCAGCTGGGTTTAAACCACAGCAGGTTGGTAACACACTGATGGTTTTTGTTGTTGCTATACAGTGTTTATACCAAGTCAAGGACTTTTCAGCTTCTCGTGCTCTCCCATTCAGAATGCTGGAGGGCTACAAGAGGCTGGGAAGGGACGCAGCCAGGACACCTGACTCCAAATGGCCAAAGGAATATTCTGTATTATATGATGCCAAGCTTGATATATAAACTGGGGGGGCGCAAAAATGACTGGGGGCTGCTGCTTTGGAACTGGCTGGGCATTGGTTGGGAAGCAGTGAGAATTTATATTGTGCCACACTTGTTTTGTATATTCTAATCCTATTATCTTTTTTTTGTTTCCCTTTTCTGTCCCATTAAACTGTCTTTATCTCAATCCATGAGTTTTCTCACTTTTGCAATTCTCTCCTGCATTTCGCTGCGGGGGCAGGGGGTGAGCAAGTGGCTGGGATAAGCGCTACTAAGCCCTGGTTGCCCAGTGAGTTTAAACCATGACAGTGCTGTAAACTAAACTGAAAAGATTACGGGAGATAAAATAATTTTTTACTTATTACTTGAAGAAGTACAGTAAAATGTAAGCTGAAAGCGAGTGACCAGCCCTTCCCAAGCTTTTAAAGGATGCCTGGTTTCTGGAAGAGAAATTGCTGACATCAACCCCAGTTATCTTGTAGCTTTTGCCATTGCCATAGGAGTTATTCCCTACCTGTTGTATTGTTCCTGCTAGGGTAATGCCATTATTTCACAGTGACTGTGCTGCTGCTGTCTGGATTGTTTTTTTCCTTTTACAGCACATTCTTCTTTTACACACCATCTTTCTCTCTCTCCTCTTCTGTCAGTAACTCCAAGTATTTTGAAGGCCATGTCAGAGCGTCAGTTTGAATTCACAAGCTCCAAGCGTGTTCGTGTTGCCACGGGGACCTGGAATGTGAATGGGGGAAAGCAGTTTCGAAGCAACATCCTTGGTACCAGTGAGCTGACAGACTGGCTGCTGGATTCTCCCAAGCTCTCAGGAGTTTCAGAATTTCAAGGTAAGACTTCACAGTTAAAATGTATAAGCAGTATGTGCTGGCATCTCTAGAGACAGTGAGTCAGGACACAAGATTTGACCAGCCTTTCAAAGGCAGTGCATTTTCGAGGGCATTTTATGACAACTACCAATTTGCAGAAGGTGGGAAAACTGAGAAACTGGAAAATTTGCTGAGGACTCAGCCGAAGTTGCACTCTTAGGAGTGTATGCAGCTCCTCCATGCTTTTGCTGCCTGCCTGCAGAAGTGGAATGGTGTGTGAAGAGCTCCTGATAGTCAGAGTGCTTTGAACACTTTGAAACAGTCCATGTGACTGTTTCACACCTTCAGCAGGTCAGAATTCAGAGCTCTCTTTCATGCCATCATGGGATGTATCTGCCTGTTCTGCACCCTGTATGTCATTTTCTTCTTCCGTATCTCAGTTCTTTGCTCTTTATTGTGAGCGGAAGCTATGTGCTTAGGTGCCATCAGAACATCTCCTTGGTCTCTCATCTGGAGTTAAACATAGCTGTACAATCTGGACTATGGGCTTGACTGGAAATGTTACTATCAAAGCCTTCAGACAAAAAGATTTACTTTGTTGAAGGCGGTATTTCCTTTCTTTAGCAGTATAGAAAACTCTTATGCTTGTGGCTTGATGAAACTGGCTGCTGAATTTCTTATTTATGGCACAAGGTCAGGTATTGTGATTAATTTACAGATTTCTTTATTAAGGTAAATGAAAAGTGAACATTCTGTCATTTAAAAATTGAGTGCAAGACTACGGCAAAACCTGTGCTTTTGTTGTTGCAGTGGAACATTTAGTTTCCTGCAGGCATCACAGGGATAGTCCTGTACCTAACCTTGTAGCTCAGGAATACATTCCTCAAATCCTTGGCTCCCTTATACAAGTTGTCTAATTTGGACCCTTAGTTCCTGAGTGGTATGTGATTAGGTGCAGACCAGTGTATTCTGAGCAGCCTAGGTGAGTGATTAGTCCAGTCAGGTCTGTTTCAGAAACACTTCAGATGTGTTAGAACATGACTATGCCCAAGATACCAAAACCTGCTGAGAGCCTGTCATGTGTTAGCCTTGCCAGGCCTTCCCCTGAGAGAGCCAGAGGAGCAGCGCTGCCTGGTACAGGCGGCCATGGCAGGGTAGGTCTGAGCAGCTTCTGGAAGAGAGCTGAGCTCTGTGGATGGGCAGGGCTAGGGTGTGACCCTGCAGATCTCTGTATCCATGTTAATGTCAGGGCAGTGCCTACACAAATGAGCAAGTGCTCAAAAACAGATGTCCAAAATTATTAATGGGAAATACATGTGACAGTGCCTGTCTGGTTAAGCCAGTAAAGGAGGCTAGCTGTTGTGCTAGTTTCACCCTTGTGTCTGCAGCGAGTTGCTGCATATTTTACTCTTCATTCGTGTTTTCTTAGTCAGATCTGATTTAGGCTCCTATGTTTGTCTATATTTAGACCTTCATGTTGAATTAAGTTACTGTCACCATGGTCATATAACACTTTAAAAAAAAAAAAAACCTCTTTAGGCAATGGACAGACCTAATGGGTCAACAGATTTGCTTTACACTATTATATGAGAGCATCTGATCTTTGGTGTTTTCTCAGAGTAATATCCACAGAGCTGGGGAAGGGGGGTGTCACTGTGCTCTAGGGTGACCTAACCTTAAATACAGGTGATCTAAGAAGGACTTGGAAGAAAGAAGGCAAGAAGAAACTTCGAAGGCATCCTTAAACTATGAGATAAATTTACTAAAGGCATTGAGATGGAGGTGACATACTGGTGTGTGGCCAATTAAGTTCAGTTACGTAGGAATCTGTGTCAGAAAGGAAGAGCATATTGGGTAAAAGATGGCGAGTAGTGAGATGTTGTGGCTTTAGTGATGAGTGGGGTGGGGGAGAGAGATCTTAACACTGCTACAATATAATGTTCTGTTCTGAACTGCTTCCTGCAAGGGAGATGGAGACCAACTGGTGGGAGAAAAGCAGGAAAAAATTTCAGAGGAACTGCAGGGGATGTTTTATGAGATTAGATTAAAGGAGCTATGAATATGTATAGCTTGGCAGGGGATACACAAGATAGAACTACAGGAAGGATCTCTGACAGAAATTAGAATACAAGCCGTTAGAAGAAACAACAAAATAGTAATTCTGATATGACTTTTCCTTCCTGCCAACAGATGATGATAACTGCCCTCCTGACATATTTGCAGTGGGATTTGAAGAGATGGTTGAGTTAAGTGCAGGGAATATTGTGAATGCCAGGTACGTAAAAAAAACCTAAACAAAACTAACAACAAAAACCCCTAACCAACCAATCTAAAAAACCAACCAACCAAAAAAACCCCCGCAATTGTAAACAAACCAAGCAAACAAAACCCCAACAAAAAGAACATAATTTTCCCCAAAGGAGCTGGCCATGTTCATTTTTATGGTCACTTGTATCGAATACTCCCTTCCAAGTCTGTTGCTTACAACCATAGCTGGAAATATGTTTCCCATTAACAAATGTCGCTGGGATGGTGTTGAAAGTGCTCTTCTCTGTGAACTTTTGTACAGTAGAATACACTGTGTTTGCTAAGTCTCTTAAGTCTTCATGTTGGCAGAGAAGAATTCTGATGGTTGAGATTGATTTAACACTTGTCCTTAAAGCCCTGTCCGATGTTGGAAAAATGCGCTCAGTGACTACTACAAACCTAACTGGCAGTCATGTGGGAATTCTAAAATTGTCTAAAAAGGTCTTTGTGGCTAATTGTATTTGTGAAAATTATGGCTAGAGAAGAAGTTGCATGTAAAGCCTGAGGTTGGCATATCAGCATGTGCATTAGGCTGTTGTGTTTATTGGTCCTTGTGAATCTGAATGGGGGTGGAACTCTGAAGATTATGTTTCCAATGCTGTTTCATCAGGCTGGTCAGTTAGTTGTCTGTTTTGGGAATGACAAGTTACAGCAGTGCTTAGCGTGGCTGCTGGGCTGGCAGTATATCTGCATGGATATGTTGACTTTGGAGAAAAGAAAAAGCTAGATCCACTGAAGTGAAGGTGTATGCACCCATTCACAAACCTTAGCTAACAACAGCCAACAGCTGTGAGTAGCCAGTCACCTTCCAGTCAGAAAATCCAGAGAAGATCTCTTCACTGAGAGCATCAGAAATCTTATAAATCATAAGATTGATATGGAAATTTGTTTTTAAGGTTATGATTGCTATAATCAGCTTCCAGTTATCCCCAGTGAATGGGTGTATCCAATGTCATGTGAGTGTGGATCTTTCTAAGCATAGTAGGCAAAATCCCTCTCACATCCAGAAGCAGGATAATTTGTGTGCTGTGCCTGGGTTCACTGACCCTGCTAGCTCTGGGGGCATACAAGGAGGTATTATTGGTCTCTGCCATGCATTCTACAGCACTTCAAGTTCTACAGCCTAATGGGATATCTGTAAACCTAAGGCACAGTTAATCTGTTCATTTTATTGACTGTATGTGGTTTGTTTTGATTCCATTAAATGATTTTATGTTTGTTCCAGTACAACGAATAGAAAAATGTGGGGAGAGCAGCTTCAAAAAGCTATTTCCAGGACTCATCGCTACATTCAGCTGACATCAGCACAGCTTGTTGGTGTTTGTCTTTTCATCTTTGTACGACCATATCATGTCCCCTTCATCAGGTAAAAAAACCCCAAACCAAACAAAACAAAAAAAACCCACCCAAAAAACCCACCAAACTGAAAACAAAACAAAAAACCCACCCCAAAATAAAACTAACCTAATAACACCACCACCCCCCAAACCAACCAACCGAAAAAAAACCCCCAAAACCCAACCTGTGTCTTCAGCAACATCTGGTGTTGGAGTACGGCTAGAGAGTGTGGGAGTGATTGCTCATCTTGATGGGAGTCATGCAAACCTGGATTCTGGTCTCTGCTCAGTGTGGTAGAGGCATGCTTCCAGGCAGCAGTAGGCTGGAGTCCATCTCCATGGGTAGTACAAAGGCCAGGCAGCCTCAGTGTCTTCCTCCAGTTAGCTGAAAAGCCAAGCATGCTCCAGGTGGGCAGTCAGGGTGGAGCACCTTGTTTGGGTGCTGTCTTTCTGGAAGAGGAATGACCTGGGCTAGCAAGTCCAAGAGCGTTTGATGCACCGAAAGAAGGCCTGCCTCTGCCTGAAGGGCAGGTTTTACCTTCTAGCCCTGTCCATACTGTTTCCTTATGGAAACAGGGGTAGTTCTAGACCTGAAAAGAATGGTGGAAAAGGTGGAAAGGTAGATGGGGGAAAGAGACCTAATTTTGCCCCTTGACATTTTATAGAATTGAGAGGTAAGAGAACCTATGAAGTGTTTGTCTCTTCCAGATGTCATAAGAACCAGAACTCTGTGCCTAGTCAGGAGGGTGCAGAGCTGTGTATCCTCAGCTTACCAGCTCAGCTGTCTCTGGGGAGTGACCAAACACCTCCTAGAAGATTACCAACCCACGGAGATACTTGCATCAAAATGCCTTTGCTGTGGGCAAGAATTATGCAGGCTAAGTGTAAATGTTTAGGAAATGAACAATTATTGAAAACTATCTTTGGGCATCTGTCTGACCTTAAAGCCCCCAACGCTCCAAACACTCCTCTCTATCCCATATTAGGGCACTGATTGGCCACTGGATTTTGTGACTAAAATATCAAAAGCTGCCTCTTTCTTCCCTGTGGTCTCATATCTACTGAAAACATCAGAACAGAGCTTGTGCAACATCAACTGCTGTAGGCCAGGCAGAGCAATGCAATCCAGGTAACTCTGATGGTCTTGCATTGCTGCTTTCCAGTAATCTTTCTTCAAAATTATTTTAAAGAATTACTTTTTTTGCTGCTGTGAAGCAGTCCAGAGGAGAAGTGTTCCTCTCAGATTTTGACTTTCACCTGGCTTACAAAAATTTGAGTAATCCAGTAGGAAATGCATGGTTTAAATGGAAATCAGAAGCAGAATAGCACAGTGGCTCTGTTGCAGTTGTCAAACTGCCAGAAATTGGATGTAGCCATTTGAAACTCAAGAGAGTTTGATTTTGGTGACCAAGTTTCATCATTTAAGGCAAATGTGCTGCTTTGTGTTATGCGAGCATAATCAAACCTAACCTGTATGCTTGCATATTTTTTCCTATGTCTAGAAAAGGAAAGGAAAAATAATCAGAAGTGCAAAAAAGGCATCTGTGCTTACAGAGATTGAAGAGATTTAGACAGAAGATAGAGAATAGAGAAATAATATGAGACAATAGCTGGTTTATACAACAGTGAAAGGATTGATGAATACAAGGAGTTGAATTTACAGTGGGTTATCTCAGCATAACCTTTGCCATGAATGCAAATCAGCTGAATACCAGTCAGGAGATGGGTAGGCAGGCAGCAGGAAGGGAGAACTCTTTAGAGTGAAAAGACTGAACGTGTGCTTCTGTAGGAGTGCTTAAAACCCATTGTTTCATGGAAAACTTTGATGTTCCTCCTTTGCCTCCCTGAGGGTGTCCTGCTGGTGGAAAAGACAGGAAGTTAGAGGGAGAAAAAAGGTACAAGAGATGGGGGAGGAAGAGAGAGGAAAATGAAGGGGGTGGGGAAAGGGGACCTGTAACATTTTGCATCATTTAGATAATGAATTTCTGAGAATGACTCAAATAAGACCTGGCAGTTTTCTGCACATCACTTCTTAAAATCAATAATATTCTAGTCAGATCTGCTTGACTTCTTCTCTGGAAAGTAAAAGTTTCTCACTGAGAAAGACATGCATGGTGCTGGGGTTGGCTACAACAATGATCTCATCATTTACTTATCTGATCAGACAGCCATGCCTTGTTCTTGGAGTAGCCTGGCTACTTGGGAGAAATTACCCTGAGAGCAGGTGGTGTGCTTTATCAAGTTATCTTTCTGTAGTGAAGTGTGTGCTAATCATCACATTGAAATACTAAGTAATTAACAATGTGGAGACCTTAAGCAGTTTGTCATCAGTACAGAACTCATTTGAGGAGTTACATGCAAATAGTTGTATCCAGTAATCACTGATTTTATCACATCTGATTTAATGAATTATGGGTTATGATCTATTGCTCTTTAATTAAATGGAAAATCCATCATGAACTGTTGAAACTGTGGGTTTCAACACATATGAACAGTAAATTGTTAACTGTCTGAAAAGCTGATTCCCATATGTTCAAAAGTAAAAGGAAACATAATAGTAAATGTAGTTATTGTCAATATTTTAAGGCTCATGGGAGAGGTAAACTTGAAAAGTATATTCTATAGAAACTCTCAGTATTTCAGAAATAAGGTCTTGCTGGTCTGTTTGGAAGGGACAAGAAAAGGAGAAAAATATTTTCAAATAGTTTTATTTCTGTACTATTGTATTACACTTAATTTGAAACATAAATACATGAACATCAAGAAACTAAAAGATGTGCCTAAAAGCAGCAGGCTTTCTAGAGGGGAGAAGGAATGGCATTGTAAACTGGCTTTTCCCTTTATGTTGCAGTCAAAGTTAATTGAATGTTTGTCCCTGAAGCCCTTTACTCTGTTCTCTTTCTATTTTTTTTTTTAATGCAGGGATGTAGCAATAGACACCGTGAAGACAGGAATGGGAGGAAAAGCTGGAAATAAAGGGGCAGTGAGCATTCGTTTTCAGTTCTATAGTACCAGTTTCTGCTTTATATGCAGTCACTTGACTGCTGGGCAGACTCAGGTGAAAGAGAGGAATGAAGATTATAAAGAAATCACACAGAAACTCAGCTTCCCAATGGTAAGTGTAGACGTATGTATGCTAAAACCATTGGGGATAAAGGTGATATCTTTACATCATGGAAGCTGGTCACAGGCTGTCTTTGATGACAGGTCATCAAAGAAGGCATCTCAGTGCCATAGAAAAAAAAAGTAAAATAAAATAATGCATAAATAAAAATAAATAGTTAGTAAATAAATAAATTAATAATATGGAAGCACGTTTCACAGAAGACTAGATACCACCCAATATAGCACTTGCTTTACAAAAGTACTACTCTTTTTAAAAAATGGAGTTGTTCCAGTTCTTGAAAAGTCCTTGGCTTTGTGCAGCTTTTGATCTTTCAGAACTGCAACTTAATTGACAAGTCTGTAAGGCTCCATGGATAAGCTCTAGGTGACTGGTGTTAGAGCTGGAGAGCACGATATTGATAGCTCTTGCTGGCTCTAATTAGTGAGAATTCCTGGAAGACCATCCATGCCATTCAGTGCAGCAGTGCCTTGCAGGGCTGCTTCTGGTCGGGTTTGCGATATCAGTTCTTGGTCACTGACATGGTACCCTCTGTTCCCTTCGTTTTGTCCTTGTGAATGTGTCACTCTCAGGGAACTGCTGGCTTCTCTCAGAGCGTGGCAAGTAGGCACCACTGGTCTGGATGAATAACTTTTCCCCTAAATTGTATTAAATCAGTCACACTAGTGTTTTAATTCCAACATATCTCCTCAGGCCAGTAGATAACCCATGGGATTCGGTAGCAGGGCTCCTTTGCTTTCCTTAATGTTGATTGCTTTAATTTCCACAATACTTTCTTTCTTGGACCTCTCTGGAAAGGTCCTAAGCCAGGAAGGGATTGGACCACTTTGTGTATTCTGGTTAGTCAGCAAAAAACGGCATTTCGGTTGCAAAGCATAAAATTTTACCTTCCTGTTGTTTGTAAGGTTTAGAGGTTTGGCACGTGCAGCATATCAATCAGTTGTTTTATGTAGGAGCTAATACTGAAAGAATGGACGTCCTGCATAGAAGATCTGTTGCAAATGACCATAAAGTTGTGCTTATGGTTGTTTTTCTTTCTAATACCTCGTTAACTATTTGATGTCCTTCACACTTAAAACAGCTGAAAGGTGCCTTGTGTGTATAATGCATATAAAGAGTGCCCTCTAGTGCTGTGACAGCCACAGTCTGGAACGTTTCCCTTATAAATCTCTCGAGTTTAGAGGTTGGTAGCTGAACTGGGGAAAGAAAAAAAAAAAGTCTGGTTAGAGGATAGGATACTAAATTTAGAACTGGAGTGAATTTTCATTGATGTTTGATTTCAATACCTTTACAAAACTGTGACGTGCACGTAAGATTGATTTTGGAGCTTGTTCTTACTCAGGAGCTTTGTTGCTAAATTTGCCTTGGTACCAGAAGCACATTTTGCGTTATATTTAGAATATGTAAATATATGCATGTGAAATGTGTTAGGGAAACAAACATATATTTTGAATATTCATGACAGAAAAATTGTGAATATAAGGCTGTGTTCTAGCTTAGACCTACCTTCAGGAAAGACGGGTCAGAGTCTGACACTCTTGTTTACAAAATTCAGGTCGGTGGGGTGCCAAAGACAGTGAAGGAACCATTATATTTTAGCACAAAATGAATTCTGACAAATAAATTGTGACAAGTAGGTCCAGTGTTTAGTAATTCAGAGAGACTGAGTGCTACATTTCAGTGCATTTTTAAGGTGTTTTTATGAACATGATTTAACATTAACAGTATTCTTTACTTCAAAACTAGGGGCAGAACATGTTCTCCCATGATTATGTCTTCTGGTGTGGTGATTTTAACTATCGCATTGATCTAACATATGAAGAAGTCTTTTATTTTCTCAAACGTCAAGACTGGAAGACACTTTTGGAATTTGATCAACTACAGCAGCAAAAATCCAGTGGAAAAGTAAGGCAGCGTGTCTCATTTTCTTGAATAACTGTGTGTTGGCTGGGTCTTGTTCCTTGAAAGAGTGAAGAAGTTGTGTTTTCAGACCCTTGTTTGTAGCGCTTGAATGCAGCAATTGGTTTAAAAATCAGAGCGTTGTTTGCGAGGAAGTTGACGTGTCACAGTGGCACCTTCGTCATCTGTAACTTAAAGAGATGTTCTTTATTTTAATAGATTTTTAAAGACTTCCATGAAGGGACTATTAATTTTGGACCAACATATAAATACGACGTTGGCTCAGAGGCTTATGATACAAGTGATAAGTGCAGAACCCCAGCGTGGACTGACAGAGTGCTTTGGTGGAGAAAGAAACTGCCCTTTGAAAAAACAGGTGTGTAGGATCCTTTATCTGAAAGTTGTTTTAGAATTCGTCTAGAACCCACTTAAGGGGATTTAATCTAGTGAATGGTGCTTTACTCAAGCAGATGTTCTTTCAGTTTCACTGGATTAAGTTTCAGAGATAGAGAAGGACCTTTCTTGAGTGTGTGAACAAAGGCTTCATGCTACAGATCAAAAAGGTGCTGGGAGCTCACTGCGGAACTGAAAACAGTCCAGCTGTAGTAATACAGAAATAATTCTGTTGTTTTTCAACAGAATCATTAGTCCACATAAAGCTCCTGTGTTATAATGGCTGTATTGTTAAAATGGCTGTTCTCAGTAGACGTATAAGCAGTTTTCTGTAATTCCTTCTGTATTGATAATTCTTAGGAATATTTCTACTAGTTTATAGAATTGGGGGAGGTTTCAATAATTAGTGCTTATAAAGTACTTTGAGTTCATGAGTGGCCAGCACAACAGAAAGGCCATTTTCACTTGTTATTCAAAAATTACAGTTAAGAAATAAAAAGTATTTCTTTGCAGATCCAGGGATAGTTTTCATATTCATTCTGTCAGTCAGCAGGAACATCTATACCACAATGTTTCTAAAATTTAAATAAATTCATATTAAAAGTGTAATTGCTGAAGAATTAATTTGGTCTGTGCCTGCAGATGTGGTTTTTCACGTGCCTGGAAACTTCTGCTTGGAATCTAAGTCATACCATGACTATGTTAAGTGTAAAAACTACAAAGCAAAACTAGGGCAATCAGATGGTACATGTCATCATGATACAGTTATTCACTCTTATTTAAGGAAAGAAAACTAAGAAAATGAGGAGCTTAAACCATTGATAGAGATGCAGTCCAGGAAAGAAAAGCTGTATGAGATATAATAAGGAAGTTAAAACAGCCCTCTTGTGCTGACTGTTTTCATTTTAGGAGAAAGAACACCCTCCAGCATTTCCAGTGCATATTCCTTGTTTTGCACGGCAAAGCTTGCCCCTGGGGAACTTTAGTAGTTGGAGTACACACAGCACATAGGACCTAACTAGCTGAGAGTCAAGTCCTAACTGCAAGAGTCAAGGCAGGTCCCTTCCTTTAGAGCTTGTAGGCCTCCCACAGCTGGCTCACAGGGGTCGATCACTGACTGGTGCATTCCCAGCCCTGCGAAGCTTTATTAGTTTGCTGCCAGAGTTCCTCTCCTTTACTTCTGGTGGCAAGGCTCTTCTGCCTCTCAGCTCTAATTGTGTTGCTTCTTCTTGCTGTTATAGGCTGAGCAACTACTTGCTTTACAAGAGGAAAGTGTAGCCTCAGTGTGAGTGATTAGGAAGAACCACCATATTCCATATTAATTCATTTTCAGCTTCACAGAAAAGAGAGACAAAGTTATACATTTATTCATACAGTGACCTAAAAACTTCCTTGTTACTAACAGCAATAGAGTACCTCACTCTAGCATAATGTCTGGAGCACTTTCTTTCACCTTAATGCGTTGCAATGGAATTATTTGGACGTTGGATTTGCATGGGCTTGGTTTCTCCTATCTCTTGTGTATTATTTCTCCAATCCCTGTCTAATATTCAGATTTGCAGAATAATTTCCAAGTACAGTATCTGTTTTTATGTTCAGTGTCAAGGTAGGAGGTAAAATACTAATATGACTCTATCAACCCAGGTTGTACAGATAATTAATTGAGTAACATTCAGGTCAGCCATTTTGCAGGTGTCTTATTCTACTGATGAGCTGTCTCAGTTGCACTTCCAATCCTTTCTCTCTTTTTTCTTTCTAGTCCCTAACTTGTAAATCTTGTAGGATACAAGCTCTTCTTTGAATGATTTATATAGGAAAAAAACCCACCTCCCACTGCTAGGGTCTGTGAAGAGCATCCTAATGAAATAGTGTTTAACTGTTAGTAAAACTAGCTTTGAGTGAGTTTTAAACCATGTTTTGTGCTGCATAGCTGGAGAGATCAATCTTCTGGACAGTGATCTGAGTGCTGATACTAAAGTCAGGCACACTTGGACCCCTGGAGCCTTGATGTACTATGGGAGAGCAGAGCTGCAAGCATCCGACCACAGGTAAATAAACAATCCAAGAGAGGATTGCCAGGTTAAAATGTGTCATGCTGAATAACACCTTCAGAGTGAGGGACCAAGTCTGGTTATAACAGGAATTATACCCTTATTCTGTGTTCAGTATCTGCTTGGTGGGTTTTTTCCTCTCATGGTGGGTTTTATACCAGGGTGGCAAGTATCTACAGTCATGTATTTATTTTTCCTGCACAGTGATCTCAGCAAGGGTTGGATAAGTTGCAGCAACAGGTGTAGAAAACAGGGCTTTCTGTTGCTTGGTTTTGGAAAAGCTCTGATACCTATGGAAGCTGCTCTGATGGATTTCCACTCAGCTTGCTGTGGGAGAGAAGGAGGTTGGGACTGTGTGGCCTGAAGAGGTGTAAGCCAGGCCACATAGGGACAAGTTTGGCCTCTTCACAGTACTCAATAGTGGGGCTTCTGCGCCCCCTTTAAAAATGGAGATGGGAGGAGGTAGAAAAATCAAAGACCAGTGCTTCTGGTTGGTCTATATCATTAACTTCTCTTTAGGGATAGGAATGACCTTTCTTTGGTAAACTTGTTCTCAGCTTCACTTATGAGAAACAAATTCTGTAACAACTACACTTTGAAAGGTCCCTACACTCAGAATGTTTGTTTCACCCCTTGCATGTCTTGTGCAAATCCTGCAATATTGCTCCTCCTAGCAGCGCTCAGTGACCCCCAGTAGCTGCCTCTGTGCTTCTGGTGGTGCTCTTGCATGCCAGGACTGCTGTGTATTCCTCTAGCAATGGAAGAACATGCCTCTTGCAATCAATTTCTCTGTGTCAAGGCTCTGACATTGCTGTGTTCTGCAAAGCACAGCGGAGCTGCTGCTCTCATTATATAGGACCCTGAGGATGCAATCTGTGAAACATGGCTGTTATACATGGTTTTCTATTTCAGCAAACTTGACTCCAGAAGCTGCTTTTTAATTACAGTCAGCAGGTTTGCTTTCCCAAGGTTTGTGCTAGAAAAAGGGCATAGCTCTATCTTTGTGACATATGGAAATGCATTATGATTCACAATGCTTATGGAAATAGTTAATGCTTCCTATGCATTTTTCCTCTTTATTATCCCTTTCTAGCCCTGCTGTTGTTGCTTTCATATGTTCTGGTAATGTGTATTCAAGAGCCAGGTCTATTGCAAGTAGAAGGCAGCAATTTTGACACAGTCGCAAGAGCAGCCATCCCAGTCCCTGCTCTGTGTGTATGCGCAGGTGGAAATCTGAGAATGTGGATTGCATCCACTGAGATGAGATGGGTTCTACTCTTTCAGACAGCTCTCTGTTTTATTCAGATCTAACACACAAAGAAGTAATTTGTAAGAAGTGGCTCAAGAAGCAAGTTTGCAGTATTGGCTGCTTATAATGTAATGGACTGGCACATATTTGCTACATGACAATGTTATACACCTAGAGTACCGTGTCCTTAGTTTTTGGAAGAAGACATGTGGCCTTGTCTAACAGAAAATAATATATTTGCATCCTGATTTAGAGATGTTTGGGGCCACAGCTGTTTGATAATGAGTGAAGTATCCTGGTATTTTTGGTCTGTAGGTTTGCCATAAATGCTGCATACAATTGTTATTTAAATTCCCTTATGGTGTGTCTTCACTGTTACATTCAGCTAATGCAGGACTGGGAAATATAATTAATAGTGCTCCAGGCATGATCTTGACCACTGCAGAAAAAATAAAGCTCTCCTCCTTCTTGATATAGATTTTAATTTTATATAAACATTTCTTATTTTAAATAAGCATTTTTCCTTTGTTTCCTGTAGGCCAGTGTTAGCTATTGTAGAAGTGGAAGTTCAGGAAGTTAATGAAGCTGCCCGTGACAGTGTTTTCCGGGAAGTGTCATCTTTCCAGGGACCACTGGATGCCACAGTAGTGGTAAATCTGTTATCACCAACACCTGAAGAGAAAAATGAATTTCCTGAAGACTTGCGTACAGAACTTATGCAGATGTTTGAGGATTATGGCACTGTTGTTCTGGTCAGGTGAGTTTGGGATCTGAAATGGCGTGGCATCTATTAAAAAGCACAGACTAGAAGATCCCTTTTGTCCTGACAGAGTTAACTTTGTATCGGAAGGTAGTATGTAGAATTCCTTTACTGCATGTTCAGTTCTTCATTGGAAATTGAATGCAAGTGTTTTGAATATCTTATACCTCGCGACAACCTTTTAAAGAAATAATGTAGCAGCTCTCTTGACTGAGTGGAAAAGAATTTTTTTCAATACAACACCATAAAGCAGAGACTTTGATGTAAATCATCATCTTTAGATTCAGGCCTCACTTCCAAGCATTGCTGCTTCTGGTGGATCCTCGGGCCCTGCTTCACCTCCTCTGGGAGGTCTGCTCTCTTCCACCACTCTCACCAGCAGGATTCCACACTCAGCAGGATTTCCTGGCTGGCTCTCCTTCCTGTTGGGGGTCGTTCTGCTTGTTTGTTAACAGTACAGGTTCCCGCAGAGCTGTCACCCACTGGGTTTGAGAGGGAGAGTGTGGTACCTTCTGGCAGAGCAGCTCAATTTCATTCTGATTGATTCTATACAGGGCTCCAGCACAGCTGTGAGACTTCTGTTTTGAGAAATACAGGTGAAAGACCTAACAACTGACCTCTGGGAAACACTACCAAAAACTTGTTTATGTTTATTTGATTCATTTATTAATGGAGAAAGCTGATGACCTGTGGTTGTATAGTTTTATGAAGTGCTGATATAAGCTGAGGAGTCAAAAGCAGCCTTGCAGGAACAGCAGCACCACCTTGCTTGTGAAGAAAAAGGAGCAAGAAAAGAACATGTTTGGGTGGATAGTTCTTGGTTTATTTTGTTTTTAATTGCTCTAGATCTTGGTGGAATACTAGTCTTCGGGAACATCACATGTTCTCTGAGGCGAAGGATATGCAGAACCGTGGAAGTTAGTCCAGAGGGAGTGTAAATATTGGACTGGATATCCTGCCAACAGCTACTTTAGATATTTGTCCTCCTGTTCCAGGGGTGGTCCAAAAAAGGGCAGGGTGCTGGGGTCACACAAGGGAGGATTGGAGAGAAGAGGAGCCCAGCTGGGATTCATAGATCACCTACTTCTCAAAAATTAGAATTGTGAAGAAAAATACAGCTAAAACCAAATGTATCTACATATGTATCCTGTATATATGCACTACATATGTATCCTGTATATAGTTTTCCATCATGCTTGCCTTCAAAGAGTTGTATTCAGTGGTGAAGTAAAATGATTTTTCTCCTCTGCCTTTTTTCACTAGGATCTGTGGAGGTCAAATGCTGGTGACATTCGCAGACAGCAAGTCAGCTCTTCGTGTTATGGATATAGATGGTGCCAAAGTAAGATTTTCTCAAATCTATAATCATAATTTTGTAACAAATTTCTGAAAAGTGTTTGCTTAGAATGAGGTACTTGAGTTTCTACCTAAACCAAGTAGCATTATTTCAAAGAAAGTTAGTGCTCATGAAGTCCTTAACTTTCACAGCTGCTGAGGCTATTAATGCAGTATATTATTTTCAGGATGGCATGAGGTGACTTCTCATGGAGCTCCTAAGCAGTGGTTAGGATCTGGCCTCTGATACCACTGCAGAACACATGGACTTGTTCATGGTTGTGGCTGCTTGAAGCAGTTCTCCTGATGATCTGTGTGACTTTATACTGTTGCCAAAGCATCCTCATGACTGTGCTTTGGAGATTTTTTGTTTCTCTTCTTTGTATCAAAGGGGCTCCTTCTGCTGAGCTGTAACAACATGATTCATTGGCTTCCATGGCAAATCCAGCATTAGCAGCAGGTGTTTTCCTTCCCATCCCCTGCTTTTCCTTCCCACACACATACTCTACAATTCATCAACCCCCTCATTTATGCTGAAAAAACTGTTTGTAGGGCTGCCCTGTAAACTTAAGACAGAGGTAATGGATTTAACTCTCATTCTTCTTTCATATTTGTAGTTTTATCTGTTGACTACTGCAATTGATGTAATTTATAGCACAGACTGAAACACAGTCGTATCCACACAGTATGTGAAGGTGCTAGGAATCTGGGCTGAGAATTTTCAAACTGATTTTCCTGTCAAAGCTGCTGGCTTGTCTACATTTCAACCCAAATGTCATAGGGCAACACATAAAAGCAGCTGAAGTCCTAATCTGTTTGAAAATATAATTTCCTTATACATCAACCATCATATATGAGATTTTCTGGTCAGAGTCTCCTTACAGGTGGTAGCAGGTACAAAACTCTTGTGTGTTTTAAAGCTGCTGACTCAAAAATGGCATCCTCCCATGCCAGTATTGTTATCACAATGTTGTTTTGACGATATTTGATGTTTCACCTATTTCTCCACTGTTTTCCAAATGCAGTAGCAGTGCTTTTGAGCTGTGAAGCTCATTTTCTTTCAAGAATATTGTTACAGTCTGAAAACTTGGTTATGGGGGTAAGAAGAGTGTTTCCTTTCCATTTAGCTTCTAAAGTGAAGCTTTAGTTACATCAATTTCTGAAGCAGTTGTACAACAGGCTGGCAGCACTTGCTTATTCTGTTCAAGTATTCTCATTTTGTGAAGGTGCTTGGCAAAGGGAAACAATTCTTTCTTAGGTTAGAGGCAGAACAGTGAAGATCCAGCCCAAGACTAAGGACTGGCTAAAGGGCCTTCAGGAGGAAATTGCTCGAAAACGGGACAGCTTTGTCCCCATGTCCCCCACGGCAAACTCCCATCTTCTGGAAGAAAATTTTGACTTCTCAAGTTTGGATTATGAGTCAGAAGGTAAGCAACAGGTTTCTAAGCTAAGTAGTGAGAAATTACTTTGCTGACTTTGGTTGCACAGAGAAGGTACAGTATGAGTGTCAGTGGCACCTTAATTTGTAATGAAGCCACACTTCTTAAAAAGAGGACTGTAATTAAAGCCATGACCTGACACTGTGCCTGGGCAGAGAACTGTTACTTAAATCATCCTGTCAATTTAGTGTTATATGTTAGCAAATTCAATCTATGGTGCAGGTGTCTGTATAGAGACACTCTGTGATGAAACACATGGGTTGATTGCACAAGAATCTTGCCCAGTCTATGTATTAAATTAACTGATAGTATAGATTAATTAATTGGTAGTCTAGAGAGACAGAGAATGAATTTGCTCATTAATTCTTTGTTATCTAATATTTTAATCCAGGTGATATAGAGGATGAAGATGATTATTTAGAGGATGCTCTGTGTCAACACCTAGTAGCAGACACAGCAGAAGATATGTCTGAGAGCTCTGGACACTGCACATCTGTAGCTCTTTCAAACAAATCTGGACAAACCCCCCGCCTGTATAAAGGTAAAGTATCCACCTTCCTTAAGGTAAGACTTGAAGGTTTGTTGTTTGTTCTCCTGTTGTATGTATTTCCTTGTTCATTTATATTTTCATTCTAGGTTCTCCTGTAGTGCCTATTCATGCTCAACTCCCCTTGAGTTAGTGACTGTAATTCAGGTTCTCAGGCATAACAGCAATACAAATGATGAAACTTAGATTCTCCTTCTCTCTAGGCCAGGGCAAGGCAGGAAGGCTGAAAAATGCTGGTTTTCCTTTTCTAGCCAGAAGAAATTAAGTCTTTTTATCCATTTGATGTTGTTTGGCACCAGAACATACAACAAAAATATTGTATGCTATTTTCTTATTGGTGAGGGCCAAAGCAAAATAAAACCAAAAGAATCTTGTTGATTCAGTGATGAGCTCAACTCTGTCCTTTCAGCAGTAGCAGTGGCAGAGCAGTCAGCTGTAAGCTGGGAGGTTGTTGTGTTCAAATGACTTCAGAGACCTGAAGTTTCTCCTTTGTCCCTATCTGATTTATTTCTGAAGGGGTCAAGGTTCATGGAATATATATATGTGTATATATATATTCATTCTTTAGGTTCTTCATAACTGTGTTACCTTTTTTCTCGGTTACCTGGCTCATTTGCACATTATTGTGAAGTGACTCAGTAAAAAGAAGATAAAGCTGAAAGATAAAGAGAGAAAACTGATAGAAACTGCAGCAAGAACTAGCCAAGCCAGTCGTGGTCTTACAATGGGATGTGATCAGGACATGCTTCAGTGGCCAAGCATTGACAGGCTGGGATATGTGTTAAACACCTCATTGTGACAGCAAGTGATTCAGTAGCTGTCATTCTGCATTCTCTCACAAGTGCTTTGTCTTCTGACATAAAAGTGAAAACTTTAATACCTTCAAAGGTTGAGTCAGAAGTAGAGTTCACAAAGATTAAATGAAATTCATACACTTACACAGACAGATTTTCCAAACAGAGTGATTTATGGCTTTCTTGCCCACCTTGAGTCACAGGCTGGGTTCAGTGTGGCCAGACCCAGAAGCCTATTCCTGAGTCAAGGAGTAATCAGTCATTATTAAATACTGTGAAGTCAATCACTCTGTATTATAGGGTGCCTTGCCCTCCGAGCACCTCTGGCCTACTGTGTGATGATTCATTAAGCCACAGAGAATTGCAGTGAGTCTTGTCACCCAGACTAACTCTTCTCCACAAAAAATATCACAAAGTAAATAGAGGTTATGGAGTATAGTTTGAAGGAGGTCAAGGTGGGGTCATGATCTCACACAACTCAAAATATGATATATTTAATTAATCTTAAAGTGTCTGCAATTTCAGATTCCTCCATAAGCTTCCCATTCTGCCTGAGTAACTCCTAATTGAAGGTATGATGGCTGTGTAGCTGGCGGTAGGTGGAAAACAGTGACAGGCACAATAGTGTGTATGTGTGCTTCTGAGGTCAGGGAGGGGCACAGCCTCACGAAACTGATGTCCCTGCCAGCAGCCTTTCAGGGACGGAATTGAGTGGTGATGGCTGGTTTTTGCTGTATTCAGTTTTACTGCCAGAACTTCAAACCGTGTCTCCAGGTGCCTGCATGACTCCTTGGATCTTACTGGTGAGCCCATATCTGCAGCTTAGAAGTCTTGAAAATGCAGAGAGCGTGGGGAGGGCGGGCTGGGCAGACCACAGGCTCTGTCTCTGTGGCTGCCATCTGCTGCTGAGTGGGAGTAGGAAACTGTGAGGCAGCTCGTGATTCCCTGCAGAACACAGCTTTCTGAAAAACAAGAACTTGTTTACAAATGCCTGAAGTACAAGAGACTGCTGCTACATAATTCCTTCCCCATCTCTCCAAACCATAGAGACAAAACTAAACCCAGTGTATCTTGGAGCCCTAAAGAACAAGAGCTGCATAGGTGGGCAGCCATGGCAGAGTGAGAGGACTGAAGTGAAAGTCCTCCATCTATAGCAGATGGGGGAGAATAAAGCAATCCATACTTCTCCCCTCTCCAGCTGTCAGAAAGGCTTAGATGGGATGAAAGACTGAGTAACTAGTTAGCGATGTAAGGTGCAGCCAAGAGCCAGCAGATTGAGGCAGCTGTACCTGTTAGGAGATGTTGCTGGAAAGCAGAGATGTGATGATTGAGCCATTCAGACAGATTTTTCTCTGGTATAAAAACAGTTATCCTGTGCAAGAGAAGGTGTCTAATCCTCAAATGGAATTCCTGTGTTCGGGATGGAAAGCAAGGAATTCACCATGACTAACCAAGACAGTTTGAATGGGAGCAGGTTGCCACTAAGTCTGGCTGTGAAAATCTCAGAATCTAACAAGGTGCCCCATAACCCTGGAATCAGATGCAGGCATTCTTTGTGTTAGTGCAAACAGCTAATAAACGGTGGAAAACAAGAGAGAGAAAGAAAGAAGCATTTGACAAAAGGGTAGAGGTTTCCTTCAGTGGGAGCAGGCAGACATGGGAGGAGAGCAAAACAGTGTGAACAGAGCCGTGTTGCATTGCTGAGAGACCTGGCCACTCATAGTCACCTCTCTCCTGACCTCTCAGATCTGGTGCACCTCACCCAGTGTGTATCTCATACAGACACTTTCTAAAATGTCCCTAGATGATGCAGACTTGGCCAATCTGAAGTGGGAGCTGGAGGCAAG
Organism: Rhagologus leucostigma; assembly: GCA_013397725.1. Lineage (NCBI taxonomy): Eukaryota > Metazoa > Chordata > Aves > Passeriformes > Rhagologus > Rhagologus leucostigma. The sequence goes on from VZTD01000530.1 coordinate 522,795, forward strand.
CGGGGAGTGCAGCCGCCGGATTCCAAGCAGGTCTCTGTCCATTCCTACCAGGCCTCGGCCGCTTCAGCCACCACAGAGGCCTCCTCCTCCTGGTGAGTTTTATTTTATTTAAATGTGGTGTTGGCCCCAGCTGAACAGTTTTTGCCTGCCATGTCTGAAGACAAAGAAAGTAATACCTTGTTCTGAAATGGCAGGCTATCGAGGTACTTGTACTTGCTTCCCAACCTGTTTCAGCCTGAGCATTACTGCCATAGTAATGGGAGAAGTTTTGTCTTTAGGATGACAGATACTCCACCAAAAAAAAATGCCTTTTGTAAGGATAGAATGGCCCATATGTTTCATACCAGCTCACCACTCAGGTTAGTGAGTTGAGCAGCCACTTTGTGGCAATAAAGACATTGGTATTTATGCCTGCTGACTTCTGAAGTCACTGGGTGTTTTCTTGCAGTTTTTTGGTTTCTGAATTAATTGTTATCAGAATTTCAAAAACCTTTGACAGAATATTTTTTCTGGACAGTTTTTGTCCTTTCCTTCTTTGCAAGCAATTCTTGCATGCTTTTGTGTTTATGAAAGAAATGCAAAGTGGATGATGACTTTCAGTGAGGCACAAAGGGGAGGTGAGGCTCTTTACCTAAGCTTCGTCCACCTGAGATGCCATCCAGAGCTGTGCTGCTCCTGTTTTTATGGCTACTTCTGGATGAATGCTGATTGCTAGGTTAGCATAATCATCTTTGCCTCCTGTATTAGACAAGCTATACATCATGTTTTTCTTGCAGCTCCAAAGTCTCTCTTCTGCGTACATTTTCCAGGCTTAAATTAGAAGTTCTGTGATGCTCACCTGCTAGAAGATGAGTTCGTTAGGATTATTCCCATTCATTTTTGAGTCTGTTGCACAGAAGTGCCAACACTGGTATCCGTATTTCTGTGCCTAGAATGCAATGTTAATGCTCAGCTGAGGCTATGTAATTAATTAAATGAAAGAAAGACTAACTAGAAAACTGCTTACTGAAACAGTTCAAGATTTTGGGAGGGTGATGTTGTACCAGCTCTTGAATGTGAAAAGCTGTTTTTTATTCTTCTTCCAGCTGGAACATCAGGCAAAAAGTCCACCTCAGATGGTTCCCTTTCTCTAGGAAGCCATTCCACCTGCTCCATCCTGGCAACGGCAAAGCTGCTTCCTGGAGCCCCTCAGCAGCCAGTGAGTCCTGCTGCTCAGCATGGCCACTTGGCATTGTCCTGATCCCTCCCATCCACATTGAGTATCACGTACAGGATGCACCTGTCACACAAGGAAGGAAGTCCATCACATGTCAGAGCTGAAAATGCCAAGATAACTTCTTGTATTGTAATACTAAACTGTAGGCCCTGTTAGGCAGCAGAAAAATGTTAATAAATTGCCAGGAACTAGGAAGGCCAAAGAAGGAGAGAGAGATTGAATGGTGCAAGACCAGGGCACTTTCTGACAGATGCTAACTTGAATTTTTAACACCATCATCATATGGTTTAATTCTTTTCTCACCTCTGTTTTGGTGGGCCATGCTAGTGCCCAGAATGCAGGAAAAGTCTTGACCCCTGCCAGCAAGGCTGTTAGTCCCCTGAGGAGACCAAGACCAGAACGTGGAAACACCTCCCCACTCCTGTCTTGCTGGATGAGGACCCTAATGCACTGAACAAGGGATGGCTATGGGACTAGCTGTGCCATTCAGGCACTGGCCTTCTGTCAGCTGGCAGCAAAGATGTAGAATTTGCCAAAAGATTCCCCACCATTTCTTTAGTATTTATAGATCACTGAATAGCCACTGGCAAGAACAGAATTTTACAGGTGTATGAGCTTAGCTGTAAAATTACAGATGTACAAGAAAAATCAGTTCTCTGAAGATCACTCATTCTCCTATTTTTTTAAAGCCTAAAGTCCGGACTGGAATAAGCAAACCTTACAATGTCAAGCAGATCAAAACCACCACAGCTGAGGAAGCAGAAGAAGCTATTAGATGTCTTATGGAGGCCAAAGGAGGTGAGCACAGCTTTCTAACTGATTCCTAAAAACCTTTAAATAAAGAAAACTGTAGGTGTATTCATCTCATCATAGCCCAGATGCACATATTCCAATTCAGAATTTCATCTGAATGCTTTCTTGCAAAATTGTATGTGGTATTCTCTGCCAGTTCTGATAATATTAACCCTTGTTCAAGATGCTTAAAATTTTATATTTTGTTGTAGAACCTGCTACTAGGATTACCTTGGGTTATTTGTGCCCAGATTTAGTTGGAAAAATTAAAATATAAAGATGAGATTTTACTAAGCTGATGGTGCCTGTGTTAGCTCAGAGTTACATAAAGGATATTTGCTGCTCTATTTACTGAATGCTCACTATTCCAAGCAGAACTACAGAGCAAATGCAGCTCTAGGAGAAATAACCTGGATTCTGTTCACATTTGGACAGCAAGTATAGCTGTAACCTAGATAAAAGCTTGCACTACTTCAGCTTGAATAGCTAAGCTAAAAGGCTACTCTGTGTTTAGGCTCTCTGTGTAGTCCCTGGAGAAGAGAGCTTCTTGCAAGGGCAAGTTGGAGCACGAAGCTAGCTTAGGTACTGTGAATGTACCCCCCAGGGTTGCATGCAGTCTTTCTGCTGATGCTGTATGAATGAGAATGGCTACCTGAGTTTGCAAGGCTCTCAGTTTAGGAGAAAATGATCCCTTTTCATTTATACATAGAACAAACGCAGTCTGGAATAATCCCACTTATTTAGAAATATCATAAAGGCATCTTGATGTTTGTTCTTCAGTGCTGTTCATTTCATTTTGAAATCAGATTTACTCTCCATTGATCTTGAAATTCACATTCACTTGGTGTGGATAAGAAAACTAGTCTGGTCAGCATCGCTTCCAGTCCCTTGTGCTGAAGCCCCAGCCAGTGTTTTTTCTACTTGACCAAATGGTGGCACAGCACTGCTGGTTTGGCATGAAATTATTTCAGACAGGGAAGTTTCTCCCTAACAGCCTCTTAGAGATGTCACAGGATTGCACAAATCTCTGCTTAGGTCCAAAACCTACCTTCTTGGCCTGAGTTGGCCCTATAGGCATGAACATTTTGGAAAACGTGATTGTGAAAGAAATTATCTTGAATCTATGTTCTGATCAGCCCAAGATGCCGTATTTGGTTTTGCTTTTCAGGACTACAGGAAGATGCAGTAAAGCCTGTTCCAACCAGAAACCAAACTTCCTCCAAACCTGAGGCTCTTCCCAGCATCACAAAGTCAGCATCATTTCAAGGGTCGCAGGCAGGAGCAGTGCCCGTACCTCATCGTCCACCACCCAAAGTTCCAACTCCAAAGAAGCCAGTGCCTCTGCAAAGGACTGGAGTCAAGGTGGAAAATGTAAGAGAGCTGCAGCAAAATGCATCCAGCTTCCATGACACAGAGTGAATGATGGAGGGGCAGGCTGGTTGTTTGTCGGAAGTCCTGTCATGTCAGCAGGTGCTGGAATGTTTTTGTGTATTATAGTCACCAACGCATAAAAATGCAAGAAAGATCGGAAAGAGAGCCATATTCAGCTTTTTTATTTGTCAGTCCATTCCCTTACTTTTTCTTCTGGTTTGTCTAAACCTTAGCAGGATTTAAGACTCATTTGTTTTTTATCACAGTGCCTGCTTTTGACCATGAGTAGTCTGCACTGTAATGATTTGAGGCAGCTTTTCATCAGTTCTGTGTCCTGCGTCCTTCCTTGCTTTTCTTGCACACCTTGTAATGGGATTCAGCCTTTCAGTTTGAATTCTGGAGTCTGCTCAAGAGTTCACGTTCTCAAAAATACAAAGCTGTAGGTGTTCAGATTTTAATCCATGTCAGGTCTCTGCGATGGAGACAATGGTTCACCTCTAGAGCTGCTAAAATGATTATCTAATTTGTAAAGCAATTAAGGTACAAGAGAAAGACAAATATAACCTTTTATATTCTTCTTTTGACAGAATCTCTGCTAAGGAAGCTCTCTTCGAAATTGTTAGGGCTCCTGCCTTACCTTCCTTTCGTAAAAACATTCACCCCTTCTCTATAGTGGACTTTGTGCCATCTTTACTTAGGAGATTCACCAAAAACTCTAACCCAGACAGCACAGTCTATGCCAAGGAGTGATCAGTTTGTTTTGTTTATGTTGTCGCCATTCCCAGGTCACTCCTGAAAGGTGCTGGGAGGGATTGCTGTCTTGGTGTTAGTTATGTGAGAGCTTCTGCATGAATAGATCTATTTCAGTTTGACTCTGCTTTGGAATTCCACTCCTTCCTCCATTTCAGGGAAGTCAGATGGGAGTTGTGTGCTTAAAAACCTCTACCCCATCCCCCTCTACCACAGTCAAACATAGGCAACTTAACAGCACTTAGAAAGAAGTGGCATGGGATAAGTCCAGCACGAGATTCTGACTAAATATTTTGTCTGCATGAAAAAGCCTGTACGTTATCTTTTAATACTATGTAAGAGTAATAAAGAATTTAAACGCTTTCATTCAGTCACACAGACTGTGAGAAATCTGAAGCAGTCCTTGCCCTCCTAGACCAAGCTGAGCTTGATATTTATATACTTTTAAATGGTGGATGTATGCTAGTCTGGACTTTGAGAGCTTATTTTTATCTTCAGTTGCCAGCATCAGTGAGACAGGACAGAGCCCTTAATGCAGTTATGGGGTTAGCTTAAGCTAATTCTCCTTCAACCTTATCTATCCAAATAAGCTACACCTAAAGGCATGGGCCCATTAATTTAGGCCTCCCTATGCAATCTTGCTTAAATAATATTAGTCAGCAGAGAGCTGTAACAAATAAATAACTCCTCAGAACTCTTAATTTGGCCCGGAGCAAAATCCTAACCCGAAAGGGAGATGGTCAAAAAGAGCTGTGAGTGAACAGGCTGTACAGTCCTGGTCCTTGACTGTAAATGAAGATGGGTGCAAGGCACAATGCGTGAGCCCAGAGCCCAGCAGGTACAGTGGAGAATTGTGCTGTCAAGCCTCTTTTTACTGCTTTTTTTTCTTCCAGGACTGTCAGCTATTCTTAGAAATGCTGTCAATTAGACTTGCACCAGTAGTGACTCAGAGTTTAAGGTACCCTTTTTATTCTCACATTTCTTCTTCCGTTTCCTCCTCAGGCCATGTCTCCAGGAGAGCAATTTGACCAACAGACAGCGCAGTCTCCTTTTGGCTTGCTAGAGCCCCATCTAGAAGCTGGAGCCATTCTTAGTCCAACCAAAATCACTCCAGTCCCTAAACCCAGAACACAAGCTGGGAAGCCTCAGGAGAGCAGGGGGAACAGTGAAAGGCAGCCCCCAGCAGCAAGCACGGCTGAGGCCATTGTACTGCCTCCCCAGAACACTCCCTTTGCCCCAAAGGTGCCACCACGCAGAAAGAAGTCGGCTCCTGCAGCTTTTCATCTCCAAGTTCTCCAGAGCAGTGACAGCCCCCTTTTTAGTGGGTCACTGTTCAACTCCAACAACAACAACCCTGCATCCTGCCCCCAGCCTCATGGCCCTGCTCGCTCGGGTCCTACAGCCTCCGCCGGCCCAGAAAACAGCACAACTCAGCCCTTGGCACCAAGTGCTGCAGAACTGATGGCGAAGCTCCAGGGCCCTCCTGCACCAGCAGGCCAGCATCCCCGACGACTGGATACCAGCTCCCTTCCAGAGAACACCAATCTTCTAGACCTGGACACGCATTCTTCCTTCCCTCTTTCCATACAGGCACCATCAGCTACTTCTCCAGCACACACTTCAGAAAATTTAAATCACCCCAACCTACAAGATTTCAGCCACTGGGTTACATTTAGTGATGATGAAGATAGCAGTGCAGTGGCAGAAGGGTTCAACAAACTGCTCGTCTTAGAACAAAACAAAAATACCTTAATGAAAACAAATACTGATTTAGAGTTATAAAATTTTGCCTCCTTAGTATTCCTACAAAAATCATAATTATGATGCAAAATAAAAAATAAACCTTTTTTTATTTAATGAAATAGATCATCTGTCCATGCTACATTTCATTTTCATATTTAAAGATACGGCCCCTGGAGGGAAGTATATAGACTACATACAACCTAACATTACCTACAGTTCATTTGAAAACTTCCTTATTCTAAGTTATTTGTTTTTATTAATCCATCTTAAGATGTTTTATTTCATTTCAGGTAAAAATCATATGTAAGAACATGTAATAATGTATGGGAAAAAAGACATTAAGAAAAACATTTTCCTGTGAAATGTATGTTTGAATCAATTTCTGTTGTTTGAAATAAAGCATCCTGACTTCGAAGAGTTACAGTGCCAGTTACTCTGGAACGAACACCCAAAAGGGGAATGTACACCAGTATAACAACAGCAGTAACACTAGTATTGCTCTGCTACAGCTTTCCCAAACTCACCCCGGTTTTTGTTCCCGAGCCCATGTCCAACAGCATACTTTGAAAAGGGTGTGTAGTTTTCCACATGCTGTTTCACTGCAAAGAAATGCTTGTGCATTATCTGTGCAGATCCTGAGGAAATATGGGGAATGGTTGAGACCAGCTGCTGCCACAGGTATTGGCTTAGGGATGTCTTTTATGGCTAAAGGCTGTTTAGCAATTCAGTAGTTGTGTCCGTGTTCCCATTCTGTGTCTTCATAAACAAATACTGTGCCACTCTTCTATTTCCACAGTGCAGATGAGGAAAGAGCTGGTCCTTTTTGCCTTGCCTGTGGGGTAAAACTGCATACAATAGATGCCATTTGTGCAAAGCAGGCACTTAAAAACGATAACCAGATTGCAACTTGTCATGGTAACTTGTTAAGAGAAGCATCAAGATCTTTTATTATTAAAGGAAGGAGAACATTTTTAAGCAGTTCGTGAAGCTGAAAAAGCAACTAATTTTCAAAACCAAAAATTTTAAGATACATCTAAAAAGTTAAGAAGGGTTTTTTTCTTTTTTCCATAGGAAAATTAATTGGCGTGTTGTCAGCTTCCTGAACACAGGGAATTCAGCCATTTTCTTCCTCACACTGCCTACCTGGTTTCTCTGCCACTGCCAAATTTTGAACACAAGAGGTCCTGTAAGCGAGGATGCTGCCTTTGAGCACCTGTCATCCTCCTCTGCTCTCTTGTTTGCCAGATGCTTAAAAAAAAAATCCCCAGAACCTTCAAAGGCCAAGCCCATAAAACCCAGTGCTAAGCTTCTCCTGTGAGTGTCAGTTTAACGTGGTTGCAGGCTGGTGAATAATAGTATAGCAAGATACTCGTTTCTCTACAAGATGACACAAAGCCTTTGCCTCTTGGTCCTCCTGTTAAAAAAAAAAAAAATACAGTGAATATTTATGGGCACATCTCAGTATAAAACATTAGCAGTAAAAAAGAAAGAGTACGGTATATGACCATAGCCAACATTTTCTGCAAAGATAATTAACAGCTCTAGGACAGCTAATTTACATGTTAATGAAAGTGTTAGCAGGAAAGCCAATTAAACTGGATTTATACAAGTCAAATAAAATCTGCTTTATTACTCTCCTTGAATAAGAGACGGATGTGGCCTTTAGCATTCCATCTTATGTCTGTGTCTGTGGCAAGCTGCCCACTGAAGGATGAATCCCGGCAGCTCGCTGCTTTATGCTATCAGTGACAGCAGATACTGCTCAGTCGCAGCAAATCAAGGGACGGGGACAGACAGTCCAGCTGAAAAGGTTACAGCACAGAATGAGGAATCTCCTGTCTCAATAAATTACCTTCCACACCGGTGCCCAACATCCCAGCCAAGTGTCTTCTCAGAGGCAGGAGCTTGTCACCTGCTTGTGACCTGGTTCTAGTTTCAATGGTCAGAGGACGCAAAGCAGGGCCAGACTTGCTCCATGTTTGGGAAATCACTATGGAAAACTCAGACTGCAGGAGGCTGTGATTCTTTCCTTCTCATTTGGGATTAAGCCAGCCCCCACCACGTGTAAAGAGGCCAAGTAACCTGAACCCTCATTACTTGATGTCCACAACCAGGGAACCCACAGCACAGCTCTCTTCTCAGCTCTGCTGCCCGTCCTCACTGGGACATAATCGATGGAAATCAATGTCCTCAGTGACAGCTGTCAGCCTTCAGGGACATATAATGGGTTGTAGGGAGTGGTTATCCCATGACATTTTTCAGGTCATGAACCCAGCACTTGGCAATCTAAAAACTGTTGATGGCAGCTGTGAAGCCAGGTATGAATGATTCACCAGACACAAGTCTTACAAATGTCTGCTTATTTAATGTGAGAGGCTTTGGCAAGACACAACATGAGCTTGCCCAGTGCCCGCAGCATTGCAGCTTCAAGTTGCAGCAGGCACCCTGGCTGCTCTGCTGCATTCGTGTTTGGGGCGGGTAAGTGGCTCTCCTTGGTAAAGCAACTGCCTGATTCAGCTTTTTAGGAGGGTTACCACTGAAACAAACAAAAAGAAAGAGAACCGAAACATTGGTTAGAATTTTCACTGTGACAAAGCAACATTTTTGCTTTTCCCTTTTCATCCAGAATTGCCATTTTCACCAGACGGAAAATATCTCATTTCCAGCCACTTGCTCCAGCTGGCACCAGGAAGCACAGATCACAGCAAAAGCCAGTTCACAGCACTGTAATCACAGCAATTGAACACTCGGTGGCTGTTGATGCTAGAAACACTGACACAGTTATACCAGAGTGCTGGACAACAAGTGCAAGAGACTGACCAACCCCTTTCAGCCCTCCCTTCCTGTCTCACTACTTTACTCTTGGATGCCACAATGCATATGAAACACCATCTCCTCAGGTAACTCACAACCTGCCTGCCATACCTACATTGGATGGGATTAAAAGAGTAAGTTTGCGACCTGAGAATTTACAGAAAGACACTACTTTTAATTAATGTGGCACCAGGAAGCACAAAAGCATCCAGTTCCTGATGGGAAGCAGATATGAATGCTACGCAACAGACCTGCTAGCCCTCACACTAATGTCTGTACACACTTTAGGAGGCACTGCTGCGAAATCCAAAAGCACAACTGAAAAACTGTTCAGTTTGGCAAAACGTGGCTGACAGCCGCCCCCCAGCACTGTGCCTCTCACCCAAGTGAACAGTAATGTTACACTGTCCCAGCACAAGACAAACGCTAAAAAAATAATGCAGGTCTTTAACAAAATGAACATGGTCCAGAGTAATCAGCTGGCAGATCATTAACCTTTAATACACTTTGTGACATATCCAAGACATTTTTTAAATCACGTTTTATTACTATATTCCAAAAAAATAAAACCCAACCCCCCAAACCCAACAACCCCTCCACCAAATATTAGTTTTAGAAGTTACATATATATAAATATAGTTACAAAAAGGAGAACACTGCCTTAAGAGTTCCAGTTACAAAACATAGATGCATTTACTAAGATTAATGTTTAATGTCACCGATCTGAATCTGTGTAAGCCAAAGGAGTCTATTAAAACCAATAGATTTGTCACACTAAACAAGCATTCAATTATTAGAAGTCTTGTCTATTCACCATGAATTCCACATACTCTCTACTTTGTGAATACAAAGTGTACTAATATATTTACACTCTGAAGCCTAGACCACAGTGTAAAAAAGATAAAGGTCTTTAGAAATTACGACATTTCTGTAACATTTTCTATACAAAATACTGCCATGCAGTGTTCTTACCTACATCTCAGGTGGGAAAATGCTCTTTTTGCCAGTGTAGTGCTGTACATTCTCTTTACCGCTCTTGTGAACTTTACTTTGCAACTCCCTCAACTTGCAGAAGTGTATTTTCAGCTGCAGTGTCCTGCTGGGCTGACCTCAGGACTTGGCAGGACTGCAGTGCCCACCAGCACCAAGCCCATGCAGAACTGCAAGGTGCATCCCACCTCTTTGGGAGCTTTCACAGCCATCATTTGAAGGGCAGTAATATTGGATCCATCTCAGAGAAGCGACGTGAGGAGACACCTCAAGCCTGTCATCAGTACAGACCTTATTTAACAGACGGTCAGCAAAGGCAGCACAGCCTTACACAGCCTATGTTTGTTTTCAGAGAGGGTTGCAGGTGTAAAGAAAGGAAGTAAAGAGACCACAATAACACGAGGCTGCTTTTAACCACAGTGCAAAATACGTAAAACTTCAAAAAAGTGACTGTGCACTGACATTTTTTTATCTGTCTAAAAATACTGATTTCTCATCAGTACTGTTAAGATATCCTAAACATAAACTCAAATAAGACATTGCTGTTTTTTCTCTATCTACACCAGCAGATATATTCGGGCCCCAAGACACCAAAATATTTGTGGTTATTTCCAGTGAGGCCTTACAATCACCTGATTTTTTTCCTGCTTTGATTTTTTTCTACCTCAGCTCCAAACTCTAAGCATTAGCTTTCTTGTCAGGGCCTACATTTGTTGTGCTCCACCTGAGCATACTCAACGCTCTTTTTTAAATCAGCTACAGAAAGGTTTCTGTATGAGCAACAGGAGCCAGGGATTTGAATGTACCATCTTCTTGGTGTGTCCCAAGAGCAAAGCAGAAGAGCTGAGCCCACTGAGCACATCTTCAATGTGAACAAGCACAGAACTGCCCTGTCTGACCAGATACACACTGTCCTAAGGAAAGCAATGTCACAAGTTGCTAAGACTAGGAGGGAAATGTACAAGAAGGTGAATATTTCTATTATTTTGTTTTCATTAATACAAATAGACTAAAACAGTGGCAATTTTCTAAGCAAGGCAAGCCACCAACCTGTCTCTTTCTCATGCAGAAAACCAGATGCCGTGACTGCTGACAAATCTGGGTGGTCTAATAAATGAAAAAGCAAATGACAAAACCTCCTGTAATTGGGCCACTAGATCAAAATGCCACCTTGATTCACTTGATAATATTTTTTCAGGTTCCAGTCAGGCTACCTAACATGGACAGTAAACCAAAACTTCGCAGCAGCCACATGCTGCTTCTCCCCTTCGACACAAGTAACCACCTCAGTTAATTGTTTCTAATCCTCTCTATAAGACTTTATCCCAGGTGTATATTTATCTGCTTTCAAAGCAACCTTGGTTTTTTTTTTTTGCTAAAAGAAGATATCCTGGGCACACACTTTCTTTTTGCCAAGTTTGTATTTGTTTTGAAGGTATTTTGAGAAATAAATTGGAGAGGTGTCTAAAGTTCAAGATGTACTGAAAGTTATTCAGCAGCAGATACTACTGACATAGCACCCTTGTAATTCTGCAGATCCCCTAACAAATATTAGGAGAAGTTTCTGTGTTACACCAAACAGAGGACACAAGCAGGAAAGGATGGCAAGACCTCAGTCTCAAAGTTCTTGAGCTAAAACATCCTGAATGAACTTCAGTGTACGTTGATACAGGAAAGCATCCTTCTTCTTTGGCTTACAAATATTTAGATGATTAACATCCACTGGAATAAGGTCTCCAATTCCTAAGTCTGGGAAAGAAAAAAAAAAAAAAGAGAAGAGAAAACTACCAGAGTTCATAAGATGACCTAGACTGAAAACAACATCTTGCATTAGCAATTTCTCTCTCAAAAGCAATTTCTCCTATCTTCAGTATAACTCTTTGGTCATCGTTATTTTTTCATGTGCTAAAAGCATCGGTACACACAGCTATGGCCAGATGGAGCTCAGTGCTGCCACAAAACCCACACTGGCACACTACACCACTAGGTCAGAGTTCTGCTGTCTTTGAAATACACAAATGTACATTTCTCCATACAGACAACTTTGCTGAAACAAAACTTCATTTACCAGCACCTGACTGACAGCACAGTCCTGACAGAGGTTTAAGCATTGATATGATCAGGGATGTAGTTTAATGCATGGTATCTTGAATCTGATTACCACTAACTGCCCATATTCCTTACAAAAATACTTCGATGCGGACATTAAAATTTGGACTAGAATGAACCTGGAATATGCTGCAAATCAGTACACACATTTCCAGGTAAATGAAATATTTACATTGCTTAATTGTAGAATACAAATATTCCATTTTCAGCTACTGATTTTGGGGCACACTACAGCATTTATTCTTTCCTGACAGCCATCACTACTAACTTTCCAGTTAGGATGCTGTTACGGCCAGATTCCAGTTTATTGTCTATTCACTTATCATCTAGAGATATCCTCCATTTTGCTTTGACTTCTGTATCTTTAACCATGTAAAATTACACTAGAGCAGGATGAAGCTCTGCTTTCATGTGCCCAAGCAAACATGCAAGAATCAGGGAGCTTCCTGCTTGTCAGCCTGTGTTTTGAACACAGTGAGTGTCCTGCTTCTGAACCGTCATGTGCCCACCAAAGGTTTTCAAGAGCACTTCAGTGCTGCACTGGATGTCATCTCTAGAAGAGGAGAGAGATGCTACAAAATTGCAAGTGCATAGAGCTCATTTCGGCTTTGTTATTCAGCCCTCTTTTTAATAGTATTTTGCTAAATAATCACAAAAAAAGGTCCAGTTTTTCAGTCCTCGCCAATAAAAGCGCGTCAGCAACGCTGATGCAGAACATTGCTGCTCAAGAAAGACAGTCTGTAAAAATACTGTTAAATAATGACTGATAAAAACAGGGATATATAGTCCACCTCTTTCAGAGCATCTGACCTTGCACTCAAGCTAGTGGATTTAGCTGGTGGAAAGCCTGATCTAAAACTGGACAAAGTAATGGTTTCTGGCCTTACAGATACCTTGGGCAGTGCAAAAGAAAGCCTGAAAATATAAGACTTGAAACAGTTCTCTAAGTTGAACACATAAAAAAGGCAAGGGAAAAAAAGTCTGGTTTTCCCTTTTCCTACAAAAGGTAAAAAGACGGAAGGAGCTCTTCAGGAGGCAAACTCTATTGCTTGAGTTCATGAGATGTGGAAGGTGAAGGATTCTAGCACTGAAAACCAGCTTTGTGACCTTTTCCTTCCATTAGCAGTTTACTAATTTTCTTTCTTAGTTTTTTAAAGGAGGAAATAGCTGGAATTTGCAGAAGCATCTGAAACACTATTCAGCCTACCTATACAAAGATAAACCACATCTAGTCATAATTCCAGAGGAAAGGCCTTCAACAGTGTAACATTAGACCAGGGTCCATCCTGCTTTCTTCAACAAGCATTACTCTCATTTAGAAAAAACAAAACAGACAAACTGCTATTCTAAGATCTAAATGTAGCTGCTTCTGATCTCAGCTGGGAGGCTCAGTCACAGGTTTAAACAAAAACCCCCACACCATAACAGATGCATTTTTCTAGGTTTTTTCTACGTTTTTCTACCATAACATTTATAACCCCTTCTCATTATCAGTGCTTACATAAATGTATACCAAATTAAATAAATTATATGGCTATTTCTCACTTACCTGCTGACTCCACAGGTACAACATGCAGTTTTATCATGCTGCCTATGTGTATTGGTAGGGTTTCTGCAAAACTCAGCACTGAAAATTTCCTGTCTTTGGCAAAAGACAAGAAGTCATCATTCAGCTCTTTCAGGGCAGGAGAATCTGAAAAAGAGCAACATAATTTTTGCAGTGTTATAAGATTATAGCATTTTTCTGGCAAGAGTGCATTGCTAAAGAGATGTTTTTATTACTGTGACAGTAAAAGGAGTAGTATTTTGTTTGTAATCCCTTTTTTCCAACTAGGATATGCAACAACTTGTTCTGACTCCCCCTTTTCCTCTCACCTCTGCAATCAGATGAAACAGCTACTGAGAATTACTTGCAATAATTCAACACCCAACCCAAAACACAAAAAGGGCGTTTGTTGTTTTCACTCAGCATTTTCTGACAGCACAATGAAAAACTCCAAAGCACCATGAACAGATTAGCAGAGTTCCCTGTTGTTAGATGGTAGCAAAGTGAACATACCCTTGCTGAGTTCTTTAACCTCCACAGACGGGAAGAGGAGATATCTGGCATTTATAGAATATTCAGCCAGCTGGGAACCATGGTGAGGTACGCTATAAAATACGATTCCTCTGGTGTTGTTTACAATTTTATCCATTTCTGGATTCTTGGAAGCATCCACCAGCATCTTTTTGACTAGAAGACCTGGCACCAGAAGCTGAATTAATGCAGGGATTTAAATCACCGTGAAATAGTGATTATGCTATATTAACCATGAAACAACTAACCATACTCTTGCCTTGGTTGATTAGTCCTTAGATTGTCAAATATGTAAGATTAACTTAAAAAAAAACCCAAATGAAGCCTGAGGAGGCATCAATATAAAATGTCAATGAATGATGCAAATCCAATTTTGATTTGCTTTATGTGTTGCTAATGACATTTACTATATGCCTGATCATGGAGAAAATTTTGCCTCTGAATTTCCATTTACATGAATTTCAACTCACTGAGTTTTTACATCAACACAGTAAGAACAAACAACAATAAAAATCCTTTCAAAATGTATATGTTATTAAGTATAATGCAGTAAGAAAGTAGAAATCTGTTTTTCATTTTTAGGTCTTTGCCAATTTTTTAAATAAACTATTCTGAATAATTGCATTTCTACCCGAATTTGGTTAACAGCTTATTCTGAATTCTAACTGCAAATAAATGCTTTATATCAAACAGGCAACATGCTTACCACCCATGCTATGGGATACCCACACCAGAGGTCTGTCTCCAATCCCAGCAGCTTTGAGCTTGTCAAGCAGCTCACTGCTCCTGAAAGCAATAGACTTCCTACAAAGGAAAAACAAACACAGGCATAATGGAGCATGACAGGTTAAAAGGCAATGTTAAACCACAACGAATTTTAGTGCTGCACATTTATGAAAGTGAATTAGGTAAACAAATATTAATTATTTAATTATTGTTTCTACATTGAAAAAGGCCAGAAACTTTTGTAAGGATGGCTTCACCAGGTCAACAGAAATTGAGCTAAATTCAGTTTCTTGCTCTAGCTAGAAAGTTTTATTTTAGTTTTGCTCAGCAAACATTTCTGTTTTCTTGACAAGCTGTTTTATGGAGTTTTAGATAGTTTCATTTACACATTGTAGCAAAACAATTTTTATTCTAGGAAAGCAACATCAACATGTAATGAACTTTACCCCCTCCAATATGAATAAATCTCATGTACTTTGCTAAACAATGCTCAAAATGTAGAGTAATGTACAGAAATTTAAAAACTAAGTGCATGATCAACCAATAACTTAAAAAACATCACAACTAATGTCAGTTACATTTGGCAGACAATCTCCGAATGCCTTATACTGGAATAGTACTGAAAAGTACCGAAAGCACAATAATCTCCATTTTATAAATGAGAAGACTGAGCTCTGGAAAGGATAAGCTACACACTAGAGGTTGAAAATGAATCTGCAGTAGAACCAAAACAAAATCAGTGCCAATTCCCAATCCAAGCTTGGAAGTGCAACATTTGCACTTTGCATTACTCCTTGCAGTGTAACAAGAATCAAACACAGAAGGCCCTTGGGTAATGAAAACATCAGGATATGGGGCAACCACCGTGCAAAAGAATTCACTTCATCTCTACTGGTCTCAGCATTCTCACTAGAAATTGCTTTCTAACACATACGAAAAGGATAATCCAATGTGTCTTTTCAGTTGAACAGTATGCTCTAGGCTAGCAGAGAGACATAAAAACTCACTTTTGAAACAGTGAATGAGACCATACATTTAAGAGCAAACCTAAGGTTGTGTTTCTACTGCGACCTTTTTGTTCCTGCTAGTTAAAAATATCTTCAATATCTTTCATTTATTATTAACCATATCAAATTATAAAATTATCAAATAATGTGGTTGGGTGACCATAAATAGCAAGTAATGTAATTTTCCATTTTGTAATGAAAGAGATGTTATTGTAGGGAAAAAAAAGGAAATACATGTTTATTTCTTTTAACATACTTACTCCAGACAGACACAGGAAGAGTTTTCTTAGAATCACAGAATCATTTATGTTAAAAAGACCTGTATGATCACTGAGTCCAACTGTTAGCTCAAGGTGGATGGCCAAGTCCACCACAAACCCATGTCCCTAAGGGCATTATCTGCCTGTCTTTTTATTACCTCCAAGGATGGAGTTAATAAACCACCTCCCTGGGCAGCCTCTTCCAGGGCTTGACAATGCTTTCAGTGAAGAATTTTTTCCTAATACCCAATCTAAATCTCCCCTGGTGCAACTTAAAGCCAATTCCAGTCTTCTTTGGACCTGCACAGGTAACCACCTACATGCTTCTTACTGTCATTTTTCTGCCTAATTTGAAATAGGCACATTAACAGTCACGTCTTCCTCATTTCTTCCCTGCTTACATGTTTTCTTTAATGCAGTAATTGCATTGTTCTTTTGTATAGCCAGAGGAAGGAGGGAATGAACAAGCACCAAGTTCCCAGTCTATTATACACATGTTGAATTTTTTTCTTCCCTGCACAAAAAACATCATTAATTTTCATATTCTTAACCTGTAAGCAGCCATGTACATGCCTCCGCTGCAGTACACAAATCGAATTTACAGTACTAGTTACAGGCTTAAGTATCGGCATAAATGTTTGAAGGAATCTGATTTAAAGGTCACTGAACTTAATTACCAAATTCTATTCAAGACAAAAAGCCTTTACAGGCCCAAAGTGTTTTTATTTTTCATAAGGAACACGTTTGGTGGTAGCATCCTCCTCTGACCTACCCTGTTCAAGGTCAGTAAAAACACCATTCCTCTGGCAAGGGCAATTACACTCTGATTGAATCAGATACAGTTGTTGTATTTTATCATCAAAGTAACACTTTTTGAATAAAAGTATGTTTGTATCAGAAATAGTGTGGCCAGCAGGACTAGGGAAGGGATTGGTGAGGCAGCACCTTGAGTCCTGTGTTCAGTTTTGGGCCCCTCACTACAACAAAGACATTGAGGTGCCACAGCAGGTCCAGAGAAAGGCAACGGAGTCAGTGAAGGGTCTGGAGCACAAGTCCTGTGAGGAGAGGCTAAAGGAACTGGGACTGATCAGCCTGGAGAAAAGGAGGCCCAGGGAAGACCTTACCACTCTCTACAACCACCTGAAAGGAGGTTGTAGGTGGGTGGGAATTGGCCTCTTCCCCCAGGGAACTAGTGACAGGATGGGAGATAACAGCCTTAAGTTGTGCCACAGAAGGTTTAGGTTGGATATTAGGAAAAATGTCTTCTTCAAAAGAGTTGTGAAGCTCTGAAACATGCTGCCCAGGAAGTGGTTGAGTCCCCATCTCAGGAAGTTTTTAAAAGGCATGTGAACGTGGCACTTAGGGACATGGTTTTGTGGTGGCCTTGGCAGTGCTGGGTGAATGGTTATACTTGGTCATCTGCAGAGTCTTTTCCAGCCTAAACAATTCTGTGAAAATATATGCTTCATTTTATCAGGAGTATACAGCCACAGTACAGTGATTTTTTTTTGCTCTGCATATGAAGCATTATTATGTCACTTTAAAAAATACTCTCCTTAAGATATAAAGTTGATGCCGTATTTTCATTAACCAATAGCATAATTTAGTGTCTCCCTTAACATGAAGCAGAAAAGACTGTACGAATTCATGGAATTGCCACATGTAGCTATCTATGAGGCTAAAAACTTAAGCATACCATGACTATACTTAATATTTTTCCAAATTTGATTTTTCAAAGAAACAGGAAAAGTTAAATTCACTCTTTCACACTAGGTGATCCCAAGGATCAGCTGTACAGGTCTATGTCCTGTCCCCCCTCCAAACTGCAGATGCTGCATTTGTTACCTGTGAGCCTCAACAGGACATTTTGCGTTCCAGTCACTCAAATGGGTGTCATACTCCACAGATATGATTCTAAGGGAAGGACAGTCTGAAGCAAGCCATGTCTGAATTAAAGAAAAGCAAAACCAAAGGAGCTTATAATTAAGGTACTCAAACTCTTGCAAGCAATGGAGAAAAGATGCTACTATAGGGACAATATCAAGCAAGATTTTTTCTCCTCAGTTAATCCCCAAATATATTTTACACCTGGATTATTATTCTGTTATTACATGCTGCTGAACTCTAGGTTGTTCCTGAGCCACAAAGCAGGCAAAGAATGAAGATTCATCTCTAACTCGTGCATTCCTGGCTCCCTCTCCTGGGTGAAACAAGAGTTACTAAGATTACCAACAGGACTGATCAGTTCAAGTTTCACAGAGATACTTTAGTGGCTATACCAGTGTGAGTTTGTTTGGAGCAGTAATTACTTATTCACCAACAATACTTAAATAGCAACCTGCACAAAGTGAGGTACTCAGACACCTATGTAAGAAAGGGAAGTTAATTAAAAATGCTATTCTATAAATCTTTTCCTTAGCAATAACATCCCATTAAAAAAAAAAGGGAGAACATAGGGAAAGCAGCCATTGCCTCCTCTTTCACTAGCACGAGAATGATGTTGAGAACATAAAACTTAGCAGGGATTTTTTCTTGCAAGAACAACAAACTCATTAACAGAAATTTATCATCAGGAACTTGAGAACTGCTACTCCTATAACAAATTACAAGTAATTGAATTAAAAAAAGACATCTGCCAGACAGTGTCCTTCTAGATGCTCTGCACAACTCTCATTATTGAGAAAACCAGCCACATGTGAAAATGTTACTGTCTTTTTACCTTTGGCCAGCACTGACTATAGTCCTCTTCCCTTTCTGAGGCCTTTTTATCCAAATGCTGGTCAATGTCTTGCTGTCGCCAGGTTTTAAATGCTGCTCCCAAAAGACCATGAACGAAAAGGATGTCTGCTCTGATGGGCTGGCTGAGCAACAAAAGGAAATTTTAAGAGATATGTGGTACATATTCTTTTAGCAAATTGGAACTTTTAACCTAAGGCATGCCAAAATGCTTTTTTCAACACTACACGTGATTTCTTATCTTATGGACAACACTTCATGATATTTCAAAGAGCGTACTCAGATAAAAGCAAAAGCTAGGGATCCACACAGAAGAAAGATATAAAATGAGGTATGGAAAGTCCCACCTCACAAATCATAATTTTCTATAATGAAAAACACCTTTCCCTCCAGCTACTGTTAATGCGGCTTGGTAGCTCCAGCTTTATCATCACATTAGAGCTTCACTGTAACCTGAGTAACACCAACGACCCACGGAATAGTTGCTACTAAGTGACACCCCACGCTGGAGACTGCTTCAGTCCCAGATACACAATCACTATTACTAAGGATGAAAATTTACTGCATCTCAGGGCAACATGTGCTGTTGCCAGTAGAACAATTGCAAGGCACTGTATCCCAAGACAAAGTGCAAAGGTCAAACAGTTGCAACTCACACAAAGCAATAATTAATTTCATGGTTTGTATTCAGATTTTTCCATGCATTACAGTAATACTCTGTTCACACTTACGGACTGCTCCAACCACTTCTGTTGCTCTCCTACTTGAGAATCTAAATTCAGTCCTCTCCACCCACCAGAGAACAGGAGGGGCAAGGTGACATCAGTACAGCAGCGCTTTGATGTCAACTCTTTCAAAGTTTTGTAACAGAACAGTAGAACAAGTGCCTCCAAGTACAGTATGTAAAATGACTCCTTCTACTTTACCTGCTACGATACTGTGGATGTAAGACATAAATACCATCTGGATATTTTTCTTTCACCATGTCCCTGTCTAGATTAGCCAAAGCTCTGGATGCATGAGAAGACTGAATGACATGTGGGGATTTCATTACTTCAGCAAGTACAGAAACCCAACCTACATTGAGAAAATGAAGTGGTAGGTTAACTAACAGAAACATCATCCGAACAACAGAATTCAGAAACATCACCCATCAAACTACACTTCTGAAAATAGATGTTAAAACTTAAGAAAGGTAATGTCAAAATAAATTATTTCAATCTACTCTTTACTGCAGGAAAGCCAAGGCTAGGTAAGTGGAATCTCCAAAATTGAAAAATTCAGAGTGGCAAGGAGGCAATGTATTTTACTACTGTTCATCTTATGATCTGAAGGAGAACCCCTTCTAAGAATAAAAAGAAAGTGTATCAGCAGGTCAGCACAGCTATAGCGAGAACAGATCTCAGATCTCTTTTTGCAGGTAAAATGCCAGGAAGATGGAGATAGTGAAGCCTAAAGCATAAGAAAGGCACAGGAAACAACCTACAGGAACAACAGCAGGTAAAAAAATTGATGCTTGCTGTGAAAGTACAATCATCTCTAATTTTAAAATCCAGCGTAAGAAAAACTCTTTATGTAATTAAAACCATCTCCCCTATTCTAAAAATTGTATACTATTTATACCTTAGAAACATAAGACAATTAAATTGGATACAACCCTCAATAAATCTTAAGTCGAAGATACTGTGACTTACAGACACTTTATGATACTCTACCTAAGGTGTAAAATTTTCTTAAACATGGATGGGAATGTTCATAGACTACTGAGAAATGTACAGGAATATCTTTCATGTGTGTATGTACACGTTTCTTTAAAATCCTGATAAATCTTATTGACGCTAGCAAAAGCGACCTATAAATCACAATTACATTACAGTCAAGTTCATAAATAAAACCTGGGAATTTACTTCATGAGCATTGCTTGAAAACCATGTACATTATGTTACTACTAGTATAGTCAATAAGTTGCTAATTCAAGATAATTCACTGTAGACTGACGAAAAGAACGAATTGACATTTCAGTTTTGTTTTAAACAGACGAACAAAACTGCTAGTACCTTTGAGGACTAATTTTTTTTAAGAATAATGTATTCAAATTATGTTTCTAAGCAGAATATATGCTGACCACTGTGAAAGTTGTACTTAAGAAGAATACTACCGAAAGTCTACTTTCAGTTCTCCAAACACAATGGAAGACTACCAAGATAGTCTGACTAAAACTAGCTTGGTCATTCGTTTTGCATTTCTCTTAAATGAGCCAAGATGAAGAGTCAAAAATAAGTGTTCTGCCTCCAGATACCCCATCACAGCTGTGCATCACTGTTTTTCTTCTTCTTCCTGTGCCAGCAGTTTTTGCAAGAAAAAGAGCCTTAGAGGTTCTTTCTTCTTATGCATCATCCAGCAAAAAAAGAGAAGCTTTATCCAACTCTGGACTAGCAGTATCCGACTGCTCATCTCTGGAGTTTGATTCACTGTCTAAAATTCCTTTTGTACTGAGAGCTCTGTCCCAGGGAGATGCTGACTCTCCTGTTTCAATCTCTTCTTCTACACGTATGGTTTCAACAACCACAAGAATTTAAGAATGGTGCCAGAGCTCAGAACAAAGGCCTTTATAGGCCAGCTGCCTTTCTTCAGAAGTGAGCAGTGTGGAAGCTGCAGAACAATGTAAGAATAGAGCAATAAAAGGACAATTATATAGTGCTGATTTGAGTCTATATCCTCAGGTTTTCTGCAGTCAACTTGGTTTCCATGTGTAGAACTTTATGGATTTTTCTTTACATGAATTGTCTAATCACTCTTTGAAACTTTCTGAGTCTTCAACTACCACAATGTTTTGTGGCAAGTTTTATTTTGGTTATCCAGTTTATGGAAAAATACTATTTATTTCTGTCTCTTTATATTTCAATGTACAAGAACCTTTGGTCTTGCATTACAACAAACAGCAGATGACCATTCCCTCTTTGCCTCCTCTATGCCAGTGAAGAGAATTTTATTAATCTTAGTCGTATTCTCTTTTAATTGCTTTTTCCATGCTAAGTGTCTTAGTCTAGTTATCTGTTCCTTTTATCACAGCCATTGCAAATTTTTAATCACCCTCACCGTCTTTTCCTGTGCCTTTGCTACTTCCCCTTTGTGTAACACAAATTAAAAATGCACGCTGCACTTAACAGGCAGACACCAGCTTGGACTTACAGAACAGCACATTGATATTTTCTATTTCTTTATTTTATTTATTTATCTGAAACTTTTGGAGTAGAAATCTACCACTGAGACAGCTTTCCTTTTACCTGCACGTACTATGGATGAGTGAAGACGTTCATCCAAAGCCATATTCCCAATAATGCGAATTATGTTCCTCTGTATCTTTGCTGAATCTTTACGTAGCTGGTAAATCCTCTGCAGTAGCTGAAGGCCTCCTTTAGCTTCAATTTTATCACAGTGAGAAGAAATCTGGCATTACGCAGTAAATACAGTGACAATAAATAAGACATTCTGCAAAAGGTTCTTTAGATGCTGTTAATTCACAAATTAAGGAGTTTTAAGAAGCAGGTATAACACAGCCCTTGTTGCACAGGAATTACTATTAATCTAGAATTTATCATGCCATATTTGAAGAGGAAATAAGTATTTTAATATGCAAAATGCAAGATTTCTATGAATTGACAATTTGAAAATCTCTGAGTACCACCTCTCTACTCTTCTTCACATCTGAGGGAGACGAAATGGTCTCCCTTGGCATGATCAAATTTCAACTCAAGTTCAAGAGTCTGAACAGGTCAGCTGTCTGCATTTGCTAAAGCACTATCTCAACCAGAGCCACTTGTTCATCACCTAAAATGCAATCATTATAATTCCTTCTCTTTGAAATGAAAAAGTTTTTTTACATTCCAGATAGTACTGCTATCATTACTGATCCTAAAGGCAGCAATTTAGCCCAGATGAATATGCGTGGTAGCTTTGGAACTGCTGATATCCTCAAGTCTGTGGCTTTCAACAGGCATTTGGAATGAGTACAGTCACAACTTGCTTAAACTGAAAATCTAGAATATAAAAAATTCTAGACTAAGTCAGAATTTCTACGTATATGGAAGATGTGAAAAGAGTACTGGGAAACTGCACTTTATCCATCCCTACTATCAGTAACAGTTTGGTGTTCTCAACAGTGTTTCTCAGTGTTCTAGGCTTCTGAACAATGAAGTGTACACAGAAGAATGTAGCAGTAGGAAACAAGAAGACTCGCTGTTACAAAACGTCGTCCATGCTCTTCATCTGTGTCTGCAAAAAACAGACTGGTCCTGGGAAGGACACTCTATTAGCTGCTTGCTGTGCAATATTCAGCCCAAAGAATACCTTTGTGTATGGGTAAGGTTTGCTTCCTGTTCTGGTTTCTGATTAGAGTGAACTCATGAGGCTATTCTGCTTTGTGGAAACCAGGAATTAGTCCCAGAGTTGCCCTTTTACTTCTTGAAAGATACATACAGGTATAGTACAGGGGAACTTGTAAGGGCAGATTAGAAACAACAACAAAACTTACATACACTTCCCCATGAGGAAAAAAGCCTAGTTTGTTAAACAAATGTGTTCATTTCACTACCTGTCTCAGTTGTTTGACCATTCTTACAGAAGGAGCGAGGGGTAGGAGACAAGGAAATGGCAACTCCTTCCCAATACATGAGAGTGCATTAGAAAGGAATGTCTATAAATGTAGCTTTTCGCTTACAGTTTAAAGGACAAATTACCTTAGAATGCTGTACTAAAGCCTGCAAGCAAAAGAGTTCCACTGTCTCTGAAGGGATTTTACTCAATGTCTCACAATATGGAAGTCCATTTCCTCCAAAACACCATAAGCCTCCCTGAAATGAAACACAGTAAAAATTATAACACATTTCAAATGGCTACATAAAAAAAAGGATTTCTAAACTAGAATCTTAAGTGTGTAATGATCTATAGAAATTTCTTTAGAGAGTGCACAGCATGCATGCACTTTTCAAAATGTACAAATTAAACAACAGTACCTCATAAAAGTATTTACTATTTTTAACTGGAAATATTAACTAGATTTTCAGTCTGTAGTCTCCTTAGTCTATTAACTTCAAAACATACAATAAAGGGGAAAAATGTAGGATTTTTATTTCGTTAATGAATGTCATCTTTTAAGATCATTTGCTTAAGCATAAAAAAGCAAGAATCAGATTAACTCTAGACTTGCAAAAATCAGAAGAGGAGGAAAAAAGGTCTTCAGTATGCGGCACAGCCTCTGAAGACCAGTCTCTTAATCACGCAGCAGAAAGACCAACATCACCTCAATAAAAATCAAAATACTTCCAAGTGTGGTGTCTTACCAAAGCTCCCTTTGTACTACGAGCTCTGGCTGTGAAAACAATAAAGGAGTGATAGTGTAAAAATAGCACACATAACTCTGTCATAGAAAATAAAGAGTTATTGCACTCTGAAAACTCTTATAAATAAAGACTGATAAGCATTGTTATTAAAATGACATTCATTTTTGTTATTGCATCTTATAAAAAATAATCACCGATTAAAGAAATCAGAACTTTTAAACAACAAAAAATAAAATTCACAAGAGAGTGGACGAAACTGACATAATTATTATTTTAAAATAATAATGATGGCACTTTAAATGAGATTCCTAAACCCACTTGGGAAGCTGTTGCACAGACAGAGTTGAAGAATT
Source organism: Rhagologus leucostigma (assembly GCA_013397725.1). NCBI lineage: Eukaryota > Metazoa > Chordata > Aves > Passeriformes > Rhagologus > Rhagologus leucostigma. The sequence goes on from VZTD01000530.1 coordinate 547,081, forward strand.
CCTAGATCCAAGTCCAAATAGACCACAGACTACTCCAATTCTGGTTTGGTAACAGGGACCTGTTTCAGGGAGGCATTTCCATGTGATGTAACAAGAGTTTACTGTTTAAGGTGTGCTAACAACCTACCATTTTACTAGAGACTTAACAAAGGTTTAATAATCTCATCGGTAAAAGAACATTCAAAAAACAGTAAGATGAAATGTGAAAAGTCATTTTATGAGCACTACAAGGGGAAGGAATGTTTTGGAAAGAGTGTTGAAATGTCTGCTTAACGGGAAGATAAGATATAATCTCGCACTAGACCTTTCAACTAGTACAGCTGGGAAATATAAACAAGCTTTCAAGCAGACGGACTGTATTTACAAGAGATTTTGCTTATGTTCTACAATCACAAAGTGTCTGCATTTCTCATCCTCTTAAAATGATCCAAAATATGGAAAAAGGTTTGTATCTTTGAGCTCTGCAGGAACAAAGAACCCAAACAGTTCTGTTCTGCTCACCCTCTGTGCAGCAAGAGTCTGGCTACTTTCACGTAATGCGAGAGCTGTGAAGTACTGGACACAAGGATCAAGACCAGTCTGAGGTAAAGATACCAACAACAAGCGAAGTTCATCTTCTATGGGATAATCCTGTGAGAAGTAAGCACAAATAGCTTCTAGGTTTTTTTTGTTCAAAGCATGAAGCAAAACACAGAAGAGAGAAACGTTTGACATAATGGAACCAGCCATACTAATGAGGCCATAAAATACGAACCCTGGACTTAAGTGCTCTGCAACTTCAGTTTAATAGTTATATCTGTAAAGACTTTGGAACCTGATAATTCTAAAACCACCAAATAAGTGATGAAAAGCAAGCTTTACACTTCATACTTTGGTGGCCTTATTCTAATGGTTCCAAAGAGCGGAAGAAAAACCAGATCCTCTCGGCAGAGGAAACTTAAAAGTTCCCCCTTAACTACACAGAAATTTTCATAGAATCATAAAATACTCAGAATTGCTAGTGACCCACAAGGATCACAGAAGTCCAACTCCTGGCCCTGTACAGGACCATCCCCAAGAATCACATCATGCGCCTGAGAGCATTGCCCAAAAGCCGCTCGAATTCTGTCAGGCTTGGGGCCATGACCACTTCTCAGGGGAGCCTGTTCCAGTGCTCAACCACCCTCTGGATGAAAAACTTTTCCTGCAATACAACCTAAACCTCTCCTAACAGACCTTCAGGCCATTCCCTCAGGTGCTATCACTGGTCATCAGAGTGAAGAGATCAGTGTCTGCCTCTCAGCTTCCCCTCATGAGGAAGCTGTATACTGCAATGAGGTCTTCCCTCAGTCTCCTCTTCTCCAGGCTGAACAGACCAAGTGACCTCCGCCACTCCTCATATGGCTTCCCCTCAAGGCTTTTCGCCATCTTTGTTGCCCTCCTTTGGACCCTCTCTAATAGCTTAATGTCTTTTTTACAGAGTGGTGCCCAAAACTGCACACAGTGCTCAAGGCGAGGCCACACCAGTGCAGAGCAGAGTGAGACAATCACCTTCCTCGTTCATCAGCTCATGATGCTGTGCTTTTGGTGCTGCTCCATTAAAATGAATGTATAAATTACTGGTAAAAAATAAAGACAGTTTTTTAAGGGCTAAAAAATTAATATAAGTATTTGTTTAACAATCCATACATTGATTGATAGATTCAACAAAGTAATTTTATCTGCCCACAGTCATGAAACTTGCAGTTATTCTAATCCTTGATAAAATCAGAGATAGAGACTTAGTTGTGTAGAGATGCCACAATGATTTGCTTCAATTTCCGAAGCAGCAGATTGGCAACTCTTAGCTTCAATCACCCAGCAATCATACTACTGTAAAAATATATCCACTACCATATACTAGTGTAACCTAGTTTTAAGGATACTATCACATGTTACAAAGACAAGAAAGCAAAAACTGAGAATATCACTACCAGTCAAAGCTGATATTCGGAGTTCTGTTGATTAAGATACAGAGGTATTTTCTGACAGGGTCTTCTGCCACTATTCATTCTATTAACATTACAAAACGCCTTGTATATTATACTTCATATGCCAGTTCTGTTCATTGAAGAAGCTGATGAGATGACTCCTCAGACCATCATATACATAATACACACACACACACACACACACGTAAAAATTAACTTAAAAAGAAAGCAAGGCCAAATTTATCCAATAAGGATTTGTTGGCACCCAAAAGCTGGCAGAGAAGAGGTGGGCCTACAGTAGTACTGAGGAGGCAAAGGCCTCCAGGAGCTCTATGTGTAGGATTCTGTCAGTGTCAACAAGGCAATTCAGGATGATTTCTTCACATTGCCTATTGGGTACAGACAAGCAGTGTGCCTGTCAGACTGGTAACTGGCACAGACTTCACTGCTTGTAAATATGTAATCTGGATACATAGTCCAAGAACAATAATTTATCAATGCTTACAACCTTATTTGTTTCCATCATGCCACTTGCTGACGCAGATATACCTCAGGGGTACATCATACATTTGGGTCTTAATTTTACTGCTAGTTAGTTACTTTAGAAGAACTCCACTTTAGACAGTTAACAACAACAAAAGCAGTAAAAGGATGCAAGCAACTAAGAATCATCTAATATCTACTTTTACTTTACTTACAGTCTTTATTTTTGGCAATGGTGGTGGAGGTAGGAAAAAGCGAAGGTCGACATCTTTGGATCGAGCCAAACCTATAGCAGTCCTTTGATCACAGGTTTGAGCAACTGTGCCATATTGATAACCTGTTGAACAAGAATTTCAATGTTAGTTTTAACTCTAACTTTAAATATTTAATTTTGTTTTAAATGTAGTTTGTGATCTACTTCGTAAGTATACTTGAAAAGAAGAACCATCTCTCTGCAATCTACTTTAAAAAACCCTTTGATTTTATAACCACAAATTACAAAAATTAAAAACTGCAGATTTTAGACCAGCACTATACTGAGCTGAAATACACCTGGGCACTAACTGTTCATTAAAGGCCAGTTTGATAATTCAGTGGCAAACAGAAGGAAAAGAAAATATAACCTTGATGTGAATCAATACTTTTTTCTACAAAAATTTCCTTCTATTCCTGTCACTGCTATACAATTCTAGAACAAAACTGACAAGCCATTTAAAATATACTTCTCATAGCTGCAGAGTGGCAATATTTTTTCTTTGGTGGAGATCATTTACACCGGCAAACTGAACTCACTGGAGCTGAACACTTTGGTCCTAGCTGGGAAACATTAGCACATACTTTCAGTCCTGAACTTTCTGTGATTTGGTTTTGAAGTACCAGGTTTAAAAAAAGCCTGTTTCCCTCATGAGGCAGTTGGCAAGAATAATTAGTGTTTGTGAAACGTCCAAATACTAAAACTATGAGCACTACAGAAAGAGGGAGATAACAAAAAGCAACTGAATTCCTGATACTGGACATCTTGGGCTCTGAGATCCTGAAATCTCCTGCTAACAATATTCTTCTACAAAGGACAAAGCTTCAGTTTTGGTACATCCTGGCTTTCAAATGTTTTCAAACAGTTTGCTGGTGTAAATTCCTTGCAGAAATTATTTAGACTTTTAAAGAGGCAATTTAAAACAAGATAAATCCCATGGTGTGGAGTTGCATTGGAAGAGTGAAAGATCCACAACTGACCAAATTACCAGAATGAGAGTCCAGAATAGAATGTCACTAGTTTAGGTAGCTTGGTGATGGAAGGGAGAGGAGGAAACACAAATACACATACACACGCCTCCCCTTTACTTGGGGTTTCAAGGATACTTGTTGCTAGAGCAAGAGGGAGAACTTATTGCTATTAAATAATAACTAGGACAAAAAATGGCGTACAGATAATGCTTGCACATACAAAAGCCCTCTACCTCTGGTTTGTCATTACTACCTAACAGCTCCTAACCAATTTTTATTAACTTAACCATGGCCTTAAACTCACTCCTACAGAGCCTTATAAAAAATCACTGCCAAAACTTGCAACAGTGTTAGCAGTCCCAACAGAAGACCCATGGAATTAATGAGCGTGAACTGCTCTTCCATGCCACAGCAATGGTTACAATTCTCTGGTGGGGAAACAGAGAGAGACCTGCTCTGCAGGCACTCACACTGTGTCAGGGTATTAGGAAAGAACGGTTACTCGAAATGTAAATAATTCCCTCACATTTTAGACCAAGTTTCACAGCATAATTATGCTTCTTGCAGCTACAAGCTTTTCTTCATGTCGTCAGCAGACTTGGAACAGGTAACTGAGACTCTGTGGAATTTCTGGGACAAATTAGGCTACATCAGCATACATTACCATGCCAGTGACTGTTGCTTGCCAGGTCTTGTACAGCCTGCAGTCGGACTGCTTTGTCTTCTGATTGACTTCTCTTTAAGAGAAGCCATAAGGCACACTCATGATCTTCTCCATCAAAGGTACTGAATTGTTCTTTGACCAGGAAACAAATGAAATCCAAGTTATTACTAATGAACATTTTAACCAGCCATGTTTCTAATTGTTGAGTAAGGAAATAGGGGGTTTTTTAATATTTGAATATTACTCGTTCAAAGTAATTCAGAGTGTAATGTTTTAACATTAAATGAGTAAAATAAACAATGACAGAATGGCATCAGTAAAATGCTGATCCTAAAATGGTGAGTTTGACTCATTTCAGTGGCACCAAGTCGATATTTCATATCTATGTGACACATCCAACCCCTGGCTGGCGCTTACCAACCAGAATCACCAGCAGGAGCTGCAAATTGTTAGCAACTCCTGAGGCTCTGACCTTGAACAATTAATTTCATAGGATGACAGTGGAGATGCACATTGCTATAATCATTTAACAGAGAGTTAAATGAGAATAGACACTATGCCTCAGGAGCACAGTTTCTTATACAAATAGAAATTCTTGCTTTAAATTACTCAAAAAAGCAGCAACACTTACAAAAAACCTGTGCTGCTTTCAGTTAATATTATCAATTTTGATGAAAGCATAACATACTTTTCTAAAATGAGATTTTGAGATTCTATCATCCCACAAACACCTTTTGTACACAAAACTGGTATCAAATATTAACCTGGTATCCTAAGTTTTAAATCTCTTCTGGAACAAGATAAAAACAAACCCTCAAATCTTCTCTTAACCATCACTTTCATTTACTTTAAAAAAAGAAATTGTTTTAATACACAGAAAATAGACAACTGACTGATGATCCATATTAATATAGGTATTATAAGATACATTATCGCTGTTTCAAGAAGAAATGTTCACTTTGTAAGAAAAAGTATTTTACTTCCTAAATGCCCTACTTCTTACCGTGAAAAAAAAATAATCAGAGATGAAGTCCTGCTTTCAATACCTACCACTGAAAGGTCTCCGGAAGATTTTAGCTTCTGTTTCTAGAATTTTCCTCACTGCTTTATGGATTTCTTTTCTGGCTTTGTATGTGATCCCTACAAGAGTATTTTTATATTACTGGAAATCTGAAAGGCAGTTCCCTCACATCACTTTTCATAAATATATGGAAAAAAAAATACACACACACATACATATAGACATTATAGAATTATCTCATATATAGAGAACTATGTATAGAAAGAACTATCTTGAAAAACCAGTCAGCAGCTTAAAATAAATTTGGTGACATTTCTTGGTAACAGACCTCAGGAAATACAACTTTCCTTGTTACATAAGAGTGACTTCCAGAAACATTCTATTCTCTTAGAATTCTGTTTTTAGAACTCAAACAATTATGCATCTTACCTTGATATTCACTTGGACTTAGAGAAGCTGTACGTACGTATACATAGGATTTAAGTTTTTCTTGATGTAGAGCTTGAGTATCGATTTTCAGTAACTTATTTAAGGACAGGACTTCATATGTAATGAATACAAAACCTCTTTAAAGAAAAGAAAACTGCATATGAATATCAACTAAAACAATATAATGAAAAAAAGTTAGCAATCACATTGATATAAATCATCCAGATTTTACAAAATATATAATAGTCTGCAGATTATTTTGATTTAGCAAAGCAGAGAAAAGGCTATAAGATACTTGAAATAAGTTATAACTATCAGAAATTGTGCTTCAAGACTATATTCTACCATGTCTAACATCCCCTAAAATTATCACATTTTTTGGAAGATACACATACTAAAATTTTAACTGTATACATAAGTTACATATATGCTCATCAGTTACAACTTACCCTAGTATAAGCGATCCAGTTACCTTTGCAATTTTTCCTTGAAAAAATTAAAACCAAATGTCAAACAAAGTTGTGTGCATCATGTCAATATAAACGCAGTTACCGTTTGATAATCAGACAGTAAGAATACCAGCCATGAAAAACAAGCTTTAAAAATTTTTTCTATTGCTCTCTGTCTTCCAGGAAATTATTAACCAAAATTTACAAATGGAGAAAACATTACTTGATTTGGATTTCGTGCTCTCCTAAGCAAGATGATAAAACACGTATCCTGCCAGCGCTATTTATTTTGAATATTGCTACCTCTCAATTGCATTCATCGCTCAGCTATCAGCTACGAGAATCAACACTAAACTTCCTCTGCCTGTAACACTAGCAGTGATTTGGAACTCTAAATAATTTTAAGGAGTTAACTTTTTCTTACATGTTGGAGCTATATTACATACAGGATGACGTATGTTCTTCAAGAAGTCCTGCAGAGTCTCCATAAGAAAATAAAGTTTAAAAAAGAATTTCATTGAATCTAATTTATAAAGCAAGCAGATAACAAACACATGATACTTGCAACAATTTGCCTTTTAAGCCTAATGATTCCTTTCAGATTTCAGCTACTTTGTATCTACAAAGTTGTTCTGATTATCTGGATATAAGGATCTCTATACAGAGAAACTCTTATCATTACCAGTAGCAGCAAACCCAATGGAACACATCTCACCTATCATGAATAATTTCTTTTCCTCAGCATGAATTGGGAGATTTGCCCCACAACCACTGCTACCAGATTCCATCTTTGTGAGGCCATAAGAATTTTGCATGCAGACAAGAGGCAGCAGCTACATGCTGAAGAAATAACTGGCAGAGAAGTTCGAAACAGAAAAAAAATGCAACGCTTCCTGTAGAGCAGAACTGAAATATCCTGTCTTTAATGCTCAGAAATAAATTTCAGAATTGTAAGAATTGTCATTAGATGCCGAAGGCACCAAAGAAAGCAGAGACTAATCAAGAGAGACTGCAGAGCTGAGTAAAAAAGGAAAAAGAAATAATAGAAACAAGCTTTATTCACTGTTTATGAATGCAATTTTTTCATGGCTCTAAAGGCTACAAAAAAAACAGATACAAGTGGAATTGAAGATAGTTTAAGGAGATTGCATTTAGTTAGGGAAAGACCCTCATCTAGTGTTTGTATCTGTTCCCAGATAATCTGCTGGTGTCATATTACCTATCAGTATGCAAAGCAAGGTCAGAAGCAGAGAGCAGGGACAAACAGAAGCTTTTAACCACTAAGTATTCAAGTGCTTAGAATTTGAGTCTCATTTAACTATGCATGGTGTCATAGCATTTCTTTTTATTAACACTTCAGATCAATATGTAATGAACTGTACTTACTGATATCATTCCAGGGTAGGTGTGTTTTTGTTGCTGGACCAGAGGTTCCTATTTTTCTGTAGCAGAATACACAGTAAGCAGCCACTGACATTCTGCATATTGGGGGGGGGGGAATAATTATTGATTTAAGAATTACAGCAGAAAACCTGTAGCACTTTTTTTCCTGTCATTTTACAGCAAAGGTCACAATGGAAAAGGTCACAATAAACCATGTTTGTGTCACTTCGCTCCACATAAAGCACTCAAGTTAAAGAACTCTATAAACTTCTCAATTTAATGGGCTGAATTTCAATTATAAGAAAAGTTTAAAGCAGCTTTTTATCAATTATGTTACTTTTGATTTTCGTGACTAAGTATCTCCAGTTAACTTCTCTGCTTCTAAGTTTCCTTTCCTACTTCTTAGTCACCCTTCCTTAAATACCAGATATGGTCATACCGCCATCAAGACATTACTCAGTATGACATGGACTTTAATACAATTCAGTAACCAACTGCTTTTAAAGTTCACAATTTATTGTGTTGGCAAGTAAGTCTTTTATTTTGACTAACAAAGCTTATAGAACTACTACATATAAACTAATACTTTTTGCATACATTGCAGAAGTAACATGAAACTTGTATCTTTAAAGTGAAATTTCAGTGTCTGCATCAATGCATTTATACTAACTGAAATACTGAGTTAATGTGTTTAAACGGATGTAAAAACACACCAGTATCATCACGTACTAATTAAATTCTTGTTGGAAACATAGATGCCCTTATTAAATGTTAAATTAGGCCTCTGTTACCACAATCACAATTAACCAAAAATGATAAAATGTCACATGCGTAAACCTGATGTTAAGATATGGAAGCCTGATAGTCTCCTTGAATTTAAGGTAATCTCTACAGACCAAAAAAAGTGCTTATATCACTTTTATCATCAGTGTCCAATATCTCTAAACAAGGGGACTCCTTTTGTTTCCTTCCTTTAATATGTCTTCCCTCTTTTCTCATTTCCCCAGATTTTGATTTTTACCTTCTCTCTTGCCTGTGTTTGGGAGATTTTTGAAAAACATCAGCTCTACCAGCACTGTCACAATCACTGCAGACTGCTTTTTGACTTCCGTCATTTCAATATTATTTATCCATTCACTTCAACAGAGTACACCACACTGTGAAACACTTTAAAGACATTGATAATCAGTCCTCTAGAGACACCTCTCCCGCCTCCTAACTCTCAGTCTTATAACAGTTCCTTTACTACCTTTACTCACAGATTCATAGTACTCACATTTACTCTTCTTTCTAACCACAGTCTGCGAGAAACATGTGGTTCAGTGACAGCAGGTGCCACAATTACTAAAATCTAAAATATGCATCTGCAAACACAGGAGGCCAAAGTGAATGCCACTTCTCTGTCGCCAAGAGCTTCTGTTCAGGTCCAAGAGCAAACAGTGAATCATCAAATGTTAAGGGTCTGGAATGGACCTTAAAGATCACTTAATCCCAACAACCCTGCCATGGGCAGGAACACCTCCCACTAGACCGTGTTGCTCAAGGCGTTATCCAGTCTGGCCTTGGACACTTCCAAGGTTGGGACATCCACAACCTTCCTGAGAAATCTGTTCCAGTGTCTCACCACCCTCACAGTCAAGAATTTCTTTCTAAATATCTAGTCTAAATTTCTCCCCGTTTCATTTGTACCCATTACTCCTTGTCCTATACTACAGTCACCGATTAAGTGTCCCTCTCTAACTTCCCTGTAGGACTCTTATTGGAAGGTTGCTGTGAGGTCTTCTCTTCTCTAGGTTGAACTGCCCCAACTTCCTCAGTCTGTTTTCAGAGGGGAAGTACTCCAGTCCTCTTTATCAACTTCGTGGCCCTTCTCTAGACTTGCTCCAGCAGCTCCATGTCCTTCTGATGTTGGAGACCCCAGAGCCGGCTGCAGGCTCCCAGGGATCCCCGGTGGGGTCTCACCAGAGCGGAGGAGCGGGGCAGAATCCCTTCCCTGGACCTGCCGGCCACGCTGCCCTCGGTTCAGCCGGTTGCTCTCGGGGCTGCGAGCGCGCACTGCCGGCTCACGCTGAGCTTTTCATGCTTAGGGACACACAAATATAATGCAAAAGGACCCACTTCGCACCCTATTTCACAGCTGGTCCAGGCAGCTCCGAGCCCCGTCCCGCACCAGGGGGCGGTGCCCACCTACCCTCGCCTAGCGACTGCGCAACTGGGGCGCATTAAAAGAAAAAACCAAAACCCACCACCACAAACCCAACTTTAAGCAATGCAACACGTAAACGGGCAAGGAGCCGAGCAGGGGTAGCTCTGTGCCTCCTCCCAACGGGAAGGAACAAAGCACCCGTTATCCTGCGCCCAGGCCCCCCCGCCCNGCGCCCTGCGGCTGCCCCCGCGCGCCGCGTGACGCCACCGCGCCGCCGGCAGCCCCGGCCAATCCGCGGGCGCTGCCGCTGGCAGGTGTGCGCGTGCGCGGCACTTCCGCCAGCCAGGAAGCAGCGGGGGAGAAGGCGGGTGTGAGGGGTCGGATCCCCGGGGAAACCTGCTGTCCGCGGCGGAGGTGAGGGACGGGACCGGATCCCTTGGAAACCTTTTTGTCCAAGGCGGAGCTGAAGGACGGGCGGGAGGGATCGGATCCCCTGGGAGCCCCTGTGCCCAAGGCGGAGGTGAAGGGCAGGAGGGACCAGCAGCTCCGCTGGGGAGTGGGGTTGTCGCAAAGAGTCTTTGAGTTTAACCGAAGTGTTGTTTGTTTGGTTTTGTTTGTTGGGGGTGTGTGGGGTGTGTTGTGCTTTCAGATTTCCTGTGATCGCCGGTGCGATCCAAAGCAAGGCTTGTTCTTGCCGATTCTTCAGCGTTCCTAAGGGAACCGAGAAGATGGTGAATGTGCTGAAAGGTGTTCTGGTTGAGTGGTGAGTAACAGCATTTACTGCCTCTCCCTGTGTCAAAGACTGTGTATTTCTTTAGACCTGGAAATAATCTAAGTAACTGAAGAGTCCAGACAAAAGGAATTGTTGTGGGGAAGGGTGATGCTGAACAAGCAGAGAAAAGCGCGGCCTTGGGGAAAGAAGGAGCGAGGCAGTTGTGGGTAATCCTAATTCCAAACTCCCATTTTTCTTCTCAAGAGACTGTTTTCCACTTATGCTTAACCTCTTTAAAGAAAAGAAAACTACATATGAATATGGGGTAAAAAAATATGATGTCAAAAAAAAAGTTAGCAATCACGTTGGTATAAAAATCCAGTTTTTTTGCAAAATATATAATAGTCTGCAGATTATTTTAATTTAGCAAAGTAGGGAAAAGGATATAAAATACTTAAAATAAGCATTAACTATGAGAAATTGTGCTTCAAAGCTATATTCTACCATGTCTGATGGTCCCCTAACATTGTCACATTTTTTGAAACGTACACAAATTAAAATTTTAGCTGTGTACATAAGTTATCTATATGCTTGTCAGGTACGACTTACCCTAGTGTAAATGATCCAGTTACCTTTGCAATTTTTCCTTGAAAATATTAGATGCTTCCTTTTGTTCTTTATATTGCTTGCAAACAAAGTTTCTTGCTGTTGTTGTTTGTGAACAAAGTGTTTCTCTACTGATTCTTGAGGGAGATGAGGTAATCTTTCATTTCTCCTTTCCTGTTTTTTTTTTAATCAGCTCTAGACTGAATTCCACGCAAGGCTGACATGTGGTTCTGTTTGTAAATCATATTTGAAAGAAATGTGGTTGGAGTTTGTAAATGTCAGCTTTTGATGTAGGTGCAATGTTCATATTTTCATGTAATCTCATCTCTGGACTGAGACTCAGGCCCCTGGCTACCTCCAAAGTAAAAAAGAAGCATCACTTAAGATTTGTGGGGTCATTCTATAGCATTATACGATGTGTGAGATTTCTGCTGTACACTTAATCTGTTAACATGTTTGCAATCCATAACTGCTCAAAAGCAGTTCTATACTTCCAAAATGTTTTCTTCTAAACATTTAAATGTAGTTTAGAAGGTGACATGACTGTTCAGTTAGGGTGTGAGAAACGTACAATTCTTACATGAGCACTCCTTGTCTATATTATACTACTTTGAGTGAGATCTGTCTTCTCCTGTGTTTTGGTTATCCTTATGCTTTAAGAAAACATGTTTTTATGAGGCTATTGCTGAAACCAGAAATGTAAGTTCAATCTTGCCGTATTAAGGGTTGAATTTTTGAGTTTTAGTTTTGGTTTGGGTTTTTTTTAAGCTGCTTTAGCAGCAACATAGGGAAACTTATCTGCTAATCAAGCAGCTCGTTCTACTCATTAGAGTTTATTACCATTTTGGTTTTGCCTCTAAAGTAACCAAAACTACTGTGAAAGAAACAACTTTTACTAAAGCTTCGTAAACTGTATCTAAGTTGTGAGTGACTCTTGAAATTAATTTTATTTTTCCTAAAATCTTTGGGAATGTCTTCAAATGGTGTTTCTTCTGTTTGTAACTGTAACTGTGAGGTGGGATCTGATGCGTGTTTGTCTCTACAGTGACCCAGCAATGAAACAGTTTCTGCTCTACCTGGATGAGTCAAATGCTTTGGGAAAGAAGTTCATCATACAAGACCTGGATGAAACTCATGTCTTTGTATTAGCTGAGTTGGTCAACTTCCTCCAGGAGAGAGTGGGCGAGTTAATGGACCAGAACTCATTTCCTATTACTCAGAAGTGAGAGAAACCAGAGAAATGAGATTACTGCAAGTTTTGGAATGGTGAATTTCAATAGCTTGGGTTGTTACTGTTTTAGTAGATAACACTGTGGCTTGTGAGTTCTGCATAGAAGTGGCTACTCTAGAAAATGCATCATTTTCATAGACAAAATAGTCTGGAATTGGATTTTGTTTCTCATTTTGAAAGAATGTGGTATCTTTATTAAAATGCTTAAAATTATACACTTGAGGACTTCTCTTGAGCATTTTTGATGCATGCTTTCTGGTTTTCCTTTAGGGTTTTTATCTTGCAAGATAATATGACCCAAGAAGTAGGGTAGTGTTTCTGTGCTGGAATGCTCTATGAGGTCCTCTGATGTGTTGTGTTCCTGTGGAGTTGATTGAATCTGATTATAGTGTGACTGATAAAAAGTAAAGAATATCTGTTGAAATGTGATTTATTCTTGATGGAACATCTCTCTAAGTTGGAGGCATGGTCAGATACTGCTGTAACTCGGTGGGTTTTTTACAACAGGATGACAGTTGGTGTGAGTGTTTTGTTGTGTTGTTTGGGGTTGGGGGATGTTGGTTTTTTTTTTGTTAAAACATGTTACAAATGCCCCATACTACTTGCCTACTTTTACCAAGGCTGTGCTTTCTTAGTTGTTCTGAGTTTGGGAAGTGGTGTGGGGAGTTTGGAGGGGCAGGAGAGATATCGAGGAATCGAGACCAAAAAAATGCATTGCCCTAGATCATCACAAATTAAAGGGGTAACAGAAATGGGAGACCAGTCCTATGGGTATAATTGTATTTTTTCATTGATGCTGATAGTCAAAGTAAGTTATGTGATCAGACTCCCATGCTCTACCTACAAACAAGAAAGCTGGGTTTGGATTTTTGGTTATGTTTTTTTTTCTTCAGCTTAGCTCTTCCTGCCACATTGCCCTTTGCTGCAAAGAAAAAAGCTTTGTGATGTCACGGTTTTGTTGTTTGGATTTTTTTTTCTACACTGTATTTGTAACTTTAGCTCAGACACTGGCTTGGTTTTCAGACCTACCCATGTACATCAGGTAGATGCCACCTTCTTGTCTTTGAGAAAAAGAAGAAGTGTAAAGAGAAAGGCTTTTATAAGGAACAGTTTTCCTTACTGACTCTCCCACTGCTGCTCATTTCTCTTGTCCAGTAGATACCAGATTAATTGGTGGGTTTGTCCTTGTTTTTTGTTCGGACTATTTTTTTGGTTTGCTTTTTTTCCCCTCAGGAATAGGGAATGTTCAGGAGAAAGTTTCACTAGATGTTCTTAATCAAAAAGCTGTCCAAAGAAAGTTCTGCAGAACTGTGTCTATTCAAGCTCATGTGCACGAGCAAATAGCCCTGTAGAATTTAACTTCACGTCATTTCTGGTACCTTCTCTTTTCTCTGACTCTGTAGAACCATGGGTTTTGGTCCAAGTTGTTTAATCTCTTTCTTTCACAAGTGGGTGCTTACCTGGTCATGTAGATTAAGAACCACCTACATGTCTTTGCTTGAAATAAGAAGTTTAAACCTTATTTATAAATGGTTTGTGGTTCCTTACCTCTTTCTCGAGATTGACCTCAAGAGATTGATCAAACATTGACCTCATAATTGTTATTTTGTGGAAGATTATTGGGTGCTCATTTAATGGAGAAATATCACTAGTTTAAACACGGCATTATAGCTTAGTACAATTTATTTAGAAGTGTCTGTTTCCTTTCTTTGGAATTCTAGTTTATTTTCCATCCAGAATCTGCTGAAAGGCAAATTATCCATCACTCTTGACATGATAGCATTTGAAAAGTCGTGTTTGGAATTCCACATGTTAAGCTTCTCTGTATTTAGTATGTCTAGTGCTCCATTTCTATTGTGACTTTCCTTTTCAGTTTGTAATAAACTTCTTGCAGTTCTTGTCTTTTTCTCCTGGTTAATTGTACAGCTTTGCTGCTGCATTCCCTGTGTTTTAGCTTATATTTACAATTGATAAATGGCTTATGTAATATAGAAGGATAGAAGTTCCAAATTGTATGAACTAAACAGTTAGGCATGCATTCTTATACTTTCTGCTCTCAATTTGGTTTTTTTGACCAAACAAATTCATGCACTTTTAACTTCTAAACCTGTCAATCCTTTTGATCCTTCCTGTAACAAGGAAGGCCTAATTGATTCTGTGCTGGAAGAATAAACAAAAGATGTAAAGATGCAAATTGGTATCATCATATGTGGTCTAAGGAACTGGGTTCTCTGTAGTTCCTAGGGAAAAAAGGTTCTTGAATCAGGTAGTGTGGTGAAGGAAATCCAATGAGGAAACTTTTAGAACTTGAGTATGTATATGAATTTAAAAAGCAAACAAAGAAAAAAAAAACCCAAGCGAGGGTTTCTGGGATTTGAATCAACTTGGACCTCTGAAAGGTTTTGATTGTTTTTAAATGCATGTGGTCCTGGAAATTACATGCTTACATGCCTGGAACAACAACAACAACAACAATATTTGCCCAGATGGGAGAAAAGTAGATACTAGTGTTAAAAACATCAGGACATTTTGAGATAGTTAACATTTACGCTTACAGATTTTAAATGTCTGTGCTGGTTTTCATTCAGGTGTGAAATATTGGTGAGGAGAGCTTGGAATGAAACACTGTGTTAAGGATATATTTTTTAAAGGCTGGAAACATTTGAGAATAAAAGCTTTAGGAGATCTGTTTAAATATATGCGTGCTTTGATAATAGAGTTGATAGGGTGAGAAAATCAGCTCTCACTGTATTTGGAATATTATATGTTAATTTAATGTTTGTATCCATAACTAATAAGTTCACTTTTTTGCTAGTATCTAGCAAAGAACGGTAGTCTTCTCAGGTCCTGCTTGAGCAGCAAAAATAGAGCTTGAATGGCAGATTTGTTGCTACTTGTAAAAGCACCAAATTTTATCTTGAAGGGCTTTCTCTGCTCACTTTTTGCTTTCAGTCTGAGTTGAAAGTATTTTGTCTACTGGAAGAAGAGCATGGTGGAACAATTACCTAAAAGACACTTACTCGAACTTCATTTATTACTTGCTACTTATTTATACTTAGATCCGAAAAAGATTGCAAGTTCACTTGTTTGCATTTTGTAAACAGTTGCTCTTGTGTAGTTACTGTAACTTGAACATGCTCATAAATACTGCTTTCATGAGCACATGCAGAAGCTAAAGAGTAGTATTTGACAGAAAGATGAGAGAGATGTCTAAAGCAAGACAAGAGAATTTGAATAATTCAAACAAAATGTTTTGTGTGAAGAGAGCAATGGAAACTGAAAATGCAGCTTCCTAGTAAAATAAAGCAATAATATCTCATTTTTATTGAAGATTGGGCATTTTGCTTTTTTTGTTGAAGCCTCAGACTTTTTTTGTTTATTAATGGGCTTCAAAGAAAGCTGTGTAAAAAGCAAGTAAGTCTGAATTCTGTCACATATTTAGATAGTTTTATAAATTGTGGCATAAGCTAATTCTGGAGAGTGGGTTATTTTAGCATGGGGGTTGGCAGCACAATGAATATGACCCATTGTGACCAATGCCTAAGTCCCTTTTCCTTCTCTTTGGTACAACTAGCCCAGGAAAAATAATTGTCCAGTGCAGTAAAGGAGGAAATAACCAACAATCATTAGAGAGAATGGATGTGGCCTCAAGAAAGAAAATAGAAAATGCAGCTGAAAGAAAATAGAGAATGCTTTAGGAAATTCTACCATTTTACCTGAGAGAACCAGACTCAGTAGATTTGACTCTGTAGCTAAACTGCCTGTGTTGTTTCATAAAAAAGTAGGCATCTGAATCCATTTGAATTATAGTGGTTTTGTTTATTCATTTAATGTACTTATAGCGATAATTGGAGGACTTGGGGGGTTTGTTTTTGTTTTGATTTTTAGTTTTTGTTACTTAGTGCTGAGAGCTAGATGGCTGTCTGATGCACTGTACTAAACCTTCTCGAAGTGCTGTTGTACATCAAGAAATCCTATTTTACAGTCTTTCCAGGTTTGTAGGGTGCCTTCAAAAGCATATCCTCTGATTCCCTCTTTTTTTTTTCTAATGTGCCATAACAACAGATTTTACAGTTTTTTCTCACTCAAGTCTGCAGGGCCACCTCATGTGTGCGAGAACAATCTACAGAACATGTATTTTATGCATTAACAGGATTGTTTACTGTGAGCTGTGTATATATATATATATATCAACAAGTCGAAGAAAATGGTATTTCATGGTGTCATTAAAATGACTTATATTACCCTTTCTTAGTTGGCATCTTCACCATAAAAGCGCTCAATTTCAGTCAGCCCCTAGGCTGAGCTTGCAAAAGTAGGGCACTAAAAATCATATATAAATGTATGTATGTATGTGTATATATATATATATATCAACAAGTCTTAAATCATATATACCAACACAGTCTGAGAGGTATATTCCAATTAAGCAGTAAGCCATTACAGAAAACAGTAAGCTTTCATGAAAAATTTTTTTTGCAGTTCCAAATTCCACACAAATTTCCACACTACCTCCTTGATTATCCCACAGATGATCCCATTGAAGCTGGTGGTGGTTACTGTGAAATGAGTGCATTACTCAGTATTTGTTTTGTAATTTAGACTGTGGCAATGCCTATATGTGCTATACAAAATTAAGGATTCAAAATAAGTGGAAGTTCATAGTGATGGAAGAACAAATTCTTCCTAAACCAAGTCATCTTTGAGTTTATGACTTAACAGCTAATAAGAAATTTAAACAATAGGATATCTGATAAAAATTTGATGTGGAGCTGGGGTTTTGTTTGTTTGGGTTTTTTTAATGTGGAATAGAAGTAATATTTTACCCATCTTTGTTTCGTATAAAAAGATTTTCAGGACTGAAGAGCTGACAATTTGAAGGCAGACCAGTAAGGGGAGCTCTTATCAATATTTTAAGCTGCTTTAAAAAAAATTGTTGCAGCCTGGGCAATGGTGGTTCGGAGACTTACCGTGCTTTGGAACATTAGATATGCTTTCAGCTAGGGATGAACGTTCAACTTCAAAGGATCCTTCTAAAAAGATATTTGCTGTTGGAGATTTTGCAATATTTTTAGCTCAGAAATTTCTTAGATGTTTAGGTATCCAGTGTTTTCTTTCTAGGCTGACGTACACAGCCGTGTTCCATTAAAATGATGAGTCTGAAATGTCATCTTCCCGTCAGATGTTACTGGTAGGTCTGTGTATCTCCACACCATGAGCCTGCTTTAGAAGTTGCTCCAAATTAAGTTACATAATTTTTAGTGAGTGTAAATCAAAATAAGACATTGTTGATAAGAAGTAACGTTTATGTATTTTTTCCTCTTTATTTCCTCTTAATACAAAATGCATGTGATTGTAGGGTACCTGTTCCTCAAATCACATGCATCATACTGTATGGAAGGCCATACAACATTCAATCTTACTGTATTTCAGTCTGCACTAGGGATTTCTACATCTATGTCCCTACAGTTGCTCATAGTGCATGGAAATAAGACATATAGAAAGTTTTTCCCTCATTGGCCCCCCCAAATGAGTAGCTTTATTGGTTCACACATATATAATGGTAAAATTCAGTACGTTCCCTAAACAAACAAAAACCTACAACACCTACCAGTTAAGTTTTAATGTGAGGGGAAAACACCCCCAAGACCTTGAATATTAGGGATTGTATTTTTCATATAGACTGAAAAAGTAATTTTCTCACTTCTGATTGCATAGCACTAATAAGAAGATTAACTGCAGACTAGAAACAGACTATAAAACTGCTGCCCAGTGAAAAAATTTTAAAAGCGAAAATTTTAGACTATTATTGTTAGCTTTTAGTGCTTGAGCAATTTGAGGTGTTAGTAACAACAACTGTAAGGTTCCTGGAAGAAGTCTTAAGACTCATAATACCCATGCAGGAATGTGCTTGAACACACCAAAGAAAACCCATCCAACACCAAAACAGACAGATAATTGATTAGCCACATAACTAGCCCCTCAGGAAAGAAACGGCAAGCAAAATTTCTGGATGACTACAGATTGAAGGAGTTGGCTGTACAGCTGTTCATTTTTCTATTACAGAAAGGATGGACCCAGCTGTACATGGCAGGGTGTGCAGAGCGATGGGTACACTTGCAGTTGCGAAGTTATCGCTTGCAGATAAGATAGTATTGCATGTTTCTGCAGTGTTGGCATAGCTCATACACTGTCAGTAGAGAGAGGTACGCACACCAGGCAAATGATGTCTCACCGTTTTGTGTGTTGTGCTCCTGATGTATCAAAGCTAGAGGGTTGAAATGGGAGGGCAAAAGAGAAAAAAGGCAGGAAAGAGGGGGAAGAGTATTTTAGGCTTGTAACTATTATTTCCTGTTAATTCTGAAATTGAACAAGATCAGAAGGAGCATAAGGATCAAAAAATTTACTTGCAATTAACTAGAACTTAATTGGTTTACAAAAGGTTCTGTGTTTATTGTCAGAGCCAACATATCACAAAGACCGGGAGAGCAAGTTTTCTTAATATTACACCTACTATTCTACTTTGTCCTGAATGGGACCACTTTTCTGTGTGGAATGATAGTGTAGTTTTACTTCCTCCTGATCTCTTCATTCTCCTACACTGGCAGCTTTATTGGGTGTAAGACATGTTTCGCATGTGTGTCATATGTATATCATTAGATATACAGGTATTCCAGAAGCTAGAGATTCAGCAGCAGTGAGTAACCCTGGAATAATGATGACCTTCTGTATCATCAACCAGCTTGAAATTAAGATATGACAGAAAAATCTCTCTTTAGCTGTAAAATGAAGCATGCTCCCTATATTTGATTTTACTTTTGGTCTAAATGGAGACTAATTTTATCTTTTAATTTTAGGAAAGTTATGAAATCAGTATAAAACTGAAGAAAAAAGAAGCCTGGTTTCTTAAGGAATATTTGAAATCAATATTGGTAAGCACAACCATGTCAAGGCCAATGTGATAGAGGACTGTGACAGCTTTTTGGTGTTGGCCAGGTTGCCATTTGGGCAGAGGGAGCTGCAAATAGCATTTGAGAGGAGCCCTAGAGCGAGGATGAGGAGTGGGCAAAGCTAAGCATCTGACCAAATCTGTCAGGAGGACTAGGGAAGTCTTGGAATCAGTAAATGTTTCCCCTTTTGGCTTTGAGTAGGGTTTTTTAAAGCTATTTCTGCCTGTTTAGCCTGCTGTGTGACAGCAGGAGCCAGAAGGAGCTGTAGGGAGTGGGAAGGAACAATTCTGAGGGTGGATGTGTTTCAGAAGGTGGTTCCTAAAGTAGTTTGCTGCGAATATGAAAAACTAGACCAAATTGAGACTGCCTTTTCAATGTGCAGTTATTCTAGCTCATTATTTTTTTGTACTATAAAACAAAAAGAACTGGGAAGGTCCTATAAAAAACTTTTATTGTTTGACTTGATAGCTATGAGAAGCAACCCACTACACCTCTATATTTGAAATGGTGAAGGAAGCTTTCACGTAATGCATTTTTTCATTGTCATCATAGTTACATGAATATCATAACCAAAGTAAGTAATAAAAACAAATAGAGAAGACTATGAGTATAGTCTATTTGGACTTTACTAAAGCCTTTGACACCATTTCCCACTGCATTTTCCTGGAGAAACTGGCTGCTCGTGGTTTGGCCTGGTGCACTGTTTGCTGTGTAAAAAGCTGGCTGGATGGCAGGGTCCAGGGAGTGGTGGTGAATGGTTCTACATCCAGCCGGCAGCCGGTCACCAGAGGTGTTCCTCTAGGCTCAGTGCTGGGGCCAGTTCTGTTTAATAACTTTATCAGTGGTGTGGACAAGGGGATTCAGGGCACCTTCAGTCAGTTTGCAGGTGACACCAAGGTAGGAGTTTTGATCTGCTGGAGGGTAGGAAGGCTCTGCAGAGGGATCTGGACAGGCTGGATCAATGGGCCGAGGCCAGTGGTGTGGGCTTCAATAAGGTCAAGTGCCGGCTCTTGCCCTTGGGTTACAACAACCCCAGACAGTGCTACAGGCTTGGGGAAGAGTGGCTGAAGTGACCTGGCAGAAAAGGACCTGGGAGTGCTGGCCAACAGCAGCTGAACATGAGCCAGCTGTGCCCAGGTGGCCAAGGCGGCCGATGGCATCCTGGCCTGGATCAGGAATAGTGTGGCCAGCAGGACCAGGGCAGTGATTGTCCCCTGTGCTCAGCACTGGTGAGGCTGCACCTCGAGTCCTGTGCTCAGTCTGGGCCCCACACTACAACAAAGATATTGAAGCACAGGAGTGAGTCCAAAGAAGGGCAACAGAGCTGGTGAAGGGTTGGAGCACAAGTCTTACAAGGAGTGGCTGAGGGAGCTGGGGGTGTGTTTCGCCTGGAGAAAAGGAGGCTCGAGGGAGACCTTATTGCTCTCTACAACAACCTGAAAGGAGGTTATGGTGGGAAGGGGGTTGGTCTCTTCTCCCAAGTAACAAGAGATAAGAGGAAATGGCCTCCAGTTTTGCCAGGGGAGGTTTAGGTTGGATATTAGGTAAAATTTCTTCACCAGAAGGTTGGTCAGGCATTTGAACAGGTTGCCCAGGGAAGTGGTGGAATCACTAGCTCTGGAAGCGTTCAAATGGCATGTGGATGTGGCACTTGGGGATATGGTCTAATGATTACCATGGCAGTGCTGGGTTAACAGCTGGACTCCGTGATCTTAGAGGTCTTTTCCAACCCTAATGATTCTATGATTCTACAGTATGCTTACCCTGTGGGAGAAAGAGACTTTTCCTTGCTCAACAATATTTCTTAAAATTTAGGGAGGAAAGGGATGTTTTGCAGTCCTTACACTGAGTGGCATTACTGTAAGGTGAGGGTCTCATAAGGGAACAAACACAGAAAATTGGAGTGCTAATAAGGATAACCAGACCTTTCACATGTGGAATTTATTTTTGCGTCCTTCTAACACTAGGATTAAAAGGATCAGTGAAATCCCTAATCAGGTATTCATGAAAGTAAGGGGTGTTTCTTAAATCATTTTGTTTGGACATGGAACTGCTTTCTATCATTGCATTGTATTTTGCTAAAACCATTAAAAATGCAAAAAGTCATCATATTCTTGCAGTGTATTTTTCTACTCTTAAATCTAGGTTGAAATGTGTTTTTTTTCCAGTGGAATAAATGGACTTAAATATTTGGTCATGTTCCTTTATAGAACTACCCACAGTAATGCAGGCATTATGCTGCAATTATGCTGGGTTTGGTTTTGGGGGTTTTTTTAAAGAATTCACCTTTGATTTTACAACAATCTCTGTATTTGTCATATCTTCTAATATGGAAGGTGATAGTAGAGAGTATACTAATTTGGGACTCTGGTGCTAAACTGTGCTTAAGACCTTGAATATTTTGGTGGCTTTTCTCTTATTATTTCACATTTTTCAAGAATTGTCTCTTTATATTTGTATTTGAATATTATCTCCATTGAATTTTGGGTAAAAAAATAAGAAAAGGACTGCTTAAGCTTTGCTGTGCTGTCCTTAAACTGCTCATGAGACCACACTTGGAAATAAGAGGTTTTGAAGAAACTATATATGGCATGGGTCTCTGTAGATTTAAGATAAAAAGATATAAATTTATATGTCAGCCATTAAGGCACTTGTCTGAAAAGCCTAGGGACCTTGGAAGTATTTCCACCAGCTGCTATTTGTTTTAATATTCTAATGTGCTCTTTGCTGAGAAAGTTATATTAATTGATCTTTTTTATATTGTAGACATATTCAAAGGGCTCACTTTGAACTAGGGTTTCATAATGCTAAATTTCTTGTGAAATGCATAAAAAGGGAGCCTAACCTGATGCAGTAGATGAAATAGGCAAAATTACTCTGTTTAATAGAGCAACTCATAGATAGTCATATGTCTATTTCTCCTGGCCCTCCTTAGTACCCATTTCAAGTTTAATTTACCATTCTTCAATGTAATTGATCACTACTGTATGGAGAATTCTAGGTGAAGTCTTCCCAATACCAGTGCAATATTTTTCGTATTCCAGAACTCTCTTTGAAATTCTGGGATTATTCGCTTCTTTCATGATGTCATCAAATACCTTACAGGTATTCTCTTGCTGACTGACAGATGCAGAGTTTTCTCCTCCTCTCTTTTCACTCGATGCCTTCAGTTTAAAATTTTCAAGTCCTTCAATTCATGACTTTGTACTATCATATTTAATCCTATTCTTTTTAGTGGTCTGCTTCCGGGGGCCATCCATTGTTTTCTGAATGATATATCTATTTTACGTCTAGGCTGTATTGTTGATCCTTAAGTTTGTGCCGTCAGCAAATTTTATTAGCACACCCATGTTTTTGTTCTAAGGTCACCTAACAAAAATATTAAAAAGGTCAGTATCATGACTAATTCTTCAGGGACTCCATTTATTGTATCTCCTCAGTCTGTTTTCTTTGGAGCACCATCCACTACCATACTTAACTAGTTAAGATGCCTTGCCATCTGTACTGATCCTCATCTCTTCAGTTATTATCTTGTGTGGCATTCTTTGAAATACTATGTAAAGTTAAAAAAAAAACCCTAAACAACCCACACATGAATATATTTCCCTTGTTTAGCACTGTAGTGGTTTGATGCTGGCTGGATGCCAGGCACTCACCAAAGCCATTCTATCACACCCCTCCACAACTGGACGTAGGGGAAAAAATATAACAAAGAGCTTATGAGTTGAGATAAGGACAGAGAGAGATCACTCACCAAATAGTGTCACAGGCAAAATAGACTCAAATTAGAGATATTAATTGAATTTATTACTAACAAAATCAGAGCAGGATAATGAGAAGTAAAATAAGACCTTAAAAACACCTTCCCCTCCACCCCTCCCTCTTTCCCAGCTCCACCTCCTCCCCCTCAGCAGCACAGGGAGACAGGGAATGTGGGTTCTGGTCAGTTTATCACAATACATTTCTCCCACTGCTGAGGGAGAGGAGTTCTTCCCCTGCTCCAGAGTAGGGTCCCTCCCAAGTGAGATGGTTCTCCACGAACTTCTCCAATGTAAGTCCATCCTATGGGCAACAGTCCTCCCCAAACTGCTGCAATGTGGGTCACTCTTCTGTGTGGTGAAGTCCTTCAGGCACAGCCTGCTCCAGCCTAGGTCCCCCATGGGGATGCAAATCCTACCAGGAATCCTGCTCCAGCGTGGACTCCTCTCTCCAAGGGTCTGCAGGTCTTGTTTTCCCTGTTCAGGTCTTGAAGAAGGGGGAAAAAAGATATGTGGAAGGTTGGAGCTAGTGCTCCCACAACAAAAATGAGGCAGGAGGAAGCTGGAGTGAACAGCCAGGCAACTGGAGGGTTTGGTCAATCCTCATTCAGCCTGGCTATTCCCTCAGCCGTGGTGGAAATCCTTGCTCTGTTCGGGGATCTGCCCAGGCAAGCTGACTTGTTTCTCTTTCTCTGACGCGTTCCTCTGTGGAGGAGGAAAATTGCAAGGTGAGGTACACCAAAAGGAAATGCCTTTTGGAATCAGCTGAGCATATAAAACTAACATAAATGAGTTAAGTTTGCATGTGGAAGGAGTGAATAGATTTGCACGTGAAAAAAGTGAGCAAGGTTGGATGTGAAACTCTCCAGTGCATTAAAAATGGAACAGTCATTCATACTGTAAATCCAGACAGAGGTGAGGGAGGAAAGTACAATAATGGAGGCATCTACAAAAGCAGTTTTTGCATTGTAACACAAGACAGTTTAGTACCTATTCTAGTTTAGGTCCTGTGAGGTACTGTTCTGCAAGGTGAAGTCTATGTGTCTTTTTTTTTTTCTTTTACAACCTATAAAGGAAATTTTTCTATTTCTTTTAATTTAGGACATTTTGGTAATTCTCTGTTTCCTTTTATTTCCTGAAGGACTGAAGAACTGGAGTGAAATAAAGACATACTTTAGTTTTAATTTTAGGCTTCTTGATTCTATAGCATATGTAGTTGAATTGACCTTGTTGAACTCAAAGGTTCTGCTAAGCTTTTATAACAGTCAGGCCTGTGTGGATTTAATCACATGCCAACATTAAACACATTTTTGCTTACCTGCTGATGATTACACCTGATGAATGCAAGAACTTTTTTGTTGTCGTTTGTGTAGAAACAGGCCATTTTCCCCTCAGTAACTGATTTTTGTTGTTCTTTATGTCAGTTATCTGGATTTAGTAGATCTGCATCTTAAATGAAACTGTCTTTATGACGGGATTAGTTATGAAGAGCTACATCCCAAATGATACTTAAAAAAATCTAAGCAAACCAAAAAACCAAACCCCAAACCAGCAAACAAAACAGCTCCATCTAAGCTCAATCCAAACTAAGGGATTCAAAAGGATCTTAGCAATAGTGCTTACATTTGATTTTTCACGTGCACTTTCCCTTTCTCGTGCATCATATGAAACACTTCTAGGAACTGTTTGTATTATTAAATAACCAACCACCTGTGGCTTTACATTTAATGAGTATATGGAGAACTATTGGCTCACCAGTTCTGGGAACACGACGCCTGTGGAAATCATAGGTCTGTTCTTTGCAGTGCTAATGTTGCTCGCATTTGGAAGGCAACCAAGCCCTGTGCTTTGTTTTCTGTCCCAACATACCCAAGTTGTATAAGTGAGCATGAACAGAGTGAGTTTGTGAAGGGTGAAAAAATCATGAAAACTGAAATGAAATAGGAAGAAAGTGTCTGCAATAAAAAACATTTAGTTTAAGAGAGTACAAGTATTTTACCTGACAAGAAAAATATCTGAGATGTGCTATTGGGAATAATAAGGAAGGTGAGTTGAAGATTGTTTTCTCATGTTTTTGAAATTAAAAAAAAAAAATCAAGAAAGTTTGCATAGTTGCTTGGAGACAAATGGGATTTATCATCTGCCTTCATGAAGGGTCATTACTAGTTCTTTTAAAGGTGTCTGCCTTTAAAAATAAAGGAAATATTACAAGAAAGTAATCCTGAAAAAGTGGCCAGCCTTTGGTTCCTTAGAGGGTTGTGAATATGGGATTAATGGATTATAGAAATGGACAGATACAAATATATTAAAGTAGCTGCCTAGTCTCACAGCTGGGTAAAATGGGCAAGCATAGGCCTGGTCATGATTGAAACACAGCTGAGTTCCTTCTGAAAAAACACGTCTATTTGCCTTTGACCTTATATGCACAATATTCCAATAACAAAAATTAATTTACAAGCTTTTCTGTACAGTTACTTGACTGATCTTTATTATCCAGTCAAGTTGGCTAACTGAGCTTTTCTTTAGACCAAGAACTGAGCAGAACCAAAGCATTCAAACAAACAAACAAACAAAAAACCAAATGAAACAAAAAAAAGAAAAGTGGGGTTTTTAGGCTTTGTAATAAAATTAACAGTGGTGCCAGAGATTATGATTTTGATAACATAATTTTAGGTTAATGTTTCTATTAATTTGTATTGCTGAAGTTGCATTAAATGTTGCAGTTGGACTATTGAAATGTTCATACTATTAGCACCATAATGTAATGAACTGGTACTTCAGGTCAAACTTAGTAGACTGGAGGAAGGGATAAGTGAAGGAAAAGGTTGTCTCTTTCCTTTGGGTTTTATATGTTTCGTATATATCTTTAAAAAATATTGTGAAGTGTGAATTAGGTATGTTTGAAAATGCTTCATTATCCTAGAAATGCACCTTTAGTCACAGAAGAAAAAGGTTCAAAAAAGTACAAAGTAGTTTCACAAACCTGATGCAATACAGTAGTGATATTTTCCCAAGTGTGATCTGCCTTTGCATTTGTAGAGCAACAGTATTCCATAAGCAAGATATAAGACCATGTTCTATTGCTATAAATAATAGAGATTTTAACTTCTATTTTCACTTTGGAAGCTGAGGCCTTGTCTTATCTGTAAGGATACTCCTGGGTTCCACTCACTCAGATTATGGACTTCATTTGAGATTGCTGTAGCTTCCCTTCTGCACATGGAGGAATGCTGTAGTCCATCCCTGACGTGGAACAAGATCTTGTTGATTCACACATGCAGATGAAAAAGATGGGGAATTGTTCCTCTGTTGCAAGGTTTAAACAGCCGAAGTATCTGGTTCTAGTTCCTGGCACTCTTGTGCATCTGTGTAAATTCATTTTGGAAAACAAATGTGTTATATTGACAGAATGAGATGGAGCAAACATCTTCCCATGTATTTTCCTTCAATCCTCAACACGCAACAGGGTGCAGAATGGGTGGGACTCCTAAAAGGTATCCGTCAGTCATGGTCATACTGTGTAGAGGCTGGTGAACAACTACCAAGCACAGTTTTCTCTTATGATTATGAACCCAGCCACAACTTGTAATGCAGCTCAGAGAAGGGACTAGTGGGGAACACTGTTGCACCATAGTTAATGTGCCTGGGGTGGAGGTGACAGGATTGCAAAGGCAATTAAAGCTGCAGTGGTGTTTTGTAAACCTCTCTCTGATGTTTTTTGCTTTACTACCTAAATTTAATTCTTGTGATGGCCAGTAAACTAGGAATTGAGCTAAGACACAGATAGCTGAAGTCAGACACAAGAATTGCGTGAACAGTGGTTTTAAGTATTCTGGCTCCTCAAAATTTTCTACTGAAATATATGAAATATAAGCCTACAAGTGGTGGTGATGTTTGTCTTGTGCAGATATGCAGTGGGCAGTTCAGGGAAGAACCTGGTCTTCACAGCTCACCAGTTGATAATAATTCTGTAATGCACCCAGAAGTGGAGCCTGATAGCTTTTTATTGCACTTTAGCTATAGGATCTGTTAAGAGGTGTCCCAGGGTTTAGCTGTGTAGTGTAACTGAAAATCTTCAATAAAAAGCAACTTTTTTTCTAAATGAGAATTATAGAGAGACAAAATGTATACCCAACTCTAACACATTATCTCAGGCTTCAGTCTTCCAGATTTTTGCACACGTAGCTGGTCCTCTGGCACAAAGTTTGGCCCCTTCTTGCTACAGGTTGTAAAATAAAATCCTTACGGAGCTTTGGGCAATGGTGTGAAAAATATTTACCTTTTTAGTTTCTGAGCTGGTCTGTAAGTTTTGATTACTAAAGCCAGCAGGAGATTGGGCTTTTTCACTTCCTGCTCCCCATGTACTATTAGTTGGATGGCTTTTCTAGAGCTGATAATTGCAGTTTGTTCGTGGTTTCTTTAGACTACTGAGTGCTTCACACCTTTTATGTTCAGGCATTTTGTTGCTCCTTTCTGAAGAAAGTGAATGTGCACTGAATGTGATACCAGAATACAGCGTCAGAGTTTGTTTTCACTGAGGCTCCCCCAGGTCTTGTAGTGTTGATACCTCTGCACTCTATCCTGAATTTCCAAGCTTGAAGGATAAAGGCATTCTCTCCCACAAGACGCCCCCTTGACCCGTTACTGTAAGCATTATTTTCTGGGACCAAAGGTTAGGCTTAGCATGGAACACTGTTCAGCACAGTTAAGTTTCACTCGTGCTGTGGCGTTTGGTGTGAGTCAAAAATGCAGGAATACAGCGCTTGTGGTTCTTGCAGGGAGGAGTGTGAAGTACGTGATGGGGCTCGATGCCCCCGATATTGGCACCAACTAACTTTCCTTCTTTCTCAGCCCTGAAGGCAGGAGGGGTAAGCCCGCTCTCAGCGCTTCGTTGTCAAATGACGCCCGCTATTGTGATTTCTGCTTCAGAGGGCGGTCAGGGCGGTGAGGGGCCGGAGGGGCACAGGGACGTGCTGGCGGCTGTTTCCCCCGTCAGACGAGCTGTTTCCACACCGCGCTGCGGTGTCCCCGCGCCGTGCTTGTAGCCGTGCCCCGGCCGGGTCCCGCGGGCCGGGTTTGCGGGGCAGCTCCACAGCCCGGCGGGGCCCATCCCGGCGGGCGGCGGGGGCGGAGCCGGGCCGGGGTAGGGTGGCGGTCACGTGGCGGGGTCACGTGGCGGGGGAGCCGGGCCCNCGGCTCCGGGGCTGTTTTCCTTTTGTTCCGGTGGGCGCCGGCAGCTGGCAGGGCGGTCCCGCTCCCTGGGGGCGGGGGGTCCCGGTGCGCCGCCGGGACGTGCGCGTCCGCCGTGTGCCGCGAGCCGCGTCCTTCCCGCGGCGCTTCCCCCGCGCCCGGCGGGCACTGGCCGGGATGAGCCTCAGAATGCGGGCGGGAGGCTGCCTGGAGCCCCCGTCCTTCCCTTACACCTGCGGCTCCGGGCCGTGGGGCAAGGGTGGTGCCCGCCGTCCCCCGGAGGTCTGGGAGCGGCCGGGGCGTCCGGGAGCCCGGGCGGCGGCGGCGGGGAGGGAAGCGCTGGCTCTGGCTCCGGCATCACCTGTGACTCTCCGTGCACCGCCCGTAGCGCTGCCATTTGTAAATATTTTTGTCTTTTTCTTCTGTTTCTTTTCTTCCCCCGCTACGTTCCCCCGGTGCCCCCGCCTTAGCGGGGTGGGGGTGCCCGGGGGCGCACGGTTCGGAATCGTGCCCCACGATGTGGAGAGATTCGCCTAAGGAGCGCAACTCCTTCGCATTCTTTGTGTTGTGTCTTCTCATCGTGGCTTTCAGTAAGCGTCTGTGAGCGAACGTGTTCGAGCACCTTGGCTTCCTAAAGGTTTCCGAAAAAGTGCGGTAGTCGTGTACCAATTCAGTGCTTAAATTTGACTTAGACATTAGAACAGACGATTAAAACCAGCTGTGTGGGGTGAGATCAAAGGTCTGTCTTGTTTGGATGCCTGTTTCTGCAAGTGGCACATAGCAGATGCTTAGGAAACACCATAACAACGGGGTGAGCATGCTGTGAATCTTTGGGAAACCAGCCAGGCCTCCAGCAATTTGAGGTTAAGGGATTGCCTGAGTCAAATGTGATGTTTTTGTATTTAAGAGTCCTTTTTCGCCCGTGGCGTAGATATACATGTTTTTCAAACAAGAACAAAACAACGGCCTCTTAACAGAAGATTTTTATCTTTAAAAAAATATAATTGCACTCGTATTATTGTCATAGGTAGTTTCATTTTGCCAGGATTAAATTTGCCTGTCCAAGGATTACTGATTCGTGAGCAACATCCTGTGTTTTGAATAGGTAAGGGGTATTTGCAGTGGGTATTTTCTACACCTATGAAAGCTGTAAATAAAAAAAAATGTTTCTTAATATTTGTTTTTACAAATCGTTTGCAAAATTTAAGTCTTAAAGTAACTTTAATAAAATGACGTCTAGTAAGAGCTGTGTCGAAATAGCAAGTGTTTTACCATAATACAATATTGACAGCTTTGGAGATGATTATATGAACCACTAACATTTAGCTGTGTATGCTTAAGCTTAAAGACTTTTAATTGTTGTCTCATTGCATCAAGATTTCTGGTAAAATTATTTTGAGGATACCATCGCAGATTTTTCCATAATAGCAAAATCATGGTGATCCCTGGGGATGCTAGCTATCAACTTGATCCTGTAATCCTAATTCAAGAAATAGCTTCATGCCAGTAGTTCCTAACCTGATTGCTCTTATAAGGAACATTTGCACGAGTGGGCCTCATTTTTCACAGGCAGTGTGAATGTGAGGCAAAGTAGAGCTATTTCAAAAAACTGCATATTCCCCCACGCCCCCAATGGAATTTTGTAAGAAGGTCATTAGCAGTTTCTTGGGGGCTGAAAGGAGGTAGTGGGTTGATAGTGTATATAGATAGCTATTTATAAGATTAAAAATAGCTTGGAAAACTGACAACTATAACTGTTATGAATGATTTTCATAGAAAGACAATTTTTTTTTGTACATTGCATCACTGCTTCTAACAAGAGACTGGATTTCTCACCTAGTCAACAGATGTTTATTGTAAAACCCTTAACACATTTCATTGTTCTATGAAAACCCTACTCATGTTGAACTACACTGCGCTCGTGATGGACAGTTTAAAATATTCAATATATTTCCTTCAGTAAGGCAATGAATAGATTTAAATGGTTCTATTGTAAGCGTGCACCAAGAAAGCTGTTGTAGTGCAGCTGATTCATTTTTATCACAAAAAATTGATTGATTTAGCTGAACTTTCAAATAAAATCAGTTTTGTTTATAGCTAGCCTCTAGAAAAAGTTTTACTTGTTTTATGTAATTATTAAGCATACTTATAATACACAGTTTTTAGCAGTGATTTTCATTAGAAAGTCTCAAAGCACCTTGCAAAAGAATTCGCTGTAATTATTCTCTTCTTATCTTAGGGTAATTATTATCATGTTATCTAGTGCTCATAAAGAGATCATTGTGTGCCTGTGATCTCTATAAGAACCCCTATAAGAAGGTCTAATAATATAATCAGACTTTTTGGTTTAATTTTTTTTTTACAATAAAACCCCAACAAACTCACCGTTCTGTTTCTGTTGTAGCATTTTTATTTCATTTAATGATGACTGAGGTAATTTCATACCATACCTTCCATGCCAGTGTTGGAAGCTAAGCCTATGCTTTATGACGAATGGACTTCTCTTCCTAGTGTCAGAAGAAACCTTGCTGAAGGCTTAACTAAATTCATTGATGAGTTAGAAAATGATTCAGGACAGTTCCTGTTGAGGTGATCCAAGTACTAATGGTGCACGTCTCTAGTTCAGTTACCAGAGAGCTTGACTGCTCAGAGAGTTTGTCCATATGCCTCTTGATATCGATCAGGATAAAAAAAAGTGTGTGTGAATGAGTGAGCTACATGGCCAGCATCCTCGTATCTTATGTGTTTTCCTTCATCTCTCCTATGGAAGAGCTGGTAGAAATGGTACAGAATCTTTCATTTTTTTGAGTCACCATCAGTGTCTCATTTTTGTAGTGCATCTGGTAGCAGAACAACTTCTGATGCTAGGGATGTGAAGTACACGTCTTTAAGTTGTTTTCCAACTCTCTCTATCAGCTGGGGTGTGCAGTTGATTATTACTAATTATATTATTGGTGCATTTTCATGGTTTATGCTGGGTTGATAGTTGGCAGAATAGAACAAAAAGTTGGTGAGGTTTTTTTAATTCAAGATAATATATTAAATCATTGTCATTTAGGGATAAAATACAAGTTAGGAAATGTGTGGTAGATTTGATAATGCAAGAATTATAATTTGAAAACTGTATAGTGTACTGTGTGCTAAATAATATGGGAGCTATATTCCTAGACAGTGTAATTCTATGAAGAAATATAAGCTTGTATAACTTTGATCTAAGTTGTAAACCTTTTATTAAAGGGAGCAAAGGCTTAGCTACTGTAATGAAATGTTTGTCAGAAGTTGGGCAGGTGTAGTCAGTGATTTCAGTTGGCTCTCTGTAGGAACAATGCCTTCTTGTTGGCAGACTTGCATCTAGATTTCCCTTAGAGCTGTGTGGTTTTGGATTATTTGGAAAAAGGTCCAAGAGGAAATGTTTTGAGAAGTCCAGTTTCAAGAAACTGCCTGTTGCTGTGCTCATTGTTTTTGTGTGACTCTTGTTTTGATCCATGCTTTTATTATTTGATCCATTGTTTCTCTGTTATGTAATTTTCAACTAATGCCTTTGTTTACATCATTTTACAGTACTTAAAACTTTAGTATCTTTTAAATGGTCCACAATAATAGCTTTCGCTTTGTGCTCACACCCATGAAAGGCCTTGGTATTACTCTGCTGTGTGCCATATCCTTGATAGCTGTAATATATCAAAGCTGGTCTATAGAACCTCCCACTGGAAATCTGGAAGGTAGTGTGTAGTGTGGAGGTCCTTTGTTGCCTTCTGCATAGTTTGAGAGCTAACAGACCCAGCTGGCAGTCATACGCTTTCCTGGTGCCCTGGGTTTGAATAGTCTCCAACATCCTTGTCTAGTGCAAAATACTCTTTGCAAAACATTCGCTTGAACATTGACTCTCCCATTAGAGTATAAAAATTTAGCATTTCTCCATGCTCACATCAATCCATCCTATCAGTTCTTCCTCTGCTTTGCACGTGCCATGGAATAGGTTCCTCTCCTTTAAAGACACTCTCTTTATGTAATATTTGTTGAAGCAAATAAATAACATAAATAAACTGTTTTAGAAATAAAATCATTGTATATCTCATTTCACTAGTGTGAACAGTAATTGCAGTGTAAAATTTCAGAGGTGGCCTCATCCATTTGCCTAGCCATTTAAAGAGAATTAGTGCAAATACTTTAACCAGGCACCACTTAAGCAGACAAAAAACATAAAAAAGAGCCATAAATGTTGGACACATTATGCAAGAAAAGAATCTGTCTGCACGTATAGCAAGAATATGATAGAAGAGCAGTGTTTTTGAAGATAAGTAGCAAATAAAGTTATTGGGAAAAGCAAAGATTGACTGCCTGCTGTGATTGTGATGGATCACAGTCCACAGGAGACTCTTTAGTTGGAGAAAGACCATAACTAACAAAATTCTTAAATGAGGAGAAAGCACTCTCACTTTAATTCTCTTTTGGATGCAGTGTCTAGTTCAATGGGAACCCTTGTCTTTTGGGCATCCAGGCATTAGTAGCAATGTTATTGGTGCCTCTGCTTTATAAAGAACAGATCTCTCTATTCTAATGGAATGGTGGCATGACTTTTATGAAATCCTTTCAGTTGTAAATAACTAAAAAATGAAACACAACCCTAGAGATCTACCTGTCTAAAATCTGATTAAAATACTCAGAAGGTAGATTGACTAACGCAAATCCTGTCTTGCAGATCATAGAGGGTATGGATAATAGTTACTGTTGCATAAAAATAGAAAAAATGTTACTCATAAAGCTATTTTAAGTGTTAAGCAGAACTTTTAAGGGGGAGTGAATTCAGCTAAGGGAGAAGGAGGAAGAGTTATATATTTGTGGTGTCTTCCCCAGCTCTCACGAGTCATGTAAGTATATTAAGAACTGTTACTATATAAATATCTTGGCTGCCATACAAGTGCCCTACATAGTGTTTGGAAATGAGGGACTTGAACAGTGTAGGTGTTGGACCAGCTTTAGATATTGTACCTTCCTTTTTCCCAGGCACAAAAATATGGACCTATGAATGGCATATCAGCTCAGACCAGAGGTGTTTCTACATCAGTGTCTTGTTTTTAACAGTGAATGATAGCAGATGCCCAGGGCAGAGTATTGATAGGGTGTGCAAATAGTTGAGTGTCTGAAGGGAAGTTCACTGAGCTCTAGCAGGGTGCAGTTTAGGGAACTCTGGGCAGATGGTATTTAATAATTTGGGTTTTAATAATTGTGAATTTATGCTATCTTTTTTTGAACCCTTGATAGCTTTAGCATCTGCAGCATCCTGTGACACAAGAACAACAAAAGTTTTAACACGTCTGTTTTTAGTTTGTCTGTTGCCGGCTTAAGAGTTACAGTCCTCCACTCCTTTAATTTCCTTGATGTAAAACCCAGTTATTTCTAATTTGTAAAATTTGATAACAAACTTTTATGGATAAAGTTGAATGCCTGATGTGGAACACCTGTGGAATTTCAGGCCTTGTATGCAAACTCTTGGTTACTGAGAAATATAAAGAAGGAACTCTTCATAAAAGTTCTTTTCACTTTCAGTAAAATTCCAGTTTATTTATGCTTTGCATTTATCTTAACATGGAGCCTGAGAAATGCGTGTACTGAGTTTTGCTCTTAGCAATGTATCTTTTTGTAAAGACTAGGGTGTTCATATCTCCTGTATATGAATTCTATCTGTAGAAACATTGTGAGCATAAAAAGCTGTCCTGTGGAAAGTAATTGCCAAGTTTATAAGACTGAAGAAGGTTTTGATTGAGGTTTTAGTGTGAGCTTTCTGTAGTTGCATAGCAGAAGACCAGTTAGTATTTTACCCATATTTGTCACA
The DNA here is from genome assembly GCA_013397725.1 of Rhagologus leucostigma. Classification (NCBI taxonomy): domain Eukaryota; kingdom Metazoa; phylum Chordata; class Aves; order Passeriformes; genus Rhagologus; species Rhagologus leucostigma. The sequence goes on from VZTD01000530.1 coordinate 581,112, forward strand.
TTAGTCATTCAAAAAAAAGTAAGACGTTCCGGAATAATTTGGAAACAGAGCAGTATGTAAATGAAGTGACTCTTTCCTATGGTCAGTACAGGAACTTTAACTTAATCTGTAAAGAAATAATGGTATAAATCAAATGGGTTTGATTTTCATTTCCAGACTTGGATGGTGCTGGAGTCTGTTGAGGACTTTTCCAGTTTGATGTGGACTTATCTCTGGTTTGGATTTCTGCTTCCTTCTCTTATCTGGCAGGGTTTGTTAGCAGATCTTTAACGATGTTTGATGCTTAAAGTGAAGGATCCTTTATGGCACATATATATGTATTTATGTTTTTAATTTGTCAGATCAGGAAATGGGACTACAGCTTCCATTGTCCAGTAACTGTTTATGGATTCAATTGGCTAAAGCAAGTAAAATGTTTGAATTCTAGGAGAGATTTAAATAAATGCGTTTGAATTTTGTAATGACGTGGGAAGAAGCTATGCAGTGAAAATCTGCTAACTTGCATGAATGATCAAGGGATAAAATTAAACCAGCTCATGTTACAGGTATGCAGTTTGGAACCATTTGCAGTTTTTCCGAAGTGGAGATGAAGATAGAAAAAAGGTTTTAAAAAGATTAGAGCAGTGGGGGAAGGGACATGGTTCTTCTAAAGATACCTACACAAAGTCTTATTGGGAATTGTAACAGAGCGCTATGAGCAAGAATTAGTCTGTTTCTCTCAACAACGAAAACTTTGATGCAGCAGCAGGGTTCCATTAAAAGCACATACAAATCATAGGATTAAGTCCTCTTTCTCTGAGTTACAGACCTTTTAGAGGTGGATTCCTTCCAGATTTTGCCAGCTCGCCGAGGAGACATTCCCTCTTCCTTTTCACCAGTAGAATAACCCTGTGGAACATGTATTAAATCCAATATAAGTTATTTCCCAGTGCTGCAAAAGAATTTTTGAATTTGAAAGTCTGTTCACTGGACCTGTAATAAGATTGAGGAAAGTATACTATATAAAAAAAAGTATAATTTGAGCTCAGTACTAGTGCTAGGAGTATGCCTGTACGGTATTAGTCCCTTCTCCCAGAGGCATCAGGGGCTCATGCTGGGTAAATACAGTGGCAGCATCTCCTAAAAAGCACTTCAGCCTGCAAGCTGCAAGTCTAATTAGCAAGGTGCTGGTCTGCTCTTCTACAGAAGAAATGGACGTGGAGAGAAGACATAAGTGAAACAGAGCAAAGATGAGGTGACAGACACATTTCATCCACATAATATCACAAGAACTGTGTATTAGATACTTTGTAGTAGCAAATTGCTGACTGTGTCTTTTAGGGAAACATATTCTGTCAAAAAATACCCGTATCCAATGGATAAATAACCAATACCTGGATGACAGAGAGATGATGGAGGCACAGGAACTGGGGTGATGTGAAGCAGTATGAGAATTTAATAACCATATTGACTCTTACGGGTAGGATTCATGATGACTTTTTAAAGGAAGGATTTTAGAGTCTGGCTGCTGTGGCTTTTGCATGGTATCGTTTAAGTCCTAATAAGGAGTTACAGAGGACTGTGTTTGTTTCCTTAATTGTCATGAATTAGAAGTCAGTAACAGAAACCCCTCCCATAAACTAGTATTTACTTTTATTAATAAAGGAATTAGAAGTTGCTCTTTCTTCCAAGGATTTAAATGAGAGACCACTGAATAGAGAGTGATGTTGTAGCTTGGGAGTTGAGGAAGAAGATGTATAGAAAATTCTTATAATACAGTTTCATTTTCAATACTGTATTGGTCAGTTTTGCAGTTATTATTAATACAGAAAGCAGATGACCTGAACTGGTGGTTGTTCTGGGCTAAAAGGAACCACTAATGCTGCAAGATCTCATAAAAGATAATCTCCTATTTCCATGAGATGCAACAGTAAAGTCTTTTGTCTCTGTCACAGGAAGTTTATGTTCCAAAGGTTGGATAGTTGTCTTCCCCTTCTCCCTTTGGAGTTTGCTTCAAATACTTCTGGTGGCTTGCAGAGAAAATATTTGTGATCTGATTGTCTGGTGCTGTGGTGCCAGAACAAGCTCTTACAGTTTTGAAATAGTATTGCTTGTTAAAGCTCTAGAAATACTAGGAAAACTTTGTTCCCTGCTTTGGATTTGAATTTGTGTCCATCCTTATCATCCAAGGATGCACAGGGAAACCGAGAAATAGCCAGCATTTGTTTAATGAAAATTCGCCTAAAACAACCAAATGACCTTTGCATGGGAAATGATAATACAATTTTTATAGTGCTTTCAGGAGGAGATCTGATACTAGTTGTCCATTTTTTGTTTAGAAAGATGTAATGGGACAGATACATTGTGAGGATTTGGATCCTACTGATTTACCTCCAGCAGCATTGTCACAGCTTTGACAAGTATCATGCCTGATGACTGAGTGTCCATAGTGATGTGCAGCTGTCTGTTTTCACTTACATTTACTTCTGCTTTGTTTTGTTGGTGTGGAGACTTAAGATCTCATGGCCTTCTGAGCCTAATGCTTGCTCAAGCTGTGGAATAACTTTTCTGCCTTGGAGTATTTAAAGAGGTTTGGGTTTTGCCTTCTACAGTGGCAGGACTAGCGTGGAAAGACTGAATGGAAGATCCGTGAGTGCTGACATTGCTCAGTTTTGTTTCTGTTTTGCTTGTCCCTAATGACATTTTTGAGTGCACCCATCCATGTGTGGGGTGATAATAGTTGATAAGAATAGGCTTGAGGTGATGCAGGTTTAATGGAAAAAGCACTGGAGAACCTACTAAGGAGTACATGAGTTCCTTCAGTGTGTGCTGTTGATTAGGCTGGGGGCTTGAGGCATGTGTGGTATATTTTTTGTGTGTATTTTTGTTTGTTTGTTATATTTTTGATTTCAAAATATTTTTCAATGTTTACGACAGTTTCTTCCAGTCTTTCTGGTTAAGAGTTAGGACTGTATTTCCTGGATGGTGATACTGTTACTGTCTTTGCCTTCATTGAAATTTACAATTTTGCAATTTTGTGGAATGCCAGGCGAGAGACTGCATTTTGTTATTGCTTCCTCATTTCCTCTACATCTTCATAGCAAATGTGATCAGGAGAGAAATCTTGGGGGTTTCTTTTGTTTAGTTTTAAAGCACTTCATTCTGTTAGCTGATCTAAAAACCTACCTGGAAAATTACTCCAGTTTAAAAATAAATAACAATTGCATGCAGGCATACTTGGTTGCACAGCAAGATCTATTTTTAGAGAAGGTTTCTGCCCTGTTTTTACTTCATTTTAGATTCAGAGTTTTACCTTCATTTGAGATATCCTAAGGAATTTTGGCTTCTTTTCCAGTCCTTCATAATAGATAAATGCATGCATCCTCTGGATCAGATTTCAGAATTGTTTTTGTAAGGGAAGCCATGCTTATCTTCAGATAACCTCAGGTATTCCAGTAATGCTTAGTGTATTTGAAGTTCTGCCTCAGCTTGTTTGGTGTTTACTTTAGTGGGTCTTGTGGTTAGAAAGGTGAAGTAGGTTGTAGGAGGCTGCTGCCATGCGAGTACAAAAACTTAAAAAACAATTGCAACCTCATGCAAATGGGTGTTCTGATGGAATGATGATTTAGAAAAAAACCAAAGCCAACCTATGTCAGTCTGAAGTAACATCTAAATTTTGATTTTTTTTTTTTTGTGCATTAGCTGATGATTACAGCAGCAGACTAGGAGACAGAACTCCTGTACTTCTCTCTCAATTCTACCATAAGCTTCTGTATGGCCTTGAGATGCTTAAATTGTCTTTTATTTAGCAGTAAAATGGGGATAATGCTATTTTACTACTTTTCTTAGAATCACCAACACTAGTAGAGCACTCCTAGGACACTGGATAAAGGGTTCAAAATACTAGGGTCATGTTAAAAGAAATCATGGTGTAGTTGGAATTGAGCCAAATGTTCACACAACTGAAGATGACTAGACTAGGTACACCTTAAACTAAAAAGGTTGCAGAAAAAGAGGGGTCTTAAATGGGACAGGTGAAACTATAAATACTGTTATGCAACTCCTTATTTCCTGGTGTTCTTGTTGATTCTCGAGACTGTGAACTTTTGGCTTATCACTTGATGTCTGTAAACCATCAGACACAGCAATGCTGCTGAAGTTACGGTACTTCAAAATATTATTAATAATGGCAAAAGTGCATGGCTGGATGAGGTACCTACACAGGGCATGTATTTGAACATATCCACTAAAGCACATTTGTATTGAAGAATTCCTCCACGTGTTTGTAGCATATAGTGAGTCATAGAAAGTGTCCACAGCATTGCTTAGAGTACCATGTGTTGGGAGTTTGGAGAGTTAGCAATGACAAGTCTTTATCACTCATTCATTGGTAAGGGTATATTTGTGAAGAAAGGTTAGTGCATTTTATTCTCTCCTGTGTAATAGAAAATGTATCTGTAGAAGTATTCAGCTTTATTCATAGAGACGCTTTTTTCGCTGCAGATATTTATGTAAGGTTGTGGGAGTTTTCATTTTCACAGTCCTTTAGCAATGTTTGTATTTACTCAAGCGGTACAAATAAAGCAGGGATGCTCTTTTGTTGGAAAGTCTTAGCCTACCTGTTTGGGATTATTTCTGGAGAACAGACTGCTAATTCCTGTTACAATTTTCTTTAATACTCAACTCAGCTATTATGCCCCAGATTTATTTTTGGACAGTGTGTTATACAATATGCAAAATATAATATATCAATGTCAATGTGAAGATGAAAATGAAATGTTAGGGTTATGTAGTCTGAAGTTCCGCACAGCACTGTCTTTGGACTGTATGTGAAGATGAGTGCTTACATTAAACTAGTGTTCTTTTCAGAGGAAGGAAGAAGTAAATTCACGATACAGGTATGAAGCTTGCTCTCACACATAGTCAACTGCTAAAAGGCCTGCTGTTTTCTTGTATGTGGATATAGGTAGGGACCTTGTGAAGGAGAGAATTGTACTCCAGGCAAACAGGCAAACACAAAATTCCTCGGGTCACAGAGAGGAGTAAGAAAGGTCAAGAAGGTCCTTGTTTTGCGGCTTATGGGTGTTTTGGTGCAGATGTTTATTCAGAAATTCAACCGAACAAATGAAACATGCCACGAAAAATGCAATGAACAAAATCGCATTCTTGTGTGATAATTTTCTTTGCTATGTTTCTTAAGGTGTGGTGTGAAGCTTCCTGTGTGTCTCACCTTGAGCTACTTGTCACCTCTCTTTGTAACATGTCTTGTTCACCTGTCTTTTTTTCTTTCTATTTTTTTAGGGACTTTGTCTTTGCAGGTTTACTTGTCTTCTTTGAGTAGCTGAGTAAATTCAGGGATCTCTCAGGGATTTAAATTCATCAAAAGGTGATAGCACTGCCATGTTTCTTCCTTTTTCCCTCTGCATTTTTGAGTTTTTCTTTCAGGACAGGCTCCTGTGGCTATGTGGATGATACTGTGCACAGATCCTCAAAGTGAGACTGTTAAGGTTTTTGCTCTCTGGATTGTGATGTTTGTTAGGCAGCCTGTACTATAGTACTCAGGTCTTCTCTTTCAAGCTTTTCGTGCAGGATATTTCAAAGCTGTCTGTTTTAAAGTAGAATAAGTGATAACAGGGAGGGAAAAGTTGAGGGAGATGCTGGACACCATACCAAATAAAACTCAAAGAAGTGCACAGCTTGTTTGGCAGCGTTAGGCTCTCTACTGCACTTTGCAGCACACTTGCTGTGCGCTGACAGCCAGAGACCTTTTGTTCACTGTTTTAGAAAGTTTCAGGCCCAGAACTCTGGCCAAAACAGTATTTAGACAAAAAATGGTGTATAGGCACTGTGCTGAAAGCCATAGTCTCCCTTCTTATGTTGAGGTTTTCAGACTCACCGTAGAGATGTCCCATACTCTCTACTATCTGAAGGATCAAAGGTTTAATAAACATGATACTTCAAACTGAGTTATTTGCTCTGGCACTTGTTCACATGAAGTATCTTCTGCAGAATTTTTCTGGTATTTAGAAAAAAGTGGACAAATTTTCCTCAAGTAGGTTTGTTTAGTCTATGGGGTTTTTGTTTTGCTTTTGTTTGTTTGTTTGTTTGTTTGTTTTTTGTCCCCCTCTAGATTCAAAGACTTTACTGATTATGAAGAAGACATTCTCTCATGCTGGTGATAAGTCTAAATCTGCCTTGGGACAATTGCCCCTTTCTTAGCGTGATGTCAGTGGAAAGCCTGAAAATGCTGCCACACAGCAGCTAGGAAGGCATTGTTTATTGTCAGTGGCTTGTTAGATCCTTTGTATCATAGAAATTGATTGTGTATAGCATAGTTGTGACATCCTTCGGTCCAGTGCCCTGACTCTTTGTGGTAATACCCACAATCAGCCAGGGTATCATAGTGTGTTCATAGCTTGAGACTATAAAGACATATTTTGCTGAACCTAGGCCTTGATCAACTGGAAAGATTGCTTCCTGCTTTCTAATGCTGTGTTTTTTGTTGCATGTTTGTGTCACAGAGAAATGAAAATTAAACAAAGGTACACAGGTTTTGGGATGAGACAGATGTATTGGTTGTCAAAGAGGTATTTTTGCGTGTCCTGTCCTGTTCCCCCAGCGGTGTTTTGTGGTTACAGTAGTAGCCAAAAATATGTCTGGAAAGAATCCAGCATGAGGATAACACTCTTCTCTCAGGAGTTTGCAATCTGTATAATTTTTTAAGGCAAATACCTATTATATATTTCTCTCAGTTGAGTCTTTAAGAGAATAATATGAAGGGAATCCCTGCCCTCCTAAATTTTTCCTCAGCATTTTCCTCTCTTTTGCTTAATTGCTGATTGTACATTGTTTTTTAAATAAAACAGTCGTATCTCCCTGTGTGGACTTAGCATCTAATTTATGGAGACAGGATTGTCTTGCATAGTGGATTTTATGAACGTGTGATTTCTTGTGTCAAACAATGTAGCATTTAATTAGCATGCTAATAAAAAAATGCATCAGTAACTTTGTTTTTTTTTAGTTTGGATTTTTTTGGGTTGTATTTTTTTTGAGTGTAAAAGTGTCTTACAAAAATTATTACTAGTCTGAAGGACACAGATTCTCCCACTTCCCTTCCCTCCCACACCCTGTATCACTACTAAGCTAATTAAACATGCCCTGTACTGGATGGGTGATGGTGCTCTTAATATGTGTGTACAGACTCTTGGCCTGTTTACTCAGTCCCGGTAATTGATACCGTGCCTGAAGTCTGATTTGGGCCTTTTGGCCAAGAACTTTATCATCATGGCTTCAAAATTAAACTGCATGACTTCCACATGTTAATCTAGTGCTCATATTACCTTATGAACCACCTGCCTCTTTTCAGTATGGCCTTAATTCATCCCATTTTCCCAGAAGGAAGCTTGCTCCCTGTGTCTTTGCTTTCCACTTAGAGGGATTCCCTCCAGCTCTGCCATCAGCTAGCTGCATGACAGGGATAATGCTTGTCATGACCTGATGTCTCAGCTGCGAGGGAGCAGATCAGTCACTGGTCAGGTTGGAGCCAGCTTCTAAAGATTGACTCACTGCTGCCATATGACACTGCACGGTTTGGCAAATAACCATTGCAATTTTTCTTGTCGTGTGCATATGTAGGTGGCCTTGGATGAGGGGAAGAAGAAATACAAATTTCTGCGTAGCGCCTGTTACGGACTGGATATATGCATTGTTCATGCCATATTCATCCATCTGAAATCTTGTGGATGTTGAGATTGGAACTATGAAGATCCTATTTTTTCCTGAAGCTTTAAACGAGTAAAACTAATACATCCAAAGGCATCTTCTTTTGTCTGTAAAGCAGACAAAATGTGTTGAAGTCTGGCTTTGTGCTTTTATTATGTCTTCTCCTGCTGTACCTGTTAGAGACTATCACAGGTCTACTGCTGAATGATTAGAAGAGAATGTGTGCCTGTACCTCATGCAATTCACTTTAAGATTTAGCTTTTTAGCTTGGTTTATCTTCATTATTAGCTTTTAAACAGATTTGGGACCTTTTTGTGTTGTGATGGAAGTGCAGACATGGGTCTGTAATGGAAGAAGAGCCTAAGGCAATACCATTGCCAAGTCTTTTTGTACTATGCTGTGTTAGAGAACATTTACAGGGTGGCTAAAAACGGATATAAAAAGATACTATTTTTAAGTAGGACTTTTTGTCTTAGTCTATTGTAGTAAATTTAGCCTTTCATAAAAGTTGTCAAATTGAAATAAAATAGCTTTAATAATAAATAATGTGAGTATGTATTGCTTAAATGCTTTTGCTGAGATTTTAAAAGTGCATCAGATCACTAAAATGAAGGAAATTGCTGGGTAAATAACTGGGTTCAGTTTGCTGAAGGAGCAGATCAGCTTGCAACAGATCTTCTTCAGTAGGCATAGAGGAAAAATTGTTTATTTCAGTATAGTTTATGTCAAGTTTTATTTCAAGGAGAAACTGAAAAGGATTGTTTTCTTCTCAGAAAATGTAAAAAACCAGAAATTTGATGTTGAGATCAGCTATTTCTACTGATGTAGTGATGCAGCATCTAGAAAGTCACCTCAGTTCATGAGCTAAAGATAATTCTTCCTTTTATTTAAAACAAATTAATTTTCAGTGAAAAACATGATTTATATGAGTCCGAAACATCTAGTGTGTAGTTTTATTAGTAACATTCTCTAAATCTTGTAAACCTGGGATTTCTGTAAATGGAATTCTAGTTTCCTTTGAAAGTAACTTGATACCATTGTGAGTTTGGAAGATAATCCTAAAATGCAGTTTGTTAAAATACTGCTTTTTTGGGGGAATTTTTTTGTTATCCCCAGCAATGTTTGGGATTAGGCAGACGTTAGATTTCGGACTGTTGTCAGCCTTGTTCTAGGCTGGGTCTTATAACACTTCAGAGTACCTTGTGTACTTGCAGTGTTGTGTATGCATATATTGTGTGTCAGTGGGGCATATATGGCAGTTGAGAGAACATTGTTCCAGAAAGAAGGACCATTTAACCATTCCTTTTTTGAATGCAAAATTCAAAATGTCTAGAAATGGACAGAAATGTTTTGAAACTAGATAGAAATAGACTGGAAAACATCAGATGAGCTGCACTCAGGGGTGATGGGATCGTACCCAGACTGGAAGCCAGTAATGTTAAATTCTGCCGCCTTATTTCAATGCTATCTTTCCCTTCAGTATTAGGAAGGTCCCCCATGGGACAGCTCTGTCCCATGGGGGAAGTTCCATGGTATAGCTGAGCTAATGTCTTTCTGTTTCTGAAAGGTCTTCCTGCACCTCAGTCTTGTGCCTGCTCCTTTGCTGCAGTTCCAACACTCATCTGACCTGTCAGCGATTTAATCCAAATCCCTAAAGCCACAGAATATTTCTCACTTTTTTTAATATTTATTTTATGGTGTATTAAGAAACGGAGTCCACCCAAGGAGATATTAGACAGGCACCTGGCAGTGAAAGCAGGGATGAGGGCCAGCTGAATCTAGGAAGGGAAATTGGAGTGGGTTGCTGAGGTGGCAGAGATTAAGAAGTCTTTCTATGGCATAGGTTGCTTTGAACAGTTTGCTTTTCTTGCAGGCCTTTAGGAAGGAATTGTACTTAGCTATCTGACAAGGTTGCTAAAAAGACTCTAGCCTGTGCATTCAAGGCCTCATAGGGTGTGAGAGATTTTATAGAAGCAATCCTGCCTTACTGTATACGGAATGTACTACTACTTTGGCCATAAAACTTTATTTCTTAAAGAGACAAGGTGTCATAAAGCTGTTGGATTGTCATTGGTAGTGGTGACTCTGCCAGTCACGTCCCAGCTCTTCTGCTGAAGATGGATGAAGCTCTCTTAGTAATTTTGTGGTAAGAGTGGGGCTCTCTGAGTCATTGAAGGTTGCTATGAGAAACCCAGTAGTGTTTCCGTAGGGCATAGCAATGTAATTATAGAAGCTTCATTTGAAAATCGGTTAGGTGTCAGTTATTTGTAGCTCTGCTTCAGAGCAAGAGAAACAATAAATGTTGAACAGAGCAGATGACCTGCATGTATCCCGATTTTCTCTGCATCTGCATGTGGCCTTCGAGGAGATGGGCTTGGGTTTGTTTTTAGTCTGTTGGAGTTCTTGCTGATCTGGGTACTGTTCTGAGAAGCAGCAATAAAGGACATTCCCTATCAACCCAGAGCAGTTGCTTTGTACTTTGCCTTTTGGCTCTTGCAAGGAGAGCAACAGATCCAAGAATCACAGAGCACACTGGATGAGGTCATGTTATTAAACAGTAAATGCCTTGCTATGCTGTGCTTAAAAATTTTGATAAAATGTTGAAGCACTGAGAGGATAATCCTGCAACATCTGTAAGGCTCTACATAAGAAACACTGTTTTATGGTAGAACATCCCAGCATATGTGCTCCCCATCCCAGTGGGAGACTGGCTGCCTGGCAGAAGATAGTCTGTAATCAGAACCCTGCAGCTCTGCATTGCTCTAGTGTGTCTGTTTAGAATCTAGCGGTGTCTTGCTTCATTTTATGGTTCATATTGCTTTCTGTGAGATGGATTTCTTCATCTGAAATGAAAATTGGTAAACATGCAAATGCAAAATAAAGCTTGTGAGTTAGATTTATAAAAAGCTATGTTACTGGTTTCAGTCAACTGAAATATCAATTTAACTGTTTTTTTGGATGTGAGCTTTAGCTTCTCAAGCTTTAATCAACATAACGTAACTTTCCAGCCTTGTTTTCTAACACTCGTTACGAGACTTCAGAAAGTGCTTAACTACGATCAGCATCTGAAGCAAAATCGTATGGATTGGAAATTATATTATTTTATTGACATTTTGCTCTTAAAGGGGGGGAAAACATCCATGAAACTTGTTAATACTGTCTCCTACCTACTTATCCAATAGAAATAAAAAATTATATGCAAGATAATGAAACAGACCAGATAGGCTTTGCAGATAATTTATATTGTCTGAGGGTGGAATATCTCAGTCTACATGGATGGAAACAAGAAAGAAGTGTTAGAGGTTTCTTAAGTCTAATGCTATACTTCGATCACTCCTGAGAACGGGGAAGAAATTTTGGGTTTGTTAGCAGGGCCCCTTAAATGTCACGTTTGTGTAGGATTTTTTGTGGTTAAATTGCTTAAGGACTTTGTGTACAGTAGAGATTGACAGGAAAGAATGGAGTATTTGTTTTATGGGTTATCCATCAGTAAAATGTTGTTTATTCCAATTCTTAGTGAGAGATTCTGGTAGGATTACTGTGGAATTGACACTGTGGGGAATAAAGATAAAACTGACATATTACATATCTCTCAGGTGCATTAATTTGTAAAATTATTTTTTCCTATGTGATAATTGCCTTTAGGGGTTAGCTTTTTGTAAGCTTACTGTGGAACATTTATCCAGTCAGTTCTATGTTAGGGTTATTTAACATTCTTGGAACAGTGTATGCCATCTCCTTACACTGTCTTATGGCTTTGTGGTTTTATTAATACACTGAATTCCTCATCCTAGGAATGTAATGAGTGGGTTATTAATTTTTTTTCCTCTCAGATAATCCTAGCAACCTTTCCACATTCTGTTTTGACCAGTGACACAAGCATTACACAGCCCCCTTTACAAGAGAAATACGTTACAACATAGATGTAAGGAGAAATAGCAGCAGCAGTAAAACAACTCTGCTTTGATGGTGTACAGGTATAAACAAGGCAGTATATTTACATGTAATGTCTTGTTTTATGTCTTTTTAGAAAAGACATAGACTGATTTCAGGCAAACATATAATCTGTGGATTATATATTAAGTATAACAGATTTTTTTTGTTTTTTCTGTATCTTGCATAATTTTAATCAAGCAGCCCAGTAGTGAGTTGTTAGGTTGACAATCCAATAAAATCAGCATCTGTGAGGTATTATTTGCGGTTTTAGAGTCACTGAGCAACTAGATTTTCCCATATTTAATTTAGGTATTCTTTTAATAGCTAGGAATATAATTTTTGTATTCTGATATTGTAATTTCTATATGTTCATCATCTTTGTTCCATGCTGTCATTCAGCAGAAGAGTAAGTGAAAAGTAATATATCATTTTAATTATTGGGGTAGAATTTTCTTACAATATCATTTTTAAGTTACCTAATTTCAGAAGCCTTGTATGAAAATACTTTATGAAATACTGTATTTTAACCTTTTTCTAAAATGTTTGTCGTGTGCATCCATCTACTACAGATCAAATGTAATGTCAGTTTCAAGCAGATGCTGAACTGTTGAATTCATTGCAATCTAGCTAATAGAGGTAACAACAAAGCATATAGTTTCCTCATAGTAACCTGATATTAAGTGGTCTGTGAATAATACAGTTAATGGTAATGTATTAAGCTGTCAGTGCAACATTAGACACTGAAGTACTATTCTGTCTTATGTTCCTTGAATCTAAGAAGAAACTGGAATATACTGATCCTCTTAAGCTACTGAATTGAAATCCTGAAAAAGATGTTTTCATGTAATTTGTTTTAATAGACTTTGTAAGCTCAAGGGGATGACTGACACTGCAAGATTATGATGTTACCTTGCCAAGCTGCTTACCAGAAAAAGCAGCAGAATTTTGCTTGAAGAGTTTGCAAGCAGGCTTTTTTAATGCAGAAGAGGAACCTTCAGTACAGATGTTGAACCTTCAGATGTTGAGTTTTACAGAGGGAATGGTCAGCATGGATTATATGCTGTTTCTTTTCTCTGATTGTTCTGCTTCTTCACCTCTTCACAAAAATAGCTCTTAACATAGTAAATATTGGGCTGTCATACAGCTCTGGAGGTACTTTGTGGACTCCTTATTTAACTAAAAAAATAATGTACTAAAACGGGCTTGTCTAAATATCTAGTAGTCTTAGGCAAAAAAGGAAAAAAGTAACTATGTAAGATAGCTATAAAATTTTACATCAAAATTATGTTATGAAATGACCTCAGATTGCTTTTGTCTTATTATTACTTTTGTCTGGAAAAAGGAAAGCGTGCTTGAGCGAAGTGTGATTGCAGGACTCTGACCTATATTTGTCAGATTCAGCAGAAGCTGTCTGCTAAGTAGCACATCATCTAAATGCAATCATATTACTTTCCCAAGTCCAAGTTTCCAAAATGAAGTACAAAATGTATGAAGCTGATATTCTTCAACCAAATCAATCTTTCCTCTGGCTATTTTGAAAAGTTTACTGTCTTCCTCTGAAGATCCTTGTGTTCCTTTGGAAAGGCAGTAAGGTGAAACTCGGCAATGGGAAAGAAGAAAATCCAAAGGAAAAAACCCCACACCAGCATTTTCTCTTGTTTAGTCATGCATAACTTTAGCTTTAATTGTATGCGAATGCATTTAGCTCTGTGTGAGTGTTTATCTAAAAGACAGAGATTTAACTACGATGATGAATCTTCCCTTTTGATTCTCATGCTTTGTAGATTCTGAATCTGAGCTTTACAAAAAAAAACCTTTTAAGCACAGGTTAGGTAAAGATGCATTTAAAGGGGCATTGAGAGTTTTCTGTTGAGGAGGAGAAATAATTGGGTCCAAGTTGTTTGACAGTTACTGTATTTAACTTCCTGGGGATAAAAACAACAGAATAAAATTAATTATAGTACTAGCTACCAAGTAATGAGAATATTACTTTTCCTCAAAAAACCCATGCTAATTTACAACATTTGTTGACTTTCTTGATGAAACGTGAATACTTGTTCAATGGAAGAGCATTTTCATAATTTTGTAGGGATTATAGTTGGAAGCAACCACTATCTGGTAGTTGTACAGAGGGCATTGAATGAAATGTGCAGAATTCCTACTTAAAATAACTCATGTTGCTCCTTGAATATACTTTTTCTAGACTTTTTGAAAATCTTTTTCTGTTCATTCATTTTCATCTGTGATCATTTTAACACGTTTATTTTTCATGTTTAAGAAAATAGAAGACACAGTCACTGATAGCTGTCCTCCCACTGAATACCTCTGTCACTGGCAATTTTTAACTATTATGGATTTCTTAATAGAAAGATTGTAGTGTCCCAGTCATGCATGAGGAATGACAGAGCTATTGGTGACTACAGCATACTGCTATTTCTTATCCCCACTTTAAAATTTTTGTATTTTAATGTATCTACTTAGATATTTCATATGTCTAGCTAGGCCAGTGTGAAGAGAGAATTGTGAAGACATCTACAAAGTAAAACTACTTGGACACAAGACTGCTCTGTGAATTTACCTACGTGCAGATCTGCCTTCCTGCCTTCAGCTCACCCCCCAGAACATGACTGTGCCTGGCGGACACCCGTGTCTTGCTGAACTCCTTGCTTCTGTCTGGACAGGTGGCCAGTCAACACTTGGCATATTAATGCAGAGCAGAACAAAAACATCGTTCGCCTAACAGGACATACATATGCAGCTGATCTCATGCCCTCTGAGTCTTGGTAGTGAAACAACTCCTTTCAGAAGTCTTTGCTTTGCTCCAAGCATTCATTTAAAGCTCCTGACTTTTACAAAGGCTCCTTCAGTGATTCTTGATTATCAAGGTTGCCTCTAAAGCAACCACTCCTTGAGTTAGTCTGTTTCCATTATATTATATGCCTCCTTTAACCCAGAGGTCTTGACACAACCTTCCAGAACCATGAGAAAAAAACATGGAACTTGAAGCAAAAGAGGACAGGTAGAGGGAGGAGATGAAGCTGTTCTTAAGCTTTGCATCTCTTTATTGTAAGGGCTTCTGGACCTCTAAGCAGTGGTTGAGAAGTGAATGCAGGTCCTCAAACACAGACTGGAATCTTCAGTTACGGCACATTTGAGGGACATCCAGGACTAGAGTTAAGTTCTTCATCCCAAAGCCAAAGACTGAGAAACCCAAGTTACTTGAAAAATGCAACTCCTGTCTTTTTGTATTTTTAAATATATATACACACACACACACACACCTCCAGCCCGTTGAAGGTGTCTGTGAGAAGTGCCTTGCTTCACAGCTCGAGCCAAGCAGCCTGTGCTGAGCACAGGGCTGAGGGTGGATAGCTCATACGCACAATCCATTTCACCCCTGTGGTGCAGCTTGCAGGCATCACCAGGAGCTCCCTCCCTGCTGCAACACGCTGCACTCGCACTGCTTCTCAGCAATTATTAGGTTTCTGACTTAAATATGTCTTGCTGTCCAATAAAAATAGTTCTTGTTTATGAGGCTCTTCTGAATTTTAAAACCTGATGACTTCTGTTGTTCTCTCCCTTCATCTCCCCTTTCTTCTTTTTTTTTTTGTTATTGTTTGTTTCCAGTGTGGCAGTGCATGTGTCACATACAGAAGTATATTGGGATTTTTGAGGAGAATATCAAAAGTTCAATGTGTGTTCATAAGGAAGTATTAAAGAGCCTGTGGGTAGATATTGGAGATAATTAGGAGCTAGCTGGAACTGCTGCAGACTCGAGGGATGTTTGCAGGCTGCAGAATGCTCCTACGGGAAAGAAATTGCTCTGTAATTACAGGCAAGGTCAGCACAGTCAGTTCAATGGAAAAGAGATGGTGAGAGCTGGGGCTCCTTCCCATGAAGGTCTTTGAATGTTATCAGTGGGACACAGTTGTTGCCACTTTTTGAGGAAGTGCCTGGTGAAGTATACATTGTCTATAGGTTCTCTGTGCTGTGAGGATTGCAGCCTTTTCTTGAGAAAGAAGATTGATGCTTATAAGTGTAAGAAATTTCTTGGTCACACTTCACATTTGTTTGAATCTCTACAGCTTTTGGATGTGTTTTCCAGTGGTGTGAGTCTCTAGCTTTTTAAAAGGCTAGTATGTGTTATTTGTGCATTTTTATTTTCTGAAACAGGTCTTTCAGCATCTATCTGAGGTATTTCAGCTCACTTCTGTTTATTTCACAATGAGGCATATTTTTGTGGCTGATGGGTAGCTTTGGCTCCAGGACATCCAAGCCGTCTTAAATTCATCCTCAAGAGGAAAAACTTTGCTTCCCTTTCTTGTAAGGACAAACCCCTGAGTTCAGAAATATTCTGTGCCCAAACTTTGTTATCAATAGCCTTCAGGTGGCAATACTAATTGCAAGTACTCTTCCCTTCTGTTTCTCACTTGTTTTTTACCTTTTCCATTTTGCCGGTGCAGCTAAATGTGGGACAGCACTGGGACTGTGTCAGAGATTGATTCAACTTAAAAGAGCAAAAACTTCTGGGCACAGTTCAAATGGATTGAAATTTATTGCACATTTCCCAACCCCTTTGTGCATGGTGAGTTCAGTAAAGGAAACTCTCTTAAAATCAGTTGCTGTTTTTGGAGAGTGAGTTTTCAGCAAGATCAGCTTCTTGAACTACATGATTGAAAGAGTGCTGGTGCTTTGTGGTAGGACAGGCAGGAGAGATATGGTTTGTCACAAGGGAAGTTGAGAGTGTGGCTGAATCTAGTAAGCCAGATATATATTGGTCAAGTTATGAATCTTAATTTCTAAAATTTTTTATTGGATCATTTCTTGGACATTCAGACTGTAGCACCTTGAATGGTCATTCTGGCTTAAGTGAGTGGCATAGTGTGCCATGCTAGGGGTTGAGAAAGAAGTGATTAGAGTGCTGCGAGCAGAGATACCTTGTTTGTCTTATAGCTGAATGCTGTGTATCATGAAGTCTAACCTTCAATTCTTTTTCTGGTTTGCTTCCCTACCGTATAAGCATAACAGATCTAGCATTGTTTGACTCAGAAATTTCCCATGAGTGTTGTTTGACCAGTAACTGATTAAAGGGACTTGCATCAGTTCTTTCACAAATGGATATATTATTTATTCAACAAAAGTATGTAGTTGTTAAAGAAAATGTTTCAAACCCAAACAACGACAAAAAAAATTTGGATGTTCTCTCTTGCATGTTTTGGTAGGATCAGATATCTCAAATACCCTTAGATTGAGACTGAGTTGGTTCTGCAGTACTTTTATCTTTTCTAACTTCTTTCTGTGAGCAGCATGACTGTTTACCTCACTGCCTGCATAGGTAGGGTTTTTAAGAACCTGCTATATTTCGCATCTGCAGGCCTCCACCTTTTGGAGAACGTGTATAAATTTGGCAACTCACAATTACTAGTTTCTAACAGTTTGCTTAAAAACCCTAGGTGTTTTTCTCGAAAAATATTTTCCTTTAGGAAAGGAAATATTTCCTTTAGGGAAGTGCCTTTAGGAAGGCACTTTAAAATTTGTTGCTTGAGTATTCTTTCTAACAGTTTTTAAATTTAGCTCCCATTTAATCTGTTGGTGTAGCATCAAGAACTGAAAGTGTAATAAAAAAATAGTTCTAGAAATAATACAAATATTTCTCTTATTTTTCATATAAGAGCAATAATGAGAAAGATCTTGCACTTTAAAAAATGTATGCAACATAGATATATTGCCTTCTGCAGTATTACAAGAACCCAGGAGGGTCATTCAGCTACTACTATTTTTTGTTTTTACTTCTCTGAGAGTGTAATTTGGGGAGATGGTAGTAAGTTTGTCAGAGTATTGCACTGCAATAAATTTTGTCAATATTCGCAGTGAATGTCTGCTGAACAGCCTCAAATACAAGCTTCACTTCTCTCAATATGCCAAGAAATAAATTTTCAGTCAGTTTTATTTGCTTAATGATGTACAGGTACATATAACTAACGTTACAGTGTCTGTATTAATGGGCTGGCAGTTATCAGTGTCACATCACAGTGCCTGGCATTACACCTTTGCTACATGTCTGGTTTGGGGCAGCTGTGCTGGAGCTGCAGATCTTTCTGCATCTCTGATTAACATGAATGACTGTCTTGCCCAGCCTGTGTCCAAGTAGGGGAAGAGCTTCTAGAGTTACACAAAGACAAATACTGTGGAGAGAAAGCCATTTAAGAACAACCACAACGAAAATCATGCATCTTCTAACTTCCTTTTCATCTCCACTCTTCCTTCATTTTTCTCGTGGTAAAGAGTATTTTTACAGCCACTTATTGGTATTTATTTAGAATCATGTCCTCCAAATTAATTTTGTATTGCTCTGTAATATGTAAGGAAGATGTTAACCTCAGTGACTTATGCCACAATAGGACGTGAATAAAATAAAGACAGAAGATGTGAGTGAAAGCAGAGGAAAACCGGTACCTATTCAGGTCAAAATTACATTTTTCCCCATGGAATTGGCCCATTTTTAATGGAAAAAAGTCTTTTATCTCCAAGCCAGTTAATCTTTTCTTCAGGCTTTTTAGGAATGTAGTTAGTTTTGTTAAGTAATTTAATAATTTTCTTTCTTTTTTTTTTTTATAGGATTGTTTAATAATTTTTGTTAATTTTTAAGGTGGACTAAATAAACAAAAAATTGTATCATCTTACCAGCTTCTGTCTCTGTAGTATTTAGCCTGTAATACAGTGCCTCTGTTACAGGATGTGCCAATTGTGTAGTGTAGTGTTCAGCAGTAACCTTGGAGGTTGCTCCCACAGTCCCCATTTGATAGCTGGTGGGATCATCTGCCATCAGCTTCTGCCAAACCAGTTGTGGCTGGCTCTTTTAAAATACCTTGCTCTCTTTGTGGGCTCTGGTGTACATTTTTTCCTTCTTAGAGCGTAAAGGGAGGGAAAACTACAGTTTCCTTTGACCTTATGCAGGTTTGACAGGAAAGAAATCTGGTTAGGCTGAAAAATCCTGAAGTCTTTGAAAAGACTCTTTATCTTATATTTCTTTCCTTAAGATGTTTGGGCAGTCAGAATCTTCCAAAAGCAGGCTGTGAGTCCTTATTTGTTTCGTTTTTCTGGAGATAATAATTTAGAAATAGTGTGTACTCACTTTAATTTTCCTTCTTTGCTTCGCTTCCCTTCCCAGTCCACTTTTATCCTCACCTTCAGATTCTCTGCTCTGGAGCCTTGAAGAGTAGGGGTTTGAATAAACATAAAATACTGAAGAGCTTGCTGCAGTATTGGTACATTTGGCTGTGCATGACTTCTTCTGTCAACAAAAGAGACACCTCGATGAAAGATGCATGAGAACAAACAAATATTTTTCTGGTTGTCCAACTGTGGCTTGACACACTTTATATCAGTTAATGGAAACAGCTGTAAGATAAAAGTGATGAGTTAAATATTGACACTACAATAGGAAAGCTACTGTTTATAAGCTAATTTTAAAAAATTAGTACCTAAATTTCTAATGTGCAGTAACATAACTTGCTGCTGGGTTTTGCATTTGAGAAGAGCTATGCTGTCAAAACAAAATGAAATAAAATACTTGTGGAGCCTGCTTTCCTGTGTCACAAGTCTAATATGTTTTTGTCTCATTAGGTGTCTGTACTTAAATGTTTTGCATCACTGGGCTTAGACTCAAAACAGTATTAGAGGATGAGTTCAAGTAGCATCTCCCTTTGTTAAAGGGAAAATCCAGAGAAAAGATATTTTCAGCTGCTTTTTAAGTGAGAGTGAAAGTACGCAATTTGTTGGTATTTATTGTCCTAGTAGTGTTAGAAGTAATTTACCAGCAAGATCAGATTGTGGCGTACTTCTGTGATTAGTCCATGCACTGCTGTGAAAGGAAAGGTGTGTAAAGTTTGATTATAAAAAATCTTCAGTTAAAAATTTAGTTTGAATGAGTTCCATCTGGAAGGCCAAATTCTCTTTATATGGTGAGCCCAAACTGACTTTGGACTAGTGGTAAGATTGTGCAGGTAACACCCAGCTCTTCTGTCATGCTTTTTATCCTCTGCTATTGCACACACTTCACAATAGAGGTGAAAGCCATTACCCTGGTGTTCTGTGGTGGGGAAAAACAAGACAAAAAGTGTGGTTTCAACATGTGAAAAGGAGCAGAACTGTGAGACTGCTGTAATGACAGCAGAAGGGGAGTGTCTAAATTACTGATTTTCTAGAGGGAAGACTAGCACTTGAATCTTTTAATTAGGTTATTTCTTAGGAAATACAGAATGGATAGAAATGAAGAAGAAGGGAATGGAAAGAGTTACTATATAATATATGTAATATACGTAATCTTAATTCAGCCTGTATTTTGAGTGTTTGATACTACAGTCTTAAAAGTCTTTTTTCTCTTGTCTCTGAATATAACATAAAGGTAGTGTCGATCCTCAGTGATTTAAAGGTAAAATATTCTCATAGGTTGTGTTGTATTGAGAAAGTATTTGAATAATGCATTTGAATGATGGCTGATTTTATTACTTTTGTAATTGTTTTAGATTTTCATCTCTCCCTGTCCAGCATTTCTCATGCAGTTAGTATATTTTTAAGAGGAGAAGCCTTTGGTCTGTCTAATCTTGAAAGTGATGGTAAATGGGACTAAGGTGAGAGAAGGTTATTGACCAAGATGCAGATGAGTCCTATTTTCAAACTTGTTAATCTTACATGTGGTGAATAAGGACAGAAATTGCATACAGATTTTATGCAAAGCCACTGCATCTATAGTTACCTGTATTTTAAAATCAACTTGTAAACTCATGGTTCTTGTACAGTTCAAACAATTCTGTTTAGTGCTTACCTCCTTCTGCTCTGATATTTCAGAGACTTTGATTTCTCAGTAAACATTTTTTTTTTGGTTCCCTGTAAAGGCTTAGTAAAGGCTTGCATTATAATACTCACGCTGCTAATATAAAATGTCAACTCTTGAATGCAGATGTCTGTTAGGAAGATTCCAGTGGGTATGGAAACAGTGGCACTGATCCTTCAGAGGATCAAGTTTGCTTATGGGATAAATGCAGAAGTTTGTCTACAAACCATTGTACTCTAAAAGTTTTTCTGTGTTTTCCTATATATGAATTTCTTTGGACTGTAATTGAGAAGCACCAGAAATTTGGAAAGGTGACATTTCTCATATCAACAGCTTGCTATGATGAAAAAGAAATCAA
Source organism: Rhagologus leucostigma (assembly GCA_013397725.1). Classification (NCBI taxonomy): domain Eukaryota; kingdom Metazoa; phylum Chordata; class Aves; order Passeriformes; genus Rhagologus; species Rhagologus leucostigma. The sequence goes on from VZTD01000530.1 coordinate 601,943, forward strand.
TAGCAGCCATTATTTGTAAAACTTCAGTGAGTTGTAGTGCTGAAGAAGTCTGGCAGTGACTCACCAAATCTCACGGACAGTGTTTCTGATAAGTCAGCCAACTGTGCAGTGTTGTAAACTATGTTACAACTTTGCCTTTGTATCTATAAATTTGCTTTCTTATCTATTCTCTTTTTTTAACAAAATCTTATATGTCTGTGCTAGAATGAAATAAGTGCTTAATTACAGGAAACACGAGGTTAGTATAGTGCTTTATGTAATAAAAACAAGACCCTTTTACAGCTCTGATGAGTGTTATGAATGCAGCTCTGAATTTAAATGAGCTCTCTTTAGCAGTAACTGTGTAGATGCAATAACTGTGCATATGTGTGCACTTCGGATACAACTTCTGGAATATCCTGCATAGCCTTTTGCTTCGTCTCTTGTGCTTTATTTACACTCTTCTACATAAAACTGACTTTGGGGAATTTTTCTGCCCTTTTTCAAATGGAGATTTAAGCAGGATTTGAATAGTTTTTAAATTCATCTGTATTGATTCAGACTTTTAAGCTTTAATTTTGAAGTCCTTTAGATCTCTTTAAAGCAGTAGTTTAAGCCCTGGAGGATTCTTTCCAGTCTCTTTGAGACTGATAAGTTCAGCACTGTACTTTCATGGTTTAGAGCGTCTTTTCTATGAGGAAAGTCTGAGAGCTGAGACTCCTCAGCCTGGAGAAGAAAAAGCTTGAGGAGATCTTTTCATTGTGTACAGTTGATGGGAGGGAATTAAATGAGAGAGACTCTTAAACAGTGGTGTCCAGTGACCGAACCAGAGGCAATGAGCACAAACTGAAACACAGATGGTTCCCTTTGAACATCAGGAAACATTTTGCTGTGAGGATGGCTGAGCACTGGCACGGGTTGCCCAGAGAGTTCGTAGGGTTTTCATCCTTGGAGATACTCAGAAGCCACCTGGATACGCAGTGGTTGGACCAGATAATGTCCAGAGGTCCCTTCCAGGTTGGCCATTCTGTGATTCTGTTTGTGTGCCTCAGGGTCTAACTGTCTGTCTGAGTAATGTTTTTATCTATATATAATATAGATACTTCATAGGAGTCCAATATAAAATCCTTAATCATGCTTTGATTACTGTAACAGTAATACTAGTATCTTTAAGTTGTTTTGTGACTAATTTTATTCACTTTTTTCTTTTTGTGTCTGTGTGTGTGCTTTGCCTTGCAGAGTTGGAAGAATCCAGGGATTTCAAGTATTGAGTAGCGGGCATCTTACAAGATTACCACACCTAAACTGAAAAGGCAGATGCAGCTCTGAGTACCAAATTGGTGTGTGCACTGCATGTACATGAAAACGCACGTGTTTTTGTCATCACGTAGACTTGCTCTGGCATATTCCTGAGAGCTTTGCAATTGATGAAAATTAATTTGAGAACCAGATGGAGCACCTTCGCACAGGAATCAGTAATCCATGGAAAGACACCTGCCAGTAATGTTCAACTTTCCACATGGTCTTCACGGGTGAAAAAAGTTTGCAAGAAGAGAAAGAAAAACCACCCTCTGCGCAGAAAAAGCCTAATAAATACCTCCGCAATCTAAATCAATAGCTGTGAGGGAAACAGAAGAATCAAGAGGGCAGAGGAAACTGATTTAGTTCTAGCAGAGAAATAATGTGTGGTCTTCGGCACGTTTTGCTTTGGGCTCAGTAGATTGTGAATGGACTAATAAATCGTGACCTGCTGCTGAGTAATGATGACTGGAAGTAAATAAGTTGAGGAACTATGGGACAAGTCTGGGCATTGAACTGAGCAAACCTCACCGTCCTTCTTGAGTTAACCAGGTCATCAAACTTGCGTATTCTTTCTCCCTCTCCTTTTTCCTCTTTTCACTTAGTGTGGTATAAATACTAGCTAATTGAGCTCATAAATGTTATTCAAATAAAACGATTGGAATACTTCATATGTTTCCTTCTTGTACAGCTGCAAATGTTGTGTCTGGAACTATGAATCTGTGCTGTAGACAAGCATCAAGAAGGAAAGATCCGATCAAACAAGCAAGGAAAATACCTAGAGAAATAGTGAACCCAGGAAGTCAGATTTTTAATGCTGCTTCTCTTTCTTTTTTAGATGATTATATTTCTTCCTTCCTTGAATTTTAGAAGATTTTGAAAGAGTGCTTACTTGATGTGCTTTAATTCTGGCATTTGTTTTTTATGGTAGAATGAAAAGTCTGTGATTCCTTGTAGCAGAAAAAAAGGGAAAAGTAAAGGAAAAACAGCTTGACATTTTAGCCTGTTTCACAGGAGAGAGAACTTCATGGTTCACCTGAGGCAAACTTATCTACTTTGAAAGCTAAAAGCTTTAGAGCATTTTTGATTCTGCTATAAATGAAGAGGGGGTTCTTTTTCATTCGTGTGTGGCAGCAAAAAGTGGGAAAGCAGGCAAGATAGCGTGATAAACAGTTCAGGCTGTGTTGGGTCTCTGGTGGAAAAAAAGTGCTGCAATGAAAATTGGATTGGCATTGGATTGCAAAAACTTTTGAGTCCAACGAGCGGTTCAGTACCAAGAGGGATTTCCCAGCTGGCCTGGCACACCAGTGCCTGCACAAGTTCGGGTCTGTTGTTTCACACGGTTTGTGTGCCTTTTTTTCCCTTTATGCAATCTCTTTCAGCTTTAGCAGCAGAAATACATCAGATGGAAAAGATATGCCAGAGGGCAGCTTGGAAAAGAGGAATGTCATATATATACATATATATGTATGTGCGTGTGTTTAAATTTCTGCAACTGAACTTTTGAAGAAAATCTGACTGGAGGAAATTTTAAAAGCCTTAAGTTACTTGAAACCTACACATTTGCAACTCTTTGTCTCTGGAATTGCATTACGCTAAACTGGAATCTCAGGCTGTATAAAGATTATATCAAGTTGAGCAAAAAGATGACTTAACCATTTCTTGAGCGCCTCTTACGAAGTAGCTGTTTCTCCAAAGGATAAGTGCACCCCCACTCTACAGACTCAAACAAAAATGAACCTGAATTTTTTTTTTAAGTGTTACTTTTTCTTAGCCAACTGCCATCATCTTTTATAGAGGAATTTTTCACTATGCATTTGGTGGATATTTATAAACACTGACCCCATCCTCCTCCCTTTCAATGATCTATCCCAGGTCAGTCTTACCAATAAAAAAAAAAAAATTGATTTAAATTTTGTGCACTAGACATATTACTTTCTTATGTCAAAAAATAAAATATTTAAAAAGCATGTATGCAGCAGTGGAACATGGGCCTGTTCTTTGCAGCGATTCCAACATCCTCTGCCTCTCCTGGAAAGGGAGAGTCCCCAAAAGTGAGAAGGAGAAACCGGTGTGCAGGAGGCGGTACTATGAGGAAGGCTGGTTGGCAACAGGCAATGGCAGAGGAGTTGTAGGCGTCACTTTTACTTCCAGCCATTGCAGGAGAGACCGGAACACCCCTCAGAGAATCAACTTCAATTTGAGGGGCCACAACAGTGAGGTAAGCAAAATGTGTGTTATGCTTTAAAGAAAATGATAGCTATCTTTTTTCTTTCTTTCTTTTTTTTTTTTTTTTAGTACTTCTGCTTGAAATTTGACAGAGTGGTATGAAGGAGGCTCAAGCCTAATCCAAATGTGATTTGGGTCAGTTGGAGTTTTTCTGGTAAATTCAAGCATATAAGACTGATGGTGGGAAGTTCTCTGGAAACGTGTCTGGTTTTGGTTTGGCCTGCTTTCTCCTTCATTCCCCAGCATCTGCCAGTTTCCAGGCATATGCAATAAATGCATGTTAGTGGGACTTGAAAGTTGTGATAGTTGACTGTTTTTACACAGTACTAAAGTCTGGCCTGGAAGACTAATGGAAAGGCTGGGGAATGGGAGAAGAGCTTGGTTGAAGTCTGCCAGATTTTCAGAAGCTGCAAACTGGAACGGCCTGTGACAAGAGATAGCTGTTGTATCTGGAAAAACTTTTGATTTTGTTAGGAAAAAAGCCAAGCGTAACTTTTCAGAGAAATGCTGAGATGCCTGGCAGTAAAATGCTGTAACTTCAGTGTGCAAGGCATTGTCCTGAGTACAATGATACAAAAACTTTTCCACTTGTATTTTCCTAAAGGCATAAATCTGTTGGTATAAACTGATATTTCAGCTGTGCTTTATCATCTTCCTGGCACCCATCTCTTTCTCTGTATAATGCTTAATGGAAAGTGCAGGTGATGCCCAGCAACATACCAAGCGTCTTGGACAAAAGTGAGGGCTTAGTTTGTTTCTGCTTTTTAGTTAGGATGTGTCTGGATGTGCTCTTTGAGAAGGATCTGTCCAAATCAAAGTATTTGCTGTTAGATTAGTGGGTAGAATGAGATTTTATGTACTGAAATGAAAACCAAAGATACAATGTGTTTTTTCTTGTCTCTTGTGCTACTTATTGGGTGGACTCTTACATGTGTTGCCCTTTCAACACAAGCTGCACCAAAGATTTAAGAGGGGGTAGTTTTGGTTCTTGTGTAACATTAATAACAATCCTCTTTTTAAGGAAAAAAGGGAGCAGCCAATAAATGCTTAGTCTGAAATAATTGCTTCCACATGCTTTGTGTGTATGGAGGTGTGTGGTTGTATGGTAAATCATACAGACTTCTCTATGTATGGATGAGAGACAGATTCATGTATGTATTTGTATCAGGTTCATTTAAAAAAATTACAGCCACATTTTCCCAAAGAGAAGAATGATGTCTGAATCCAGCATTTTGGTTTGACCGACAGCTAGTTGTCGGTTTAATTTTCAATTACAAATAGCATTTTATTTTTTAAGTGTGTGACACAATAACCACTTTTCATTTCTCCATATTTTGTTATCTAACTTTTCTGTGAGCCTGGGCACTTGTTTTTCTTCTTTTGTGTAATGTATGTTTTGGGAACAATATAGGAAGTGCTGTTTGCAGGAATGTGAAGTCTTATTGCAGAACTTGGAAATACAAGACTAGGTTTCAGTATGTGCCCAGTTAAGTGGAGAAGATGCTCATGTGCATGCTGCCCTTTGGGTTTGGCTAGTTTTGCTTTATTTACTCAGTTGGCCATTAGATTATCTTTCTGGGTCACTGCATCATTGCTATGCGGATTTAGCTGTGCTGTTTGCACATCCTTTCAGCTAACAGTGATTGGCACGAGAGAGAGACTCAAATGAAATGAAAATTTTCTGTTTGAATCTTTTTGTTGTTGTTGTTGTTTGGGTCAAACTTGTCATTAATAAAGGGTTGTGTTCCTGTAAGTAATCTCCCTGATAGCAGGAACTGTGTGAATGACCAGAGGAGAGACTGCCAATTTACGTCTCTGTAAAACAAAACTGGTATGGTGAGATACTACTGAAGGAAGAGAGAAGTGGCTTTAGTGGAACTGGCTTTCTGTGATGAGTCTGGGGCTGCTATCAGATTTTCCTGCTGTCATGTTTTTTTGACCATCATTGTAAGTAAAAGTTCATTCTTACAAGATGGTGTGTTACACAACGCTTTTCACCAGGCTTACTGAATTTAATCCTTTTACAGGAGAATCCCACTGATTTGGATAAGAATGTTCAAGATATATAGTTGAATGGACAGTGAGATTTCTTCTTTAGAAAACACCTTTTCTTCTGAATCTGTCTGCCAAAAGATTCTTGAAAGAAAATATTGAACAGCAGTGCTTATTGCTCATATTTGCATAAAAAGAAGTAAATGTTTTGTTTTCCCACTCTTCTGTTAAAAAGCAAGCCAACAACAATGTTGTCTCTACTGTGTACCACCATTCATAATGGAAAATGTTGATTTTGCAAGCACATCCTGGTATGTGTGTCTGATTAAAGCCACGTTTGTTGTACAGAATGGGCCCTTAGATTGTGGTTGACTTAAAACTCTCAAGAGCCTGTTTGATTTGCTGACCAGTTCTAGAAGCATATTGTATTGTTTTGTTCCCAGAAATAGTGATTTATACCTATTTTACAGTTTATTTATAAGTGGTGATTTATACCTATATTTTTCTCTGTGATAAAGCTAGGGTGCCAGATGAAGTTTATTGCTTTTGAGTCCCACAGTGCTACTTCAACATTAGTATGCGTTTGATTATAAAGCATAAAATGCTGAAATGAACAGAATGGAAGAGTGACAATACAGAAGCTAAATGCTTTCCATTTGGGGTGTAATTAACAATATGCTGTGGGCAGAGCAGTACATTGTATTTCAGTTTTAGAGTGAAAATCTAGAAGAAGAGGTAATGTGGCAGCGCTGTGCTTTTGGCAAGAATGTGAGACTATTTTTAAGTGAGTCAAGAAGGTGAATGCTTGTGATGTATTTTTGCAATGTTTTTATGACTGCTGAAGAGATTCACTGGAATCTTTTGGTATAGTTTCTCGACTCTAATAACATGCCTGTAGCATATCAGAACAAACAAGAATGAGGAATCCCCAGGACTGAATTACTGACATGCGTATTACAGTGGTGGATTTGAATGACTCATCATGTTGAACAATGATTGAGAATTACAAGCACTGTAGTGTGAGCCACACTTGTGTTTCTACAGTTGCTTTGTTTGGTTGTTAGAGTTTGCAACAACCCCATTTCTTTTTTTGTAGTTACTAACGAGAATCACAGGAATTAAAATAAGCATATTTCCATTTATTCTGTGGCAAGGGCTGAAAATATTGTATTTTGTGATACACCTTTTTTTTTTTTTTAACTTTGGCATTGTGTTTACGGTCCTGAACCTTATGTAAATAATGCTCAACACTTTGAAAAAATGAAAACTTAAATGAGCACATATCAAAAGCAGAAGCAAGTTTGCAGAAGGATGCAGAAGGAAGGGGAGATGTGAGTTGTGCAGCACTTGTGCAGCTATTCCACTGTACGTGTTGTAGGAGGAACGTGTTTCATCTCTGACCATGGGATGGGAGGTATCTCTGTGTGAGGGTAGATAGTGGAGGGAGCAGATGTGAATGTCTGCAGAGACACATGGTTCAGTCTGGCTTTTGAAGCATTTCATTTGTTCTGGGATAACAAACCAAGAGAGGCTGGCAGGGTTTTTGTCTGGCAGAAAGGTTAGAGGCCAGGAAGATGTGCCATTGTACCACAAAGTGTGATTTAACAGCCAAGGAGCAGAGGTGTGCTGGTCTAAAATACCTTCCCCTCCCCTGCATGGGTAAGCGCAATGCTGTGCAGAAATTAAAGAGTGAAATTTAGAAATCTTTGATTTTGACCTAACTCGACTTTCCTTGGCTGCACTGGGAAACTGTTTTAAAGGAATTGGACACATTCCTCTTATGACTCTTATTATTTCTGTGATAAATTCAGGATAAATGGTAAATATCTGGTTATTTCAGCAGGGTCAGGGTTTTATCTAGAGTGACCAGTAGGCTCTGAAGCGTGCCAGGCTGAATATTTTTTTATAGTGCCACAGAGATACCAGCTTTCAGCACCTGATCCATCTTGAGTTTTCTGGGGAGAGATTTTCAGGGGGCTCTGTGAGAGATAATTAGGAAAAAAGCCCAAACTTAATTGAGGAGGCTTCTATTAGCTTTATAGGGATTTTCCTTCTGGTGAAATATTTGTTTGATGTCTGAAAATCAAATTGTTTGGATGGTGCCATTGTAGGTGTTTCTTCTAATGGTTTCTGTTGTGTCTAGTGTATTAAGATGGTACCAATTTTTGTGTCAATGTTTCTTGAATTACTAGTGTTTAAAAAAATGTTTTGCAGGTGTATATTTGCTTTTGACTGTGCTAACTAAAAAGATATCTCTGATATATTTAATAAGATTCAGTATGCTAATTGCTGGACTGAAGCATTAAAAAGTATTGCAAGAATATGAAAATTAGATGCAGTGAATTAAGTAACATGCTGAATACATTATTGAGCATATATAACATTTTTTACCGTAAACATAAAGGGAATTATTTATTTACATTTGTCATTATTTGAGTGTTCCAAGCACATGTCTACAGCTGCAAAAAACCCACCCTGTTCCATTTAGCAGAGGTTTTAGAAGTTGATAGGGATGTAAACGTATCTGAGCTGGACTGTCAAATGAATTAGTTACAGCTTTTCAAATGAACACTGTCCTTTAAAAATACACAATACATGTTGGTTTTCAGACTACATTAGTTATGGAAGTCTGCACAGTTCTTGGTTTTGTTTTAGTTTAGAGTGGAAGGAGCTTAAAAATGTTTTTTCCTGTTTTAAAAAGAAAGAAAGCTTTTTTTTATTCTGTCCCATCTTTTGAAGTTGTATGTATCTTGCAGGGCAGATTTTTTCCAGAAGTCTATTGCTTGTTTAGGAAATTAATTAAAAAAACCCAAACAAATAAGTCCTTTCAGTGGTGTTTCTTGGTTTGTAGTGTCACTTGGAAGAATACAGAAAAACAATACAGGAAAACTTTTTGTTGTTTGTTTAAACTTCGTTTTAGTGTAACTGGCATTTGAATGTTACGTGTGGTTTTTATTATGATTCTTGGACAGAAAAAGCTAATCAGCATGTGAGTCTTGACAGTATGGATCCCTTGTATCAAATGTTGCCTTCAGACACAGCTGGAACAGTTGTTACTGATGAATAATTAAAAAATCTTGAGGTAGAATGATGCCATGATGATGCCTTTTGGCTTTAGAAGCCTCAGTGGTACAAGACATACACTGTTGTAAACTGCAGTGGTACTGCAGATCTCTTTTCTGTTTTTCTGTCACTGCACAAAGAAGACAGGACTTTTGTTGGCAGAAATACTGTCTCTTTCTTAAAGCAAGCTAGTGTAATTAGAAAAGACAGACAAGCTTTTGGGCATACAAGGTTCTGAGGAAAGACTTGTATTTCTGAAAGCTTGTGTAGTTTTTACAACCCTCCTACCTGATACAATGCTAAATCTGTCTACAAACTGTGCCCTTCCTCTGTCCTTAAACTGTTACGGCTACAGAAAAATAGTGCTGCGGACAGAGGCAGAACTAGTGGGAAGTGATTTGTAGGATGACAGTAGGTCCTGTGCCTGACTGTGCTGGCTCTGTTCGATTTGTATTGTGACTGGTATTGCCAGGCTTTTCTGACTGCCTGTTTTCAGAAAGGACAAACACATTGGGCTTTCGTGTAGGCTCCTTATTACACCTTCTTGAACTGTCAGCTCTGCCCTTGGTCCGGGTGCTTGCGTGCTTTTATTTCTTGAAGCAAATATTAAAAGAGCCAAAATATATTTTAAACCTTTTTGATAGGCTTTTACCAATCTTTTCAACCTTTGATGAAGTCCACAGCATGCAAAGGTATCTTTCATAACCTTCTCTTAGGAGAATCGTTTAAGAAAATAAATGGAGCAGTAAGTTGGAAAGGATTGATCCTTTTCCCTTAAATGACAAATAGCAGTCTTGCTGTTTCCTATTTTTATGCCATGTATCCATTTGCAAATGCCAAGGTATGGCCTAAACTTGTGTACCAGCACACCTTCTGTATAGTTTGTTCACTCCAAGAACTGTGGCCACTTTCTTTGTGATACTGTTTTTTTCCAGCCACACCCAGCTCCTACTTTCACAAATATTTTTGTGGAAGGCCTTTTCTGTCTGTCCATTTTTCTCACTTGCCTCAGAATCCCAGCCTCTCTGTTCAGTGTTTATTCTTATGCAGTCGTGCCTTTGAAGCAAACCATCCAATACTGCCACAATTGTTGCTGAGTAATGAGAGTTGGTAATGCTGCATTGATGTGCTACTTGGAAATTGCTCTTGTAGGTCATGCAGCAGTTTGTTTTCTGCAAAGGTTAGGTCATCAGCTTGGGAAAACTTTAAATTACAGTTTTTCTGGTTTGTGGTAATAAGCATCAAGACAGTTACCCTGAGAGCTGGGCAAAAAAGGAATATATGATGTGAAAACAGTACTGTCAGCTTTTAAACAAAATTAATTATATTTGTAAGTGGGTCATCCACGCAGTTTTAAATTTTACCATGCCATAACATGTAGCTGAAGTTTTGTTGTTAGATAATTCTACTCAAAAAAAGTTTGAAGTGGAATCAAGCTCACCTATATCAGAAATCAACCCTAAGCTTTTATTAAAAAAATTGCTGAACGATAACAACATGCATATTTTAAGATAATGATATGCCTGAGGGGCATTTCTTGCCTTTTGAATTAGGGTGAAGATACTCTGTTGTTCTGTATAGAAGCAGTTGTTCAGCACGATAATTTGTGTGTTCAAGGAAAATAAATGCATTTTCTTTAACAAAAGTTTAATGATGAAGACCTATTGATGTACTGAATAGATGAGATTACTCACCTATTAGACAGTTGATACCTAAACTTGGAATATGAGCACTTTCTTAGTAAAGTGTTCAATAAAGAATTTAATATGAAATTCTGAAGGCCTTGTATAGCATACATACATACTGAGCATCTGAGTAGTGGAGAAATTAGGTTTTATGATAGCATTTCTGAGCCATAATATTCATTAAGGACACTGCCTTGGTTTAAACAGTTCCCAGAGGAATTAATCAAATTACAGATAGTGTGAACAGATAAGATACCCATTACAAACTATAAACATTTCACAATATAATTGAGTGTAGAGTACCAAGTAACTGCTTGTCAAGTGTAGCTAGAATGTAGTAGGACAGACAAAAGAAGTTTTATAGGCGCTTATCCTTGGGCAGCCAGCATCTCTGCTTTAATAGCAATCCTTTGTGAACATGCATGAACTTCTGAGGGAGTTCTCAGTATCCTCTTTGCATTAGGAACTTCCTTAAAGAGAAGTAATCCACTCGTATAATACAAATGTTATGGGAAGTAATGAAAATGAAGTTAACTTGGGGAAATCCTTGTGAATTTTCCAAAAGAAGTGCTGGTTTAAGGTTTTCATCAGAATTGTGATGTTCCAGTTCTAGAATTACTTGACAAATTAGTATACTGGGAAATAGTATCCTTATGCATTCACTTTTTTTTTTTTTTCCATTTTAAGGGAAAGAAATGTACGTAGATGACTTTACTAGTGAAGAAAACACAGCTTCGTTTACACTAATCAGAATGTTTAACATGAACAAGCAATGTAACCCTTACTGCAGAGAGGGCAAATGGTGTCCCTGGTGACATCAGGAGTATTGTCAGCAGTTTGAGGGAGGTGGTCCTCACCCTCTGCACAGCACTGGTGAGGCCACGCCTGGAGGGTCATGTTCTGGGGTGGGGGTTCCCCAGTACGAGAGGTCAGCGAAGGGCCACAAAGATGATTGAGGGACTGGAGCACCTCACCTGTTCAGAAGGGCTGAGAGAGCTGGGACTATTCAGCCTAAAGAGAAGGCTCGGTAGGATCTTATTAATGTGTATAAATACCTGCAGGAAGGATGCAAAGAAAATGGAGCCAGGCTTTTTTAGTAGTTCCCAGTAACAGTTAAAGGGCACAAACTAAACTGCAGGAAGTTCCCCATGAACATCAGAAAATGGTTTTTTACTGTGAGGGCAGGTGGCTTGGGGTGACAAACCAGAGAGGTTTTGCAGTCTCCATTCTTGGAAATAATCAAAAGCCATCTGAACACAGTCCCAGGCAAGCAAATCCATGTCCCTGCTTGAGCAGAGAGCTCAAAACTTCCAGAGGTTCAACCCCAATCACTCTGGGACTTTGTGAAATCTATTTGTAAATCTAAGTGAAATACTTTGCACAAAAATTGGCGAAGCAGCATAAAAAAAACAGCTCTTGAAGGCAGGCAGGAAGTGCTAAATATACAAAAGTGTGGAGAAAATCCATTCAAGTTTGGCTAAAACGAGAACAAACTGATGTGCTAGAGAAGGAGGAAATTTTTTTTTCTGAGGAGAAATCCAGATGGTTTTCCAACTAGTCAAAGAGCTGGAGAGCACAGTCAAAATCCTCATGCAGAATTACAGGCAGAGGTTATTAAAATGCAGAAGAAAGTCAAAGCTGTTGGATGTGAGAGTAACTTCATAAGAGAAACAGGATTTGGGAAGGAAAATTGTCATTAAGCTGAAGAGAAGGAACTGTTTAGATGCACAAATCATGCTGTTTGAAAAGTTTTAGAAGAAGCTACAGAACAGAAGTCTGTTGTAAACTATAGAAATCTACAGCCCTGCTCCAAACAAAGTGATAAAAAATGCTAAATGTAGACACTGAAAGATCAGACTTCTGGAGGAAATGGTATCACAAGGTAGCAGTGCCCCAGTTACTGAGTTGGCTCATCTGCTTATAGAATGAGAAGATGGCAAGTAATCGTTTCATCAGGGAAAGACAAGGCAGAACAGTGAAGAAACCTGCAGCAGCAGATGCACACTGCCTAGGGGAGGTGTGTACATGCACCTGCCCATGTGCAGGAGCGACAGGTGCAGCTGGAGTGCAGCCAGTCTCAAAATGTTGTCTGGGTGGAGAATGGCACTGGCTTTTGTGAAGCTGAGCAAACGTCTGGGGGATCTGGCATGCACTGGCAGTCAGCAGAAGGCAGCAGTCAGTTCCACAGATGTAGTTTCCGGAGGATAATGGCCAACAGCATTATTACAGCAGGTTATCGGCAGTATGGTGATGCCCTGTTAATGTCTTGAGTGGTGTCCTGGAGACAGGGCCAAATGTAAGGATCTGTAAGAGGTATTGGAGAAGTTGGGAAAGAGTGAATATTTCAGCCTGTTAAAGAAGAAATCCAGTCTTCTGAGTAAGGTGGCAAAAAGAAAGAGAGTTCTTCTACCCAGAGAAGAGGCAGCTTTAAAGCCTCAAACCTGAAAGAGCTTACAGGGGCTTGAGTTTCACAGGAAAACCAATTCCACCAAAAGGAGTATCAAGGTCATTCTTCAGGTACAGACACAACAGAGAATTATGTGAGTGGAAAAAAAGAAAGGTAGGAAGGAGACTCAAAAATCGTGATTAATTGATTACAAAATACTAGAAATGGAGATGTTTAACCTTAAGCTGCGCCAGGGGAAGTTTAGGTTAAACATCAGAAAAAAATTCTTCACTGAAAGAGCGATTGGGCACTGGAATTGTCTGCCCAGGGAGGTGGTAGAGTGACCATCCCAGGATGTGCTGAAAAAAAGACTGGACTCAGTGTCATGGTTTAGTTGATGAGGAGGTGTTAGATCATAGGTTGGACTTGATGATCTCAAAGGTCTTTTCCAACCTAGTTCATTCTGTGATTCTGTGTGATTTTGTGTGATTTGTAGCTGCCCTAATGAGGACCTTTCTTGAGGAATTACCTTGTCTGTGAAGGGTGCACATGTGAAGATATCCCAGAAGGCTGTTTTGAGGATATGAGACTGCTTTCTGATATTCTGCTTTGGGTAAGAGGAGTGTTGATTGCATACTAGAGAGGTTAGTTTATAAGGGATACAACAAGGTATTTATATTAGGGCTATCGTAAGGAAAAGGGATCCTGTTTCTTCTTCTTTCCCTTCCCCCAATTCTAGTTTGGTCCTGTGCAGTATTTTTTGAGCCTGATAATATACAAATATCTTGCTCCTCATTTGAGCAGTTTTCTGGGAGCATACGATGGAACTGTGTTTCCAGCTGCTGCACAGAAGTGAGAATGTCAAATGCCTGATTAATTAATAAAGGGTGTTGCTGTGGAGGGAGTTGTGTTTATCGTAAGGAATGGATGCTCAAAATGTTTAGTTCCTTGAAATAAGGTGTCTTAAAAGTATGCAGAGGACTAAGTGGCTAAGAAAGGCTGCAGTTTGAGAGTACCTGTCACTTCTTGTTTTGGTAATATCCTGAGCTAGGCATATGCTTGATGACCTAAATGGGACCAGCACTGAATAAAATTTATGAAATGGAAGAACATTTGATGTTCTTCCATCCAGGCTCAGATTGCTTTACTGTACAAAATGAGCCGTTAGCATAAGTTATGTTTATCGGTGTGTAAGACAAATGTTTTCTCATGTACATTATCTTAGCAATTCTACTTTTGCCCACAAGACACCCCATTGATCACAGATGTTAGAGTAGGAATTGCTGTTTTCTGATGAAAAATCATCATCTACGTGTTTCATTTAAATTTCACTGCATTTCCAGCATTCTTACTGTTTCCAGAATAATACTCTTAATGGTTTCTTCAGATTTAGGAGTCCTTTTACTAATTAGAGATTCCAGACTCTGCATTTCACTTGTGAGAGAAATCTGGTGTCATTAGCTTTCTTGAATATTAGCAATATTTATGCAAGTTATAAAAACGTAAACCAAGGCTTGTTTATTGAGAAATACCTATTGGCATACACATAGATGTTGTTCTTGTTCTAAGGAAATCAGAAGTCTTTTGAAGCAGTGCTTCAAATTGAGAGTTGTTCATAATGACAAAATTTGTCCTGGCCTAAGTTCTTTCTCCAGAAGAGACAAATCCAGCAGGGAGGTTAACAAATTAGATTTTAATATTGTCATTTTAATACATACTATTTATGAAACCAATTATACCTTGTTATTATGCCTTATGGCTGCCATACAGTCATTCTGGTGAATAAACAGATTCAAATTAGGTTTTGAGACAATGTTATTATGTATAATTAAAGGGCCTGCCTGAAGCTGGTGTTTCTTTGGGTTAGTTGTGGTAAGGGTTCTAGTCTCTGTGGTCACTAAGTGTTAAAATTGTCCTCCCTCAGCCAGCTTCCTCCTCAGTTGCCTCGGAGTGGAGAAGTGAGATGTAGTTGTGATTACACTGGTCGGAGAGATGACTGTGTTTAATGCAAGGCGGTGGGGGTCAGTAATTACAGCTGTAGGTCATTTTTCCATCCTGGAGGCCTTGCTGCTGACAAACTAAAATCAGCCATTTAAAGCCTGAAATGGGAGAGATGCTTCTCTAAAACACTACTTTTTGAGGCAAATGCATATGATTTTGTTTCCATATATACAGAATATTTTCGTAATGCCTCATTCACATCTTAATTGCTCTTTCTGCAGCTCTGATGCATAATTGTAACAGTAACCAGAACAGGTTGGCCAGATTTGAAAAACTTCCATCTTGTCCGTAAGACTAGAAAGCACAATATATAGAACTTGTATGCTATGCACTAAGCGTTTTATCTCTTCGAGATTTTTTCAGTGCAATTTCTGAGCATGAGACTTTTATACTGAGATGCACTGATGTTTAATCACAAGTATATCTCCTGTTTGAAAATAATAAGACAGAGACTTAAAAGATTTTAAACTTGCTGGTTTTAGGCAGCTAGTTTTTAAGTTTCTTGTGGCCTTTACATTTGTAATCTTAAGGACAGAAATTTGAAAGCTTAATAATTCTGGAGGCACTCTAGTCTCCTAGGTTGTTTTTTCTAAAACTACTGGTAGTATTATAAATACCTTTTTATTAAAATTTTATTTTTTAAACTATTGGTGCAAATACTGGTAGCAACTCAATTGCTAGCATTACTCCTATTCACTCTATAGAAATTGTAAACTTTCCAATATTATTATTGTGCTACTGAAAAATAGCTGGTATTACCTAGTGGGCACCCATTATTCCTTACTAGCATAGAGGTTTTTCCTTATTTGATGTAGGCATCTAATATGTAATTAATTTCACATTAAGTGATAGCAGCTCTTATGAGAATAGGGAAAGAGCTCAGAATTTAGGTAGAAGTGGGAACGAGCCTGAAATGTAGGTAGGGTGGGAGTTTTGGGACTGTTTGGATTCAAGATGCAGGAATACCTGGAGGGAATAGATGGCAGAGAAGAGGGCAAGCCTGCCTGCTGCTTTTCTAATGTGATTTTCTGCCAGGCCTTGGGGTTGGACCTATGGTTGTGATGTCCTGAATTCATAAACAGCTATCAGATGTGGTCACAGTATCTTCATCCTCTGCGGTGAGTGATCCAAACCAGAGATGACAACTTTAATAGCTGTTAGTTAAATGTAGATAGGAGATATCAGTCCTGCTTATTGCTTTGTTGGTTGATGGTGGATGTCAGGAGCAACATGTAGGTTTATCCTACTTCTTTTGTAAAACTTGAGCAATTTGTCAGACAGCCATTGTGTATCAGAGAGAAAGATTAAGCTATCAGAAGTTATGAAATGTCAGCATTAGCTGCAGTTGATTTACTGTGTCAGCTCATTTCTTTGAATGTGTTGGTGCATACGTATTGTGATTCAGTTTTCAATTACCTGAATATGTACTTGTTTGGTTTTTTTTGACTCCTTGTCATTCTCTTCCATTCAGTGCCTGTGGATGAGGGAAGGTTGCCCAAACAAGTTCTGTATTACTTGTTTGGAGAGTATGCAGTGAAGGGCATGAAGAAAAACAAAGTCTAATGGTTGGGCAGCTCAGTGTTGCTGTGAAGGATTTTTTTTTTTTAACACGTAGCTTTTCGCCATAACCTGGATGTATTTCTCATTTTCTGAAAAATGGTAGTTCTAATTTTGTGATCTTTGAAACTGTGAAGATGAATCAATTAATCTTTATTAAATGATCAGATATAATTCTACACAGGTAGCCAACATTTCTTGGCATTTGTCTTTGTCAGTTTAATCTTGATGTTCTTCTGGATATCTGATTTCACAAGCCAATTTAAAAAGAAATTTTCATGACTCATCTTCAGAGTTTGATCATGAGTAATATTTGACCCCACTGAATGTGGGCACCCATACAGTAAAGTTTTTTGGTATATATCTAGCTAATCTTGAGGAATTCCTCAAGATTATGGACAGTATAGCTACCTTCAAAGCTCAAAACTTAGGTGTTACTCTGACTATAGCAGTCAGAGTAAGGGGATATTTAGCTATGTTTTACATCCAGCTCACTGATGATTCAGTCAGTTCATCAGCTTAGAAATCACCTGTTCTGAGCTTTAGAACAATTGTAATGATGTGGGTTGTGCCCAGAGGATGGATAACATGATTCATGTTAATGAGAGGTTTTAATAATTGAGTTCAGTGTTGTTGATGATGAGATTAGTGGTGTCAGATCTAACATGTTCTTGTTAGGTTTGACTTTTAAAAGTATTAAAAAAAAAAAATCTGTGATGTACTTATATGCTGCAGTGATTATTAAGACTCAGAATCACAGGTATTTGAGTCTGAAACATGGTATGTGACTCCCTTGGGTAGGCGTGAAAGCTAGAAGAAAGTCAGATAGTAAATGGAGTGAAGTTTCTTATTGCCAATTAACTCCAGAATCACTTGAGAAATGCAGTTTATCAGCCAACTTACTGCATCCTCACCACTACAGCAAATACCTCCGTGGTCCAAAAAATCAAGCTGAGCTTTTAATCCCCACCAATAATCAAGACTTTGTAGGTTAATGTAGGTTTGCTGTCCTATATCATGTGTTAAGCATGGTATTTCAAACAGGTTTACATGTGTTTAATGGAACATACTGTTGCATTTATGAGCAAAGTTATTCCTTTTGTTGTGAGAGAAACAATAAATATTTTATCTTTCTCTTTACTGTGATAACTTTGAGGTGTTAACTTTTTATCTTGAATGTCAGTGGAAGTGAGTTTTGAATACACGTGGGAGCAAATTCATTGAGTAAACAGTTGCTGCTGTTAAATGAATCAACCTTAAGGCTGCATTTTCAAGTCCTTACATTGCCAGAATGAGGCAGAGACCCATAAAATAACCTGCAGAAGGTGCATGAACTGTACAGGAGGCTTTAAAAAGACAGTAAAATGTCTTTTAAAATAATTTTTATACTTCCAGGCTGTTGCAGAGAATGCTTTTCAGGTTCTCTGTCTAATGTGATGATGGCTGACTTTCCAAGTTATTTTTACAAGTGTTCTTTAGCAGTGACAGTTCCATCATACTGGGCTGTGGCACTCATGGGTAACTTCTGTCAGTATAGATTTAGCTACTATTCTTGAGAAATTGAAATTTTCCCTAATAGAGAAAGATGGGTTATAATTTTTTAAATGTTCGTGAGGATGGCACTGCTTTTAGTGGAACGTTAGATTCTGTAAAATTTTAATCTAATCTGTTTATAGTGACAACTTCCTATTTGTTCTGGGTTTTTAGGGTTTTTTTTACAAATTGAAAGTGTTTGAACTTTCCACTTAAAATACAGTTTTCAAAAGCCATTTTGCTCACTCCTCTTCATCTTTGTATTTCTGCTTAAAGAAAATAGTCTGCTGCTTTCTTCATTCACTATTTGGGATAAGTAAGGAGGGGGAAGCCTTGA
The DNA here is from genome assembly GCA_013397725.1 of Rhagologus leucostigma. Taxonomy (NCBI): domain Eukaryota; kingdom Metazoa; phylum Chordata; class Aves; order Passeriformes; genus Rhagologus; species Rhagologus leucostigma. Next base: position 620,004 of record VZTD01000530.1, read on the forward strand.
AAACACTTCATATGAAATTGAAGACACAGATTTCTATTTCTGTGACCCAATAATAGTCTAAGTTGAAGATAAGAGGCTTGTTTTGAGGATATTTGATCAGCTGAAAATTTTTGGAGCAACTCTAGTCACGACAATCACAAAATTGTTTGATGGAAGGCTGCTCACCAATTTGTATTCATTTTTGGGTGGTTATTAGCAAGCTAATAACTCTGGTTGCTCTTTTGAAATTTCCTGTCATTTTGTCGTTGTGTCTTTCCAAGGGATCATCGGCCTGGCATTTTATACCACATTTCTCAGAGGTAATGATGAGAAGTGCAGTGTATATAGACCAGCGTTGGCTAACGTTCTACCCAGATGAACCAATATCTTATTCAGGCATTAAGAGAAAATTGGGTGCTTTGGCTTCTCCTCTGCCACGTGACTGCACTTTGTGTGGGGCACTACTGTGATGTCCTTTCCAGAACCAATAAAAGTAAACAGGTACCTTGTACCAGTGGGTTGTGTTTTTCCGTCCAGTGCAAGTTACCTGAGCAGTACCTATAGAATGTGCTCATGACCGTGCTTTGCTGGTGGTCCGTATGTGGAGCCCGGGTGGTTTGTCACAACCTTGCTGAGGAATGAGGTCTGGCTGCCTGTCTCCTTTGTGTTGTTACCACCAGTGATGATAAATTGTTACGCCGTACACAGCTGCAAGAGCCCCTGCAGGTCTACAGTGGTAGCACTCTGTTATAGATAGCTGGAGCTGATCTGTCCCTGAAGCCAGGCTATCCCTGAAGCTGAGTTGGAGCAGAAGCTCTCTGTTTGCCTCCCCCATTCTGCAGGGCTTTTTTTCAGTGAAGGATACCAGCAGTAAGCAACTGAGTCAGGCTACAGAGCAGAAAAGATCGAGGCAGGATCTCTCAGTCACAAGGATGCCAAACCAGCTGATATCCAAAAGCTGTTGAAACTTAAAAGTATATGACAAACTCTAGTAGAAATAGAATGCTGGATCTTTTAGAATATTAATCTATTTTATGATCTCCCTTTTATAAATAAAGCTGTATAACAAAGTGCTCCAGGGTCCTTTCGGATGAAAGGCATTAGATAATGGCGCCTTTAGATGTTTACCTCTTGTCTGGGCCTGTGAATTCGTTTATCACTGAAATGCTTTATTGCAACAGCTCTGTTCTTGCCCATGTGTGGTGTGAACCATTTGAATGTCATTGTTATTTATTTTAGATAATTTATTAAGTTTCCTATTGAGGCCTCTATGGCCTGAATTAAAACACTGAAAGGAAATCTCTGCATAAAGCTGCCAAATAAAATACATAGCCAGGCAAGATTAAAGATAAATAAATAAATACATAAAAATCAGGCAAGAGGTCTGTTGGGCTTGTCCTTGTGCAAACCACCCACAAAGGGATTAGTTCCCAGTTACTGAAAGGAATGGAAAAAACATGAGTAGCAGATAAAAGAGCATAGGGAGGGGACACAAAATAGACAAAAACAGCTCAGTTGAAATAAACAAGTCTTGCAGAAAAGGGCAAGAAAAGAAGTGCATGCTGAAACGTTGACACAAAAATGTGAGTTGTTATACAGGAGTGGAACTCATGATGCAATGGGGCATCCTGGGCCTGGATCTGCTCCAGAGCAGGCAGGGTGCCTTGCTGACATGCAGACTGCAGGCTGCAGTTTGGTTTTGCCTGGCCCTTTCAACCTGCCCATGGGTGACTAGCTTCAGGAAAGGAGATGGCAATGCTGATCCATGTAAGAAAGCTACTTTTCTGAAATGCAAGTTTGCTTGCTTTGCTTGGAATTGGCATATTAGGGCCCTTATCCACCCACTAAGCACAGAATACTCAAGTAATTCACTGTTTTGTAGGACGAAGCCCAGAAGTGTAAAAAGATGCATCCTTTTGAGGTTTTGGATGTTACTTGCCTGGGTGATATCTTCCTGCTGTCTTTCCCAAGGAAAGCCTTTTGGAGCCATCAGAATGCTATAGGCAAATGGAGATCGACCACAAGGGCTTATCTAAAACATCCTGGTTTTGATTGACCTTACTTGTTATAGGGTCATTTAAATGAGATGTGTGTTGCTGCCATGTTTGTTATCTGAAGTGTAATCCTTCACCTGTGCCGAATTATTGTCTGCAAACAGGTTAAATTATTGAGGGCAGAAGAAAAGTCTATAACATGACTTAGTACTTTGGAAGGGTCCACTCATGTTCTCAGTTTGAAATTTCAGAACAAACACACCCTGAACATCCTGTTGTTGTTTTATTACACCTTCTGGCAACCTGTAGTTGGTTTCTGCTTTGCATGGCTGCCACTTCATGGTGGCATTATTGGTGGGGGTTTTTTCCGCATGGCCGTTTTAGATCTCTGTTTAAATGGTGCAAATAAATGATGATGAAGATAATAGCAATAATAATAACAACAGTAACTATCATCATCATCATCTTTAATTTCACTGCTGCTTTTTCTCAAGTAACATTTCTGTAATTTTCTCTTCCTGCCCCCTTACAGTGTCACCCTTTTTCATTAAAAATATATGAATAATTAAGTTACCATATTTTGCCTTTTCTTCTTTTATTCCTTTTGAATCCCTTTATGTGAAATGGGTGCTTTTGAGAAGCTAGAAGTTGACTATTCTGAAGGATAATCAGAGAGATACCAGTTAGAGTGGATATGCAAAAATGCAACAGCTGCAAGAATTTTTTCGGCCTTTCAGGTTTTGTACTCACCTGTTGCCAGCAGTCCTGGTGCAATCCCTAGTGCCAGTGCTGGGGTGGCTTCTTTGTGGCATTCCCTATACATTGTGATCAGGAGCACATGTATAATTGTCTTCTAAGTGGAAGATTTCAGTCATTACTGTTCTGTCTTAAGGGTGTAACCAAAGACAATCTGCAGGTGACTAGAAAGATGCCACAAATTCTTACCTACAGAGTCTTGTATAAATTGGAGAATTGTAAACCTGCTGGCTTATGACCAATATCCAAAGGTTGTTATATACATTATGGCTGAAGGTTTATAAAGCAGGGAGACATTGCAGATTTCAATTTCTCCTTACTAACCTGTGTTTGGTGTTTGTAAGCTAAAAATAGAATGGCTGTTTTCATTTAAAACATACATTAATTGAAATAGCTAAAAAAAAATGCAGAGTGATAATTTGTGTTGTATCAAGCAAAGCTCTGACTCTGTTGAAGCTTTCTTGGACACTGCAGTTGTCTTTGTCAGTCCGAACTTGGCATACCCGTGTGAAGCATCCTCTTCGCTGTAGCTTTGAATGGATCCACAGATGGATGCTATGCCCAGATATTCAGTGTTGCAGGTAAAAGGAGTGTGATGAAAGAAGTGGTCTGCTTTACACTCTTGTGCATAATCTGCTGTTTAGCACTTCTCAATTAATGGTCTTCACTGGTGGTATACTGTCAGACTTCCAGAAGTCTGTAGTACTGGTTTTATGGTTGTGATAAAACAATCTTCTGAACTTTCTGAGAAGGAGCTTTTTGAAAAATGGAATGATTTTTTTTCCTTTTTAAAATCTGTCATTAACCACACTTGAATTTTGCTTTTCTGTTTTCCCAGTATTTTTAATTTTGAAATTAAACTCTTCAGCTTTACCTTGTTCTTAGTGCTACTTTGTCTGTCTCATCTGACTCCTTGTCTTAATTACATCTGCTCCAAACCCCATCTGTATTTCTGAAGTGGCTCAGTCCTACTTTCTGTTGTGCCATTTAGGTTCCCACTGCTTAATTGTTTGGGCTGGAGGTTTCTGCCTGAACTTATGGTGTTAAGACAATTTAACAAGTTCCAGGTGTTCATTAAGGTCTTCAGGTGTTCATTGCAATTATGATTTGAGGCATTTGGTCTGGTAAGGCTCTATGCTGACATGTTACAGAAACACAAGTATGTTAAGCTGCCTGTGTTGTTATATTAGCTTGCTTATAGATACTGCTCACTGTTCTTAAAATATCCCTTGACAGAATTTTAACTTTATTATACGATTGAACTTTTGATGTGATGAGGAAAAAAAAGATACTTAAAACTTCAAATATTGACCTTTAGAAAACAGGAGTGAAAAAGAAATACAGAGCAGATTTTGCCAGAGGCAGAGAGAGAGAAAAAAAGTTGGTGTTGGATCTGGCAATTTTTAGAATTAATTTAAAATTAATCCTAAAATAGAATTAATAATAGAATTAATTGTGACTCATTTGAGACAGGACAGCATGAAGTTTTATATGTTAAAGGCTTTATCCACAGTGGTTAAGAGCATCCATAGAGTATCAGATCAAACATCCAGATGGCATGGTGTCCTGTCTCTGGCGGTGACTGGTAATCAACACACAGGAAAGAGTTTAAGCACCAGTAAGCTCATAATTATGCTTTTCTGATACAGATCCAGGAGTCTGCAGCTCAGTGGAGCTCTCTGGGCCAGGTGGATGGGCCTTGTTCCTATGACTTCTGTGAATTTGTGTCCTTATGACTTTCTTTTGTGAATTTGCCTTACTGCTTTGCATCAGTGTAAAATTTTGACCCATCCTGTATAGTGAATGGTACAATTCACCTATGGGTTGTGTGGAAAAAGTATTTCTTTTGTTGTTTGAATATCCATACTTCTGATTTTGTTCAAGGATCTTTTTTAATTCTGCACTGGAAAAGGTCATAACAGTTGGTAATTATTTATTCCATGCCACTCCGGTAATTTATTTTCCTGATTTGAATCGTGCTAGTCTGTTGCTCATACAGAATCTAATGTACCCATACGTCTGAATCATCTGGTTTTTTCCCCTGTTCTGAGTGTTTTGAAGTTGATTTATAAGCGTTTTGAGACTAGAGGAACAACAAGTACACGTAGTAGAAATGAAAACCCATACAGTGGCATAATGCTGGTTGCTGTTTTCCTTTTCTCCCCCACCTCCTTACAGTTGCAAATGAAGGCCAATGTAATAATGACAGTTGCCACTTGTTATAGTTAGGGCTGATGTGTTTCTTTGAAAGAAAGCCTAGTGGGGAACATTTTAACTGGTGATGGATAGAGGACCTGACATGGGCTCCCAGTACAATTCCTGCTTCTTTGTTCCATGTAATATTTGTCAAAACAGTGGCAATGAATGATGATGCGTATTTATTTTTTTTTAACATGAAGGATGGCTGCATTCAGCATGCACACAGGCAGATAAAAGAAGTTGAACAGCTTCAAAAGCTGTGTCAGTCAGACTGTCAAAATCACACTGGCAGACCTGGAGTCTTGTATGTACAGATGGGACCTGAAAGTGAGATCTGTTTGCTCATGGGGGTAAAGGGAGCTTGACTTGACGAGACTGCTGCAGAGAACAGCTGGCTTGCTTGGCTGTAACCGCATCTTCACATGCCATGTAAGAGACTTGCTCTAAATATATATTTTTTCTTTTTCCTTTTTTTTTTTTTTTTCCCCCTGCAAGCCATGTTTCTCTCTTGGAGATGTGCAGCATTCGTGCACCATGTCCTCTCTGGAGCACCAGCTGCCTTTGCAGCCCTGGCCCTGCCCCTGGGGTCCTGAACTGCTCACTGCATGGGGGCTTCACATGAGGGGTGAAGAGGCAGGAAAGCTGCTGTCACAGTTTACCTTTGCTCGTGCTCTGAAGGGACTGCAGAGAAGCCAACAGAGGAACAGAGGCCACTTTTCCATATAGCACAATTTTGGTAGGAAAGCATAAAAGCAAGCAGGACGCAGGCTGTGAGCCCTCGTTCGTCCAGGGACCTGAATTCATACCGGGTTGTGTGTTGAGGAGATGTGTGCCTGTGCTCAGAAAATCCATCCTACATCCCTTGGAGAAATCTTATTAAGTGGCATCAAGCCTTGAAGCTAAAGCAGAGTCACTTACCTGTTGGCTAGAAGATCAGGGTTTTTTTGTTATACAGTTGTCAATTCAGAGTAGCTCTTCACCCATCGAGTTAATGGAAATACATGCGTTTGAATTGTTGGGAGATTCTTCTTTCTGGCGTCTGTAGCCTTTATGTATTTAATGTCATATAATCAATTATCTGTATCTTTTACTTTTGTCATGAGAAATAAGATCATCTTTGTTTTAAAATGTGAGCATTAAAAAATTTGTGCCTACATGTAGGCAGTATACTTGATTTATCTCTCTTGGCTGGATAATAGGTATGAATTATTTTGCTAGGCTTGGTCCATGGTAATACTGATGTACTGAAGTATTGATCTGTTTTCTGGTGACTGGTTTTTGTGATTGCCTTTCTCAGAAAGGTTTCATGCATTGAGGGAAAGACATGTGGGTCTTACTACAGGTGTCTACTTTCCTGGCTTTGATCATGCTGCGTACAATGCATACTCTGATCTCAGCTAGCAGACCACTTAATTCAGTAACATTTGTCCTCCTTGAAAGTAGTGAGCAGTTTTAAAAGTTTTAGTGGGGAAGACATTCAATGTCTAATACCTGTGTTGTTGAATGTAGTAAAGTAAATATGTGGAAATGATGCAACTTAATGAGCATGTTCCCTTGAGAAGATATGACAATGCAAAGAGTAGGTGAAGGACACAGGCACCTACAAACTAGAGCAAATGTACAAAGGAACAAAATTGCCATAAGATAAAGATTTGGAAAGAACAGAAAAAAACTAGGACACAACAGTAGTTAAAGGGCTAACGTCTATAAAGAGTCATTGTATTGGGAAATGGAAAAAGAGAAATTTTGCAAGGGAATGCAGACATTAACATAAATGAAGTTCTCCCAGCATAATTATTACTTAAAGTGTTCTTTAAAGTGTCAGAGGCACTTATTTTTACTGTCCCTTAAGTCTTTGTAAATTCCGATTTTTTACTTCTTGTTTTTTGTCTGAGTAGAGAGCTGAGTTATGCCCAGTGACAGGCCCAGAGGTGATGGGCACAAACTGAAAGACAGAAGGTTCCCTCTAAATATCAGGAAATGCTGTTTTACTGGGAGGGTGACTGAGCTCTGGGACAGGTTGCCCAGAGAGGTTGTATACTTGGAAATACTCGAAAGCCACCTGAACATGGTCCTGGGCAGCCAACTCTAGGTGTGACCCTCCTTGAGTTTGGGCTTGGGCCAGATGACCTCCAGAGGTCCCTCCCAACCTCAGCTGTGCTGTGATTCTGCAAAAAAAAGTCCTTTAATTATAAAAAGGAACATTTTATTGCTATTTGCATATAAAATGCTCAGCCAACATAGTGGATACTTGGAAAAAGATACATTCACCTCTAGATACTAAAATGAGCTTTCCAACCAAATAAATGTTTAAAACTATTTATTTCAGTGATAAACGGGGGCAAAAGGGAAGCTTCAGACCAGTGTGAATTTGGGGTTTTATGTTCTCTAGCTGCAGAATAGAGGTTTTGCATAGCACTGTTGATTAAACATCTTATTATGGAGGATAATATTCAGAAACAACCTTGCTGGGGCCTTGTTAGCAGCACTGAGTATTCAGTGTTTATGACTCACTGGGATGCTTACTAACGTATTCTTGGGTGACATCTAAAGCCTTTTGTTTGAGAAATTATTTTTTTAAAGTAGAAATGCAAAATTAATGGAGAGATTAATTGCCATCCAAATCTGATTATTTGGCAGGGCTTCATGTGTAAATCCATTGGCATCAGTTCTTGGTCTAAAATTATGATGACATTAACACTAAAATGTGAAGCACTGGCATTTTAAGATGACTCACTTTAGGAAGAAATACTCTTTTAAAATCAATCCTTCAGTCTGAATTGCAGGCTGGGAGAATGTTATTTGCTTTTGATAAGGGATATGAAAAAATATTGATTGAAGGTTTACTGAGGGACAGAAATGTTGCAGGCATGCAAAGTTAGACAAGGCAAAGCCCTTTGGAGAGGACTGTAGAGGGAAAGCCTACTTTCAGAGACATAGAATAGTATGTGTGATCCAAGACAGATACAAGCTAATTGGCTGACCTTACTGCATTTTCTATGAGGTTTGGCTTGAAAAGCAGAGAAGTAACTTCCAGTCGAAGGAAATTTTGTGTCTGTTTCTTTGAACTTCATTCTGTGACTTGCATTAGTAATTATCAATGTACCTTGAGCTGAATTACAACTTTTTAAAATGGTACAGTATTTTTTAATTTTAGTTAGTTCACATTTTCCTTGTTTTGAATGTGAAAGAAGCTGTGGAAGTGCAAAGTGGTGTTGTATCTTTGGACCACTAGTCATAATTTATTTACTTGCACTAATTTGTGCTCCAGTTCCACTCTCCCTGTGACTTCCCTTTATCTTCATATCTACATCTTATGCTGCCTGGGATAGATGGCTTAGCTGGGAATAAAGCTGAATACTTCATCATTTTTCTCAGAATCACTTAATGGCTCTTTGCGATGCTAGTTTCTGTAAGGGATGCATTCATATTTTTCTTAGTTTTTTCCTTTTTCTGAGAGTATTCAAAGCTTCACATAGTTTCCCAATGTCTAAATCTAAATTTTAGTATTTATTTACTTTTTTTTCTGAATGGCAAAAGTATCTTTTTATTACTTAAGAAAAAGAGCACACCTAATATGAAATGCTGTCTTAGTTCTCTGATATGTGACACAGCAGTAATCAAATATATTGTGTTTCATTCTCCATATCAGAGATTTACATAACACTTGAGTCTTCTGTGACTGTGGAGTTTAATAAAATTTAGATTGCATCTTTGCTTTGATATAGAAGTTATTGTTTTTCAAGATACTGGATTTTGCTTCTTATATTTCCTCTCCATATAACTGTAACTGATGGATGCAAATCCATCTGCAGTTCAGCTCACTCTCTTGCTGCATGCTACAAGGTAAATTTGATTTTTATGGAGCAGCTTGAAATAATACTTTAATAAGAAAGAATGGTTAAGTTTATGAAAAGAATATTGCTTTTTGCTGTCTGAGAAACCAGACTTTGCCTTTGTAGGTCTCTTTGAAAGAAAGAAAATGCCATGGAAACAGGAGGTCGTCTTAATATTGGGAAAAAAAAAGGAACATTGGGTTAAGCAACATCCTGGTTACTATATAGTTGGCCTATTTGGATTTCAGCATTTATGGGAAAAGGTGCTGTCTACAGTTTTTAAAAGTTAAACCATCCAATTACAGAGTCTGTACTGGTTCATAAATGGAAAAGATTCAAAAAGTTAATTGCAAGTGAAACTAGTCAGTTGGGATTAAATTGCTTCAGTCAGTAGAAAAAAAGAAATGTTTCTGGGGAGTCTGACATATGTTTGCTTGGAAAAAAATTTTTGTGGTAATAATAATGTCCATTTAGCAGAAGCTATTCACAGCAGGAACTTCACTTTAGAAGTCGGGTAGCAAGCACCATGTAGTTAAATGTTTTGGCTTGCTGGGGGAGCATATAGGATGTTGTGTCTGGCTGCTGTGCAATGGCAGCAGTGTTTTGAGTGTGGTGAAAGAAATGAGATGGGAGAACAGAGCAGAGGAAGAAAGGAGATTAAAGCAGAAGCGCTCGCTACAGTAATAATGAAAAAGAAAGTATCCTGCAAGACCCCTGTTCTCTTTGTCGCTCCTCCCATTTGATGGTATTGAGAAGTAGTGTTTGAACCAGAGCAGGAAACAGCCTTTCTTTTCAGCAGATGTCTTCCAGGAATTTCCAGTAGTGAGTAAATAGATGTGTTCATGGCTGGGACTGCATGTTTCTTTTTATATGCAGATACTATTTTTGTTATGATCTATATATAATGCTTTACTTTTTCAGTTCACTGGAGAATAGCTTGTTTTTCACATGAACATCTTTTGGTCCTCACGTTTTCCATGTCTTGGGAAGCTTCTGCTGAGTTGTTTCAAAAGTTAGGTTTTTTTTTTTTAATATTTTTTTTACATTGATTGGTGACTTGAAGCTGCAGTAACTTCTAGTTAGGCGATCAAGCTGTTTGGTGGTTAATAGGCTTAATTTTAGGTGATTTTTAATTTTCTTCAAAGATCTGTGATGGCCAGCACTGTTCAATTCTCTCATTATTTGTAGAACTCTGCTTTTGAATGTTCTTTTCTAGGAGTCCAGTAGAAAACAAACAAATAAGCAACTCTGGTTTTTAGCAAACATGAGAGAAATTGTTTTAAAAAAGAAAAGAGATTGTAAGCTGCAAAAGTCAATAAGCTTATGTGATCTCCTGGAGAAAGAATGCAGATGTACTCTGCAGGTTGTCATTTACATTAAAAAAATTAATTTGGTACTAGTACTATTAGTATGTCAGTGCAAGCAATGATGATGAGTTCTTTTAATCCTCATGTCAGTGTTTACATCATGAGTTACAAGAATTTAACTTTTCAAAGCTGTAGGAACCCGAAGAAATGGGACAGCGCATCATGAAATTTGGCCACCAGTGGGTCACAAACTGTAACACCAAGTTCACTACAGAATTCAGTAACTTTGATATTGATCCCACAAGTTGTATCGGATAAAAATTTTCTCTTGCAGTTAAAAAATGTCCACTCCTTTTGTCTCAGGTGTTGCAAGTTTCAATTTCATTGAGACAATGAAAATTGTAAGTCCTTGTGATATTTTTTTCTTACCTCTAAGTAAGTATCTAGTGGCGACATCATCGATAATCTGTAATTGCTTCAAAGTACTCCTGAAATACTAACCCTCTCACACGTAGCTGTCAAGAGAAATGCAGAGGGCTATTTGATACAGATTAATTGGTAGGAGTTAATGGGACCTGAAGGCAGTCTGCTTGTATTTGTGCACAGAGATAACCAGATGCTCCACTCCCAGTATTGTCTTTCTCATACTGTCAGAAGTCTTTTTAGGTGTCTGTTATTGTTCTCATGAAAGACTGCAGATATTTCACAAAATCAATTATTTCAGTCTTTTCCTCTGGGCAAAGGGAAATTGAAGTAGTGTTTCATGTGATTGCTGAATTGCTACCAAAAGTGCCTCAAAATCAATCCTTTGTGTGAGAAGATGTCTCAACACAAGCTGCCTTTTTCAACTTGTATGTGGACTGTAGAGAGATCAAAATACAAGTGCAGTGCAGCTGAATTACACCTTTTAAACATAGTGGGAAGATCACCTAAATTATCTGAAGTTTGTAGAAAATTAATGCCTTCAGGTTGGGTTATGAAAAAGAAAAAACTTGTCTGCATAATAGCTGTTCTTGGAAGTATATGTTTACGTGAATCGGTTGGTTTTTTTATACGTTGCCTATTTTTTTAGCTTAGAACAGGTACAGAGATTGTCACCTACAATATTTTTAGGCTTTAGGGCACTTTCTAAAGGAAGAAAGTAAATTATTAAATCTAAACACAGAACTCATTTGTGAGGAGCTTGGTGAAAATCTATTTTGTTTTGGTCATCCTCCGTAAACTTGATTTCTATTCCGCCTTTAGGGGAACAATACTAACATGCATTTTAATAGTGTAAAGTAAGTTATTAATTTTGGGGTGTTAACTTGATAGTATTTCTATGCATTTCTATTGCTATCTCTTGTGAATTGGTTGTGGTTCTTTTTTCTTTTTCAGTCTAGCTGTAGGCTGGGGCTTACTTCAGAGCCTGTCACCACTGGTTCATATTCAAGCAGAAGAATGACAGCCAAGCTGAACGCTGGGCTGAGAGTGCAGCTCTGTAGCAGTTCCAGCTCCTGCAGTCCCGGGCAGACAGACTTTGAGAAAAAGAGCCAAATTTTCCTCTCAGGAAAACTGCAGCCACGTCAATGAAGACACTTGGATTGAAGGCTGCTTAATAGTTCTGTAAATCAGGTTAACTGTCCATGCCTCCTTTTGGGCTATGCTAAACTGGCCACTTCTGCACAGTCTGTACAGTGACAGTGCCATGGATAAAAGAATTACGTTACTTTCTTCTACTTTTCTTGACATACGGTGCCCAAGCAAGACACAAGAATTGGTTTCAGAGGCACAGGAAGTATGTCAGCCCTCCAGATGCTCAATGGAAACAAGTAATATTCTCTTCTGATTACAGTAGAATCAGTCATGGTTTTATCTTCACAATAATGTATTTGTGAAAAGATACATAGCCTTAAAAATTATTATGTGTAATAATTGTTGTGTATTAGGATTTTTCTTCAGGAGGATGAGCTAGTGATAAAAGAAACATTGCTCTATTTTTATGTAATGTTTTATTGCTTACAGCATATTAATGACAGATGGCAGTTGTCACTAATTATATTACTACAGAAGAAGCAGCTCTGGAATGAGCTTCTTTTTTTGTGTGTGTCTTGGTTATCTTTTATTCTGAGAGGAAAGTCCATTGCTCAAATGGTTTGGTGTATTGAAGTTGAAAGCATCTGTGCTGGTAAGGCAGCTTCTCACTCATTAAATGCTTTCATTTTACCTAAAATAGGACTGTACTAGGCTGTTGCTTGGCATGTTGCACCTGTTCTAGTGTTGAAATGAGTGAGTACAATATATTTTAAAAAGTGTGAAAGAACACTGTGGCAGATGAAACACTGAGTGCCCAAATGTCACAAAATTCCTGAATTAAATTTGACTGTGACAAAAGTTTCTACTTTATGCACAGGCTTCATGAACAAATCTTTAATTACACAACCATATACTGGGATTTCCTCTCTTTCATACAGCAGAATACCTAGCCTGCTTGCATTCACTGTGGAAGCCTCCAAAACCAGCTTGGCATTATCACTTGTTATAATAGTTGGTGCTCAAAAGTAAAAAGACTTCAAAAAGCCCATGGAGGAGAATTACCAACCTATGTTAAATGTTTGTCACTGCCAGTTGTCTGTGATAGTACAAGATCCCTGGCAAATTGTTTAGAAATTAATATTTAAATCCCTGACTGGCATGCAGTAAGAGGTTTGTTAACAAGGTTTAGAAGTTAGGAGAGTTGTAGCACATAAGCACAGAAATTTATGTCAGGAGTTTTGCAGCTATAAAGAACCATGCCCATTTCACATATCAAACTGACAGGTGCTGAAAAATACAAAACCAATTGTGTTTCTACCCTGTATTATACTTAAAGAGGCATAAATTTAAGAAGTGTAAGTATAATAAAAATATGACAATACATAATAAGATATTTTAAGATATGACATATGCATAATATATTATATGCACTATATAATATATCATATATTATGTAATTATAATGTAATAATGATGATAATAATATAGGACAAAAAATAGGCTTTGATCTCATAGTGGACCTTGGTTAGAAGATGCTTGCAGTGATCTCTTTTCTGGAGCCAGTTCCTGGGGTGGGGCTGCATTCCCTAAATGCGGTGAGTGTGGTGAGTGTTTGCCCAGGCTTCAGTACAAGAGCAGAGATGATCTTAAGGGGCAAGAAGGCAGTTGCACTTGCACCAGTTTTTTTGCACCAGACCTAGTGCTCATTAGCTCTGGGGAGGGTCAGATGAGCTGCCTGAGCCCCTACAAAATTAATTTTGTAGAGGAATTAGTGTCATTTCTTCTTTTTCTGAGGTTGCTGTCCATTTTACTTATTTGGATTATTGTGTGTATGAGCTGTTCACTGATTCTCTCTTTGGGTTGTGCTTAGCAGTTTGTGGGCTCTTCAGTCTTGTGCACTGCAAAGATTAACCTGTAAATGTGGATTTTATGAGGCAATGATTGGGTTTTAACATGGCCTTGTGTTTAGTTCTGAATGCCATTTGAGGAGGAAAGAGAAACCCAAAACCATCACATATTTTAGAGGGAAGTAGGAAAGGAACTGAAGGAAGGCTGTGTGTAGAAAGCAATTTTATAGGAGTTGGGATCTTGGTTGCTCTGGCTGTTCAGGGTAAAAGAAATAATGAACCTATGTTGCTGCAGCCTAGAAAATTAAGGGTGCATGGATTAAAAATGCAAGAGCAGTTATCCAGTAAACCAAATTGCCAAGGGAAATAGTAGAATTGTTAATTTAAGCACATATAATCATAGGATAGATGAGGCTTCTGTCCGTTAGAGTTGTCTTAGGACCAGTATCATTGTTTCTGAGATTTGGCAGCAAAACAACTGGCTGAGGAGCTCTCCTAAAATTAAAATAAGAAACACCTTAGGTATCAGTTATTTGATAGCTGTGGTAAACATTAAGTTCAGAATAAGCATCTGTTGATTTAGGTGCTCTCATCTGAGCTGCATCTTTAGGTCAGCTCAGCCGAGCAGGTCTGGCTTATGTAGGGAGTGGAAAGGCTTTGCTTTTTCAAGGTTCAATCCTAATGTTTTTGAGGTTAGAAGAGACATTTTCTCAGTCATTTCCTTGCAGTGAATTGTTTCTGCTCTTTTCATTCACTTCTGGGTTTATGTGTAGATAAAAGTTTGGGTTCATTTAGACGTCTTGAAAGGTTGCTCCTTTATGGCCAAGAGAGCTTCTCCCTGTGTGGTGAGTGACCATGAGTTCTCAGCATTATCTAGAAAAGCTTGCTGAGGAGGATGACAGTCTTTCAGTAAGCAATAGCTGATGATTTGGCACCAGCTTCCACTGTACAGTCTTTGGTAAGTGACTGTTTTGGTCAGTCACTTAATTTTTTTCTGGTTTGATTTTACCTTTATGGAGCATGAGTAATATTAATTCCCTTGTTGCACCCTTTTATTCATATATAGATTTTAAACTTCTGGGATGCTTTATTGTAGAGTATTTGCACAAAATCGAGCACTGTGGGATCCTTGCCTTAGTTGAAGCCTTAGAGCACTATCATAAGTAGTGGCAGAAATAATAAACTCCATTTCCTATTTATAAACCTCACAGTAAGTAAGAGAGCTCTTTAGGTTGGTACTTAGTGTAAGTCCCCACAGACTGCTGAAGGCTTTAATCAGGAAACTGTTATCATATGAACTCAACAGAACGAAAGTTGAATTTATGAGGGAGTTAATTTTTCAACCATATATTCCCGGTGCAAGCCCTCATTAAGATGAAAGTCATGTTTAGAATGTGAACAATTAATTTAGGAGAATCTACAAAAATGTTTTAAATACTGGGAACAGTACAGCCTGACATTAAGGAGAGAATCCCCCAAACATGAAGAGCTCTGGAGTTAATGTTAAATTTCATGTATTTGGCTTTCTTCTAAGCTCAGAAATTTAAAATGTATGAACTACTCATCTTCTGTGATGTGCTTTAGTGGTCAGAAAGTTGTGTCTGTGAATAACAGTGTATTCCAGTTCAGATCAGGGTGACTAATTAAAACATGTAGAAATCCGTATTTTCTATCAGTTTTTTCCCCCAAGTTTATAGCCAGAGAACAAAAAGAAAGCCTTACATGTTGATTAGCAAAGCCTTTTCATGTGGCATTTTTTCTTCCCTATGGAGGATGGTGATTGCTTTGAAAGAAAGGGACTGTCATCTTTCCTAAAGCTAGATTGCATCACTATTCCTTCAGGTGCACTGGGATGTGGCCATCCCTCTGCAGTGTGGTTCTTGATGGATTTTTCTGCTACAGAGCGAAAGTCATCAGTCCCTGTTAATTTAGAAAGAGTAGGGGAAGATGACATAGCCATTAATCCTTAAACAGATAAATAGGCAGAATTTTTGAATGATGCATGAGATTTCAGGAAGCTTTTAGAGTATGTGAGAGATTCTTACACTGAGATCCCTTGGGACACAGGAATGATTTAAAGCATGATTTTCAGCATTTTAGTAACCTATTCTTAATGTGATTTATATCTAGGCTTACCGCTGAGTTCTGCATTTTGTGCAAGTGTTGCACTTGCAGATGTTGGTATATGTGGTATTATTCATGTGTAACTGTGATTGGATTTTTGGTTTACTTAGAAAGCCTTACAATGTATAAAAGTGGTAGTTGGTATTTCTGCAGTATCAGAAAGATCAAAACTAGAAATTTGTTTTTTAAGATATAAATGCTCTCTCCCCCTCCCCAACTGTGTTGTTATAGACAAATCTTAAAATACTATTTTTAGTCCTTGCTGAAACAAAACATGTTCGTAAATATTTCATTTTCTGATTATTAGCCCATTTTATAATCTCAGTTCATAAATTTGCAATTCAAATTTTGTCTCACTTCATTACTAGCCTCATTTTTTACTTTTAAAGGCACAGTCTCCAGCTGAGCTAAAATATAAGTTGTCTGGTGGATAAAATCTGCTAGAGAAAGCACCTGGGCAGGCCTTCAATATATCTACTTATTTGAAAGACAGAGATAATCTGCTGCAGAAATAAAAATAGCATCTGCATTATCCAGAGGAATCAGAGAATGAAGCTACTGGATTAGAATACTGCTCATTTGTATGTAAATGTACTGTCTTTGTTCCTGAATTTGATCCTTAAGATCTGTTAATATGGAAGAGTAAGGGATGAAAACCATTCTTGAAATTAATCCAGACAGATGCACACAGGTTAGTGCTGTGTGGCTAAATTATGATGTACATGGTGGGGATTATCTGAAAAAAAATCTATACTTGGAAAAGCCAAGCTGAATGCCTTGGGAGAGCAAAGCACTGCGTCCACGATTGCTGGGGCTAGTAATCCTCCATGACTTTATTCACATAAAGACTTATATTTGCTAGAAAGTTTCAGTGCCTAGAAAATCAAGTGATAGATGCCTGCATTTTAGCAACCATACCTTGCTGTTTACCTGTGAATAAACATTACCCAAATGAATGGAAATATTTTGTGGAAGGGGTTTTTTTTCTAACTTGGCAACAGGCTTTTTTCTGCATAAAATTGAGGGAAAGAAAGCAGGGCAAAAAAGAAAAAAGAAAGAAAAAGGAAAAGAGACCCCGTTAGAACTAATATTTCAGCCAAACTTGCAAATAGTTATTTGGATATTTGAATCTCATGGTAGCTCTATGGCTGTGTTTAGTTACCTGCAGCTTAGGCTCTCTCGACTGAGTCCTGATGCCATGCACTTCCAGGCCATGCTAGAGTTGTCATTTAGAAACTTGGTATCATGGAAATGTACCTAAGTAAGTTTACACACATGGCTGTGTGGGCTTTACATGGCATTCTGTTCATACCTAAAATTATATAGAATCTGGTCTGCTGTCATGGTTGCTCATCATGTCATGAAAGAACAGTTCTGTATCTTTCTGTTGCCGGAAAAAATCAGGAAACAAAAATGAAGGAAAACAGAACTGCTTATTTGAAAAAAAAGGAAGCATATAAAATCAAGAAATTGAGAAGTAATGTTAGAGTTAAGGCTATTAGTCTTCCTCAGATCTTCTTCTTCATATGTGCTATGGCTGTCTGCTTGCAGAGATAGTACATTTCATAGGTTTTGTTCTTTGGGTCCTTTGCTCTCACCGAGACACATTTTGAGTGGTGCAGGCAAAGAGAGAAGAGTCAATAGATCACGGCTCCTGACTGACTTTGATGGGTGCAGTGACGTGCCTCCGGATGCTTTATGCCCTGTTGGACAGGAACGCTTTGGTGCCTGTGGGCACAGCAGCCGGGAGAAGGTGTGCACGTGCGCAGTCCTGCTGTTCCAAAGGCAGCTTTTTCCACAGCCAGGAAATGTTGCATTCTTTCAGTTTAGCAATTTTTTCCCCTGAAATTATGTAACTTTTATAAGTTGAATCTGATGTTCTTAAATGAGATGCTGAGAGAGAGATTATTTGCAATAATTTTTGGATGCATTGGACTATTTTGTCTTACCAAACAGAATACTAAAAAATATGTAATTGGACAAATGACAAGAACTTTGAAAGAGTTGGCATTTCCTAATATTTGCATTATTATTAGCTTAAACTTGCAATCAAGTTTAAGCTAATAAATAATAATGCAAGTATTTTTTGCTTAACCACACTTAATCTGTCTAATTAATAGAATTTTTATAGGTTCCCAGGCAGTACTTGCAGTCGTCAGTCTCTGGACATGCTTTTTTGCACAGCCTTAATGTTTTGCTGATGTCTTTAAGTTACATGGTTATTGGTCTGTAGCACTTGGTATAAAATTGAGAAAGGTCATCTGAAAATAATTGTCTTGAAGGAAGAAAGCATGCTATGGTTTGTTTTTTTTGGCTAGTGCACTTCACAATCCGTTATCTCTTCCATTTGTGTGACTTGTTTCCCACTTAATTTCATCTTTTACCTCCTGGCAAATAGCAATATGCCTCAGCATAATGATGAGCAGCAGCAAAGGTAAAAACAAATATATTTATGTTTTTCCTCGCCTTCCAAATTTAAAACTGAAAATAGAAACTAGTTAATATCTACTGTTCAGAAGGGTAACAAATAAACATGGTTTGGGGAAAAGACTGGGTATACTTCAACATTTTTCTATACTATGCTTTTCTGTAATATGTAAAGATTTTGTAAAATAATTTAGGAGTGATCCTGACAATAAAAAGATAAGCAGGATGATAATTAGCTCCTGGAAACAATGCGTAGCTTTCATTTCACTGAGACTTCAGAGGCTCAGTGCTGAAATATGCTGAACTGTTTGCAGGATGAAATGTGTGACACATAAGCAGCATAGTGCATGCAGAGTATTTGGAGTCCATCAAGGCTTGGAATAACATCTTTAATGCATATATCCACCTACTGCTGTTTAGTAATTCTGCCATCAGTGCTTACTGTTCCTCCTCACTATTAAGTTAGCCCTCTCTATACTGCAGCACAATTTTGTATTTCCATTGTCACTTGGGTGATCAGATGCTGGAGGATGTTGCCCACAGAGGCAGTGGAGTCTCTGTTCTTTCAGCTACTCGAAACCTGAATGGACACAGCCCTGAGCTGGAGCAGGGGCTCCAGCTGACCCTGCTCTGAGCAGGGACAAGGTGATCTCCAGAGATTCCTTCCCACCTCAATTCTGTGATGAGGTAGCAAAGAGGGATAGCTTTCATTAAAAAATGCTGAAAGTGTTGGGCCACGCACAGGCTCTGACTGCAAAGGGAGCTGGGGTTATGTAAGGGCAGCTTAGAAAATGTTGGCAGATCATGGCCATAGATGTTTTTTTTAAAATGTCTCCAGAACATTTGTAGAAATAGTCATGCTAGTAAGTAATCAAAAGGCAGGATGAGTAGCCTAAAACTAGCTAGGGGATGGGTGTGACAAGGATGTTATCAATAATAATGATCAGCTTAGGTACAAACCCTATGTAATAGAGGGGTTGATCAGGTAAGTTAGCAGGTGCTTAAAGGTTTTGAAATTGAAGAATTGGTGCCAGATTGTCCATGGCTGGAATTTTCCACATACCAATCAGTGGTTTCATTCAAGTGGAAGGTGACCAAAATTGTTGTTTTAGCATTGCCTTAATGACCAAATGCTGAGGTGTTTTTTAATTCTTTTTGTTTAATTTTCCTTTCTGGAAAGCCTGAGAGGCAGGATGGCAGCAGGAGCAGTACCTTTCGGCTGATGCCTCATGTTCCCCTGGCAGCCACATTTGGGCAACAGAGTGACCGGGGCAGCCATCTCTGCAGGGCCACTGATGGTCGAGGCTTGCTGGTCACGAAGATGGCTGGGGACACGAGCTGTGCCAGGACTGTCTTCAGCAAAACTTCTCCTCTCCCTCTGGAGGGCCATGAAGTCATGGGGCAGGAACTCTGAAGTTGTATTTTCTTTCAGGTTATTCCTTGGCCAAGGGTGCACAGGCCTTTGAGGTTAGAACGAACGGTTGTAAACATTCAGTCAGTCATATCTTCTATACTCTAGGCCTTGGGGCATCTTTCAATTATTGTATTAATGAGGTTAGACATGGATTATCTGTTTTTAGGAGCTTGATAGATCAGCTGTAGTTTAGCCTGGTAATTATCATCACTGTTACACATCTCCTCCTACTGATTTTCTTGCCAGAACTTAACTGGTGATGGATCTTTGCTAGTGTATGTGGATGTTGAAATAAAAAGCTTGAGGACAAACTACGGCAAAATAAAACATACATTTAGGATTAAGTAATGGGTTAGAAAATGTTTTCAGGAAAAATAAGTTTAAGAGGTAGATACATAGTAGATACATAGTTCTATAAGACTTTAGTATTTTTATTCTTGGTGATGTAATTCCGAGGCCTGATGAAGAGATGTAGTCAAGAGTGATGATGACAGTTGTGGCTGTGAGACAGGATACAGTCTCCTGTACAGCGATGCCAATTTAGTGGCCGGTTACTGGAAAAAAGCAGGCTCTTCTTCCGCCACCAATTATTTTCTCTTTTTTTATTAATTGCTTTATTTATTTTTCACTTTCCTGCCAGCTTAGCCCCTGAAGTAAGGGCTAAGTTTATGTGAGTGATAGGAGAAAAGGCAGGACAGGAACAGTTCCTTTCTGGAGCAGCCTACAGCTAGATGGGCTCAGCAGTGTCATTCAGGTCTGTGGGGCCATAATGAACCCAGGGAACTAAGGATCTGACTAGGAACAATATAGTTTCATCTTGTAGCAAAGGTTTGAAAAATCTGTATTTTCTGAGATTTCGATTCTGATTTAGATGTCTCAGCTTTAAAATATTAAACTGAGAATGCGGAATATTACTGTATTAGGGCATTGCTGTGGGAGTACATTTTTAGTGTGGAACGTGCAGAGACACTGAAGTCACAGGATTGACACTGGCATGCACACGATTTGATAACACCTCCTGAATAATACATGTGATGGGTACAGGATGCACTCACTGGTGTTGTGTGACTGACATGGACGTGAGGAGAGGAAAAAAGGTTAGGGCAGCATGACACCAGAAATGTGCTTCTGCCTTCTTTGGCTTCCTGATCTTACATATCAGGAATTGGAAGAAAAAGGAGGAAAAGCGGATGGTGCTTTGTCATCTTGTCTTACAAAATGGTTAAAATTATAGTATGCTTCTACAGACATATGTACATTAGGGAATTTAGTAACACTGTCATGTTAAAGGCTGCTCTGTAACTAGGCTTTTTCTGAGGAAGCTATTGACCTGAGTTGGACCTTACTTTTGAAGATAATGTAGGAGAGGAGAAAGCAGATTATTGCTATTTTTTTGTATATATCCTGAAGTATTCCATATTTAAGAAAATTCTTAGCGATACATAATCCTGTTTGTCCTTCCTTTACGTATTGATTGCACTGGAGAACCAGGTAATTTGTGCTCTTTTAAACTTTCCTGAAAAGCAGAAATTGCATGAAACATTTAACAAAAAAGGATTTTTTTTCTGGAATATTGTCCAGCCTGTATTTGACTGCAGCCCATCAGAAACAGATCATGAAGAGTTTTATATATTGAAGGAAAAACTATCTCCCCTTCTCAGATCTTTTAAGTGTGTGGTGTTCATATATAGGTATATCTTTTATAGTGGCATAGAAGGCCTGGCAGTTCTGATATAGAAATGCCTGGGATATTTTAACAATGAACACCACCACCCCACCCCCCCAAGAAAAGCCAAAATCAAATCCCTTCATATTTGTATGCATGAAAGTGAAACATAGAGTTGTGTGTATGCTTATAATGGGACAGAATGGCCATGGCTTCCTTTGTGTCTGATTATATTTCTGAAAATAGCTCTTCCACTCCAACACCAATATTTGAATGGGATAATGCCTCATTCTCCTGAGTTTACTGAAGTCTGTAACTACATGGAATCACAGAATCATCAAGTTCCAAGGGACCTCTGGAGATTGTCTAGGCAAACCCCTGTGCCCAAAGCAGTGTCAGCTGGGGCAGACCAATACTGTGTCCAGTCGGATTTTGAGCATCTCCAAGAATTGTGACTCTGCAACTTCCCTGAGTCCAAATAGCACAGTATGTAGTACAAAACATTGACTATGGGACAGGAAGTGAGGTGAAGAGCCAAGTTTTATGATCCACACTCCATGAAAGCATTTGAGCATATACTTCAGTCTTACTACAGTAAACACAGTTTATGTTTGGGTTTAAGTGCAGTACTGAGCTAGAGTCATTAGTCATGTTTATTTTCATTTAATGGTGCTTTTGTTATTCTATTCAATCACAGAAATCAGATGGACAATTGCCAGTTCTGCTGCCTTTATTAATGCCCTTTTATTTTCCTAATGTCAGAAAGGGCTACAGTTGGGACTCAAGTAAACCATGTAATTCTGTGGGCTTTGGTCAGTTTTATTACTAGTGACTAGGAATATGTTTTCATTTTTATTACTGTAATACTACATAGAACTGTAGGAATTTATAATGTTTGCATATGTAGAGGTGTCATTTATTTATAATGTGTGCAGTAATATTTTTTTTATGTCATAAAGCCTTTACATAAAGCCTTTGAAAAAGTAATAAGGCTGCAGCAGGCCTGTGCAATAATCTTGTCATCCTTAAATTATTTTTCTGAAGCACTGCCTCTCAAGCTGTCATGTGGGATACTTTAATCTCTTTTGCTGATGGCATTCACTGTGTCCGCTTCCAGGGCAGCCACAGGCAGACCTCTTTAGAAAAACAGATGAAGCAGTTTATATATAGCATTCCATTTATTCCTAATGAAATCAGATGGCCTTGTGGCCAGAACTTGGGTTAAAAAGAGCAGTTTATTGAGAACCTCTAAACAGGATAAAAAGAGTAACAAATGGTGCTGTATTCCCTGGCTAGTTGCCTTTTCAATATCACATGGAAAATTTCCCTCTGAAATGGAAAGAATTCACCACACCCTGTTTAGGTAGAGGTGATTCAGTGCTTCCCTGAAGATTTTATGAATAGTGAAAAAAAAAGATATACCCCCTGTGGCATTGGATGTCAGAACTGGGACACCAGAGTAACTAACATGTAATATTTATCAGGTTTCGCAGTGTCCCTTCCTAAGCAGATACGTCTGACTGGATGTTATTTTTAATTGAGATGAAAGGATAATTTGGAAAAAAAAAAATTGCAATTCCATTGCAATCATGAATTTGGAGGGTAAACCTGAGACTTGTTTGTGTAACTGCAGGGCCACAAAGACCTACTGACCGTAATTCCTCATGGACAGAGCTCTAAGTAGAAAGCGTGCTTTATCTGTCAGTGCCTGCACAGTGCCCAGGTGTGTAAGATTAGACACATTTACACAAATACTGGTGTTGGTATGCTGCACTTACCAACTATAAACAATGCTTTTCCGTGGACACACATTTTGGGTTAGGATTGCCCCTAGGTCATTAGCTGGAAGAGATGCTGGAAGTACATCAGTGTTTCTTGGCAGAATGGTGCATGAAATTCAAACCTATGAAGTCATCATCTATTCACCTCATTGACTGTACTTTTATCTTGATAATACAGGGTCTAAATTTGTTTCTTGTAACTGTAATTTTGGCAATCCGACTGAATTGTCTGCTTGAAAAGTTTGTTCCTCTAATAGGCTTCTATCATTATATAAGTCTTCAGAGTTCAGTTAGTTCTGTAATATGGCTTCATGGATAAAAATGATAACCCTCTGAAACAGAGTAATTTTATATCTTTGTAAATGTTTGTGCTGGTTTCAACTGGGGTAGAGTTAATTTTCTTCACAGAACCTAGTACTGGGCTGTGTTTTGGATTTGTGTTGAACAGAGTTGATAATATAGAGATACCTTTGTTGATACAGAACAAGGCTTACACAGAGCCAAGGCCTTTTCTGCTTTTCATACTGCCACACTGGCAAGGAGGTTGGGGATGCAAGGGAGTTTGGGAGGAGACACAGCTGGAACATGTGACCCAAACTGACCAAAGGGATATTCCAGACCATATGACATCGTGCTCAGTATATAGAGTGGGGGGAAGAAGAAGGAAAGAGGGCATGTTTGAAGTGATGGTGTTTGTCTTCTCAAGTCACTGTTACGTGTGATGGGGCCCTGCTCTGCTGGAGGCAGGTGAATGCCTGCCTGCCCATGGGAAGCAGTGAATTCTTGTTTTGCTTTACTTGTGTGCGTGGTTTTTGCTTTCCCTATTAAATTATCTTTATCTTAACCCACAAGTTTTCTACCTTTTACCCTTCCAGTTCTCCCTCTGATCCTGCTGGTAGGGGAGTGAGCAAGTGGCTGCCTGGGGCTTGGTGGCTGGCTGGGGTTAAACCATGACGATGTTATACTCTATCTTGGTTGTTTATTGTCTGTCACTCTTCCACTTTGCATCTGCCTGTATGCCTTTAAACTAATTTCCCATATAGGAATGCCTTTTCTGTGGATGCATTTCTTCATGCATTTTCTCCAGGTCACCACTGGTTTTCTGCCTGTTTCTTCACTCTTTTAATCACTTTTGATTTTTAGTACTTGTTAATTGTTAATCCTTAAGGGCCAATGGATTAAGACAGTTGACTCAGACTTGCAATCAGGCTTGAGAGATCACCTTCCATGAATGTGTGCCTAACTCTAATAAGCCTGTAAAAGAAAATGATATGAATTTCAGCATCTTTACGGTTGAAGTGGTGGTTATTATTTGAAAGCCATATTTTTCAAATGCGAAGAAAAATACGTATTTTTTAAAGTGCTTGAATTTGCAAACTCTAGGTGCTGAAGGTAGCTTTTCATTGGCCCAGCTGAGTGTTTTGGCAGTTATTGGAGGAAAGGAGTATGTAGCAAACTGGTCTTTATTAGCTACCATGGGCAATCCACTTTTTAAAATGATGTAATATCAGTATTTACTGAATGAAAAAAATTTTAGATGCAGAGGTTTTATTTGATTTCAATAAGATTTATCTTTTAAATTTGATGCAGTTTTGTGCTAACTTAAGTTTGAGCACAAGGTTCCTAGCCTTTAACAGCCAAAGGCAGAAGTGGCCTTGGTTTCAAGAAGGAAACAAAAGTATGGAGAATAGTAGAGCTCTTCTTTCAGCCACAAGACACTGCTCTTCCACTTGTCCTCAGCTCTCCAACTTCAGTTTTCCAATGGTATTGCAGGTAGTATTTCTGAGATTTTATGTTCAGGATTTCTTTTAAAAACTGAAGGAGACCAACTGCAGAGAGCAAAGCCTGCCCTGTAGCCAGATGTAAGCTCAGTTTGTTCATTCCGTTCCTAGTCTGTAAAGCTTTAGTTCTCTCTTATATACTGTTCTTCTTTGCTTGCCAACCCAGGAAGCTAGATATCAATATGAACAGTACACTGTGTCATGTGGAAGATACAGATAAATACACCCGCCAACCTGTAGAGATGAGGCTGGAGCCTAAGGATGTTTACTTCTGAATAATGTAATAAGACATTTTAGTGAAAACAGAAGGACTGCAGTTTTTATTTGCCCTTATTTTTCTTCCTAAACTTCCTAAAAGTGTGTTTGTAAGCAGCTGATTCCAGAGAGTTTTATGGCTCTGAGGTTGTGCTCCTGAGCTGTGCTCAGCAGAGACCTCCATGTCCACATCCCACTATGTGGTTCATGCCCCATCGGTCACTCAGCCAGAGCCTGGCAGAGGCACTGCCATCCATCTGGTCCATTTATCAGCTTTGACTGCAGTTGCTATTTTGGAGCTTTCAAATAGGCACAGATAACAGAAATTATTTTGTAGTTAGTCATAAGGTGCTGAAAAGCAAGTAAACCACTGAAATCATTGCAAGAATCAAAATGTAGAGAAAGGAGAGATGAGAGTACAGAAGTGGGAGAGACATACACCAGTAAAAGAGAGGAAATGTCACAGACGTTAAATAGATGAATAAAGGTGAGGAAAATACACATGCTGTAGGAACTTGAATTTTAAATTAATATCAGTTTATATTGTAATGTCAGGGTTATACTTTATAGCTGGAACAAGAACTCTGTCATAAATCCAGATTAATCTGTTTGGTCTTCGAGTAACGGACTGAGGAATGACTCACTCTTCCTCAGAATTTATGTGCTGTTATTGTTAATATAAGGATGCATTGCCTGTTACACTCTTTAGACATGAAGATGTTTTCCCAAGTATTTTGAATGCCATATTTACATCCCTAATCATGTTTCCCAGTGAGGACGTTTGCAGTGGCCCATGCTTTGAGCCACCTTCCTGGAATACCCTGGAAAATGTGTTGAAATATAGGTCTGCTACCTCCCTTCCCAGGTATTCCTTTAAATTGCCTTGAAATTCACATTAAGTCAGGTTAAGGTAAAAAAAAAAAATTATTTATAAAGTTCTCATTATACAATACAGTGTATAAGGTATCCCATAGACACAAAAAAATGTGAAAGAAAATGAAGCAATTATCTGCCTGTTAGGTGAAGTCAGGGCATTCCTCGTAGCCTTTACGTAGTAGCTTACAGCTTGCTAGAAATTGATGTTCCCATGTCTCAGGAGATGTTTCACAAGGAAATCACAAGGTCTTAGATGTAGAGGTTGAAGAGGGTTAAGGATAAATATATACTGCTAGACCTCAACCATTTTTTGCTGTTTGCTGGCGTTTCATTTGTAGTTAAATCTTCTTTTCCTTCTCTCTCGTTCTCACACTTGTTTAAGAATTACTGATCCATAGTTTATTCAGTTATAGATGCCATCTGATCTGTTAAATAGGGTCATATTTCTTGGAAATACAAGGATCTCTTTGGCTAGATTTCCTGTAAGGCAGTAGGCTGCCTTTTTGGTAGATGATTTTCTCTACTTGACTAAACTGTTACTAAAATGTTAATTCACTGAAGAGGAAAACCATGGTTCTCATCTGCTAAGGAAACAGAAACGTCTCTGAATAGTGCCTTTTCATGCTCTAGACCTCATGAGCATTCAGTTCAGCACCTTCATACAGTTACATAAACCAAGACTGAAGTATATATTGCTGACTCTTGAATTAATGTACATGTGACTCTCTATAGACCACTTTGGGGTAGAAAAGGGCTTGAGATGACTGTCTTTTTTTTCTTCCCCTTCCTTAAAACTGTTTACCTTTTTTTTCCCTTGCTTCTTTTCCTGAAAATCATAGATCTGAGTCTTTTGCCAGAGTCTTTGTGATGGCAATGAGAAGTTGCAATCCCATTGTAGGCTTAGTTTCTCAGTCTGTGATTTTGGGCCTTTTCTAATATAACGGTGAGTCACTTCTGACTGTATTAGCATATGGCCAGAGCAGTGGGTCATGCACTTTCCTGTAGTAAGCTTTTGTAGTTAAGGGTGCCGGGTTTTATCTTATAAACTGAAAACTGTTAGAATGCTGAAGTTGGTTGCCAGGGGCCTTACAGGAGACATTGCATGAAAAGTCTTTGCACGGCTGCATGACTGAATTCAGTAGGTTTGCCCTTTGCACTTTGAAGGGAGTACTCATGTTACTGTTTTTAATCTTGTACAAATCTTTTGATTTGCCGTTGCCTTAACTTTTGTAGAGCTAATTATAATTCCTTCTTTCAAAAAACCATTATAATAATTGGGGGAAAAAAAAGGCCTGAAAAGTGTATTGCCACCCTGAGCTATAAATGCGCAGTGGAAATGTGAAGCGTCATGCATAGATCTGTAATCCTTCAAGGGTAGCATTAGCCTTTGATGGGATCATTCTGTGAAACTGCAGAGTGAACAGCTCTTTAAATTTAAAATTGTGAGATTTTAAAATAGATTTTAAAATAGAATAGAGTTTGTTGTAACCATTCTGACTGAAATGCTAAATTCATATTACGAGGTTTGTTTTTACAACTATTGTTTCTCTTTAGCAAGCTTTGGAGAAGTCCCATCTCCTGATGTTTCTTAGGTGTTTGGATGACTGCATTATATGTTTATGTTTTGATATTCTCCCTGTATTTGTCTTGTCACTTGGTGCTAGCTTGAAGGAAAATAGGAGCATGCTTTGTAGTGATGAACCTTTGCTGAGTGTGTCTTTGCTCTTTTGCTCAAAATCGGTGTGGAGAGAGCGGGTGTTGATGAAGGAAAGCAGCTGCTGTTCTTGCTGTTCCCTTAGGAGGTATTGTGTGTTCCTAACAGTAATCCTGGAAGTCAGGCAGGACTTCCGCAGGTCAGCAAGGTTTCTCCTCTTTGAATTTGATTGTAGGCTGTCCTACAGTAACTCCAGTGCACTCTTATTAGTCATGGCAGCATTGCTGAGGGTATTTTTGGTATCTGAAAAAAACAACTCCTCACTTGAATGATTGCTGGATTTGTTTGCTTATTTTTTTAGGCATACTGTTGGATGGATGACCTCCAATGCCTCAGTAGCTCAGGCAAAAAAGCACCAATATGGTTATATGCTTAGTTTTGGAAAAGAGGAATCCAGCATTGTTTTAATTTACATGGTGTCAATCCCAAGCCCCTCTTCTAACTTCATCCATCTATGTTTTTTTTTGTACATAATTTTTTTTGGGTGTTTCTGACAGCAAAACACAGCCTGTAATTTAACACCAGAAAGACCCCTCTGAAGTATTGTCTTTAAAAGTAACTCACTTGCACTGAACTGGTAAATTGAGAACTCTATTTGGCATAGCTTTAGTTTTTGATCTACAACCACCAAATGCTGGAGGTTACTTAATAGTTATGCCAAAAGCAAAGAATAAATCAACAGCTGAATAATGTCCTCCTTTAATTACTTTTTGCTCTCATTTTATATTTAATTTTACATCGAATGAAGTGTTCCTTAGAGGAAGTCAGATGTTGATTAGTTAAATGGATTATTCATGATGAAAAAAAGTATAATTGAAGTGAAATCAAACATCTTTGCATATATGTGAACAAATCCAGGCAATATTTTTTTTTCCATCTCATTTGCTTTTAGCTGACTTACGGCAGGAATATCACAGCTCACAAGGTAGTTTTTGTCATGTATGTAGTTACTGAGTTCTCATTTGGGAACAGAATTTTCTTATTTTGGTACACAGTGTTTTTACTGTGTTTTTACTGGCTGCTTACTAGAGAGGAACTGCTGGGGAAGAATGTGAGCAGGATTCAAAGCCTCTGATGTCTTGGTACTCAGCAGGAACAGAGCCTAGAAAAAGAATACAGTAGGTGATGTAACTGCATGGAATACTTAACCTGCATTGGGAACATTATATTGATTTTTTTCAAAAGTGTTTCTCTGCACCAAATTTTTGCCAGAAAACAGGATCCTTGTCTCTTCTTCTCAAGTTGTAGTTGTTAAGCTCTCTGGAAAACAAAGCAAAGTAATTTTAATTTCAGAAACATTTATTGTTATATGGCTTTAAAGTTAATCTGTCTAAAGACAAATAGTTGTACAGTAACTGAATAAACCAGATACCGCTATGGAAACTTCACTGATTATAATAGAGAGATCTGCTTTGGTACGGTTGCATTTAGCTTGGAAAATCCACATTGTGAATTTTCTGTGCAGAGAATGTATTTCAGAAGCAAAGCAGACATGAAGTTGTTAGGTATAGTGCCTGAATCACAGAGAGGAGTGGGTGCAGCAGACATGTCCTTTGCTGCTCCTTGGAGTAAGTACAGGTTGAGTTAACAGCATAGATTTTGCTGGGAGAGGAATTTTATCTTAATGTCCTGAGTAAAGCAGCCAAGTACTCTCTAAGTTTAAAGGCTTGCATGTTACTGAGGTGGTCTGACACTTCTTGTTAGGAGGCTGTGTTTTACAGTGCCTACAGCTCTGTCAGCTGGGACCACTTGGGCTGAAATTTTTAATACTTGTTTGTCTGTCTAGTTTCAAGATGATACTTCTTTTTTCTTTGAATACTTCTGTCTCCATATTCCCCAGGTCTACTTTTAGACCAATTTATAACTCCTTGAAATCTGAGGGAAGCAATTTAAATTTTAGCAGTTAAATCTTTTCCTGTGCTGATCAAATTGCACATGCGTCCATCCCACACAGTGGCTCAGTGCAATGGCATCTGATGCTTCAGGGATGAGGTTGGACTGTTTCTGCTTCAGCTGCTTCTGCATTGAAACAACCAAGGTGAAGGTGGAAATAGGGAAAACAGTGAGCAGGTGAAATGAAAGTGATGTGTATAATGTGGAGGCAGGAATGGTTGGGAGGGGAGGGCAGAATTCAGGAGGAAGAGCTGTGGTGGGAGAAGACAAGTGAATTTGTCTGGGAAAGGAACCTGGAAGGTGAGGAAGGGCATAGCTGAAGCGGGGTTTGAAATGGAAAGCCCATCGAGGAGACTGGGAGTGGGAACTGTCAAGGGAGAAACAGAGGAAATGGTTGAGGAATGGTTCTTCACAAGGACATGAGGAAGGAGAGGAAGGGAGACTAGAATGAGGTCGGACAAGGATTTAGTAGTAGGGAAGAAACAGGATGGGACCCAAGCTCAGTCTGGATAGAAAGGGGCTAGGGAAATTAAGCATGGTATGAAAAGGAAAAAAAGTGTTAAACACCATGGCCTGCCACTGCCATGATAAGCCCTGCATTCATGAGTCTCTGTTGTCAGTAAATATCTGTGAAGGCCACCTGTAAAATATCCCATCACTGAGCAAAAATGAGGATGTGGGGTACAGCAGGCTGCTAATGTTTGGTGTTACAAAATGGAAGAATTTAGGTAGTTCTTTTGATCCAGTGAGACACAGAACAACCTGAAAATACCAGCAGAATTATGGCCACTTTATCCACTTAATCCGCTTGGTGCTATTTAAAGGCCAGCATTTGACATCTGTTACCCTTCAGCAGTGTCAGATCCTCCTTATTCTCACTGTATAGTTAATGTAGAAACCTGCCACCCTGTTGGAGATGCTAGTGGTTTGGGTCTCCAGATGCACAGGTTTAATCCCAAATTGGCCACTCACAGGCTGTATGATCTTGGACTAGCTAATCCACCATAATGTGCTTTATTTTCCCCATCAATAATTTGGGGATAATGATTTCTAACCACCCTCTATAGAGGCCATCGAGCTTCACGAATGCCACAGTTCACGGAAGAGCTGAGAAGTGCTGGTTGTGCTATTAATGACAGTTTCTTTCTATCTGACTGGTGACTGTTTCCCTTTTCTCTTTGGACCATTGTGTGACTGTATTAGGACAGAAATTGAGAAGAAAGAAAGGAACTGCTGGGGATAATAGGTATGGTGTAACAGGGACAGCTTTCTGTCTTATTATCCAGACTCACTGCTCGGCCAAAACTGGATGCATTTGTGTCTGCAGGCTGGACTGACTCAGACTTCGTAGGGAGTCATTTCAAAGACATACAGACCTCCCTAATGACACCTAGTTTATATGAAATCATTTTAAAGAATCTGGCTTTATTAAGTAATTGTGAGCAACTTGGACCCCGGCACCGAGTACTCATTTTGTAGCTGTTGTGATAGTGCTGTGTGTGCTGTGATCTTTGGGCTGCAGGATCAGGCAGCGCCACAGGAACGTGGAAGGGTGAGACACAGGACTAGGAAGGGGGAAACTGTAGAATAGTACATTTATTGTCATACATTGTTACAAGAGTGTTTTAAGAACTCTGTGCAGCTGCCGATCTTTGAACAAGAGAGCTTTTTTATTTCCTGTTTATTCTTGCTCTTCTTACTACTTGCAGCTCTCTTCAGGCATCTCTTCGGGCAGAGAAAGCATCTCAGTGCTGTACTGTAGATGATTCAGATGCTGATTTATGGTATATATCTGTATGTATGAATTTGAATTCGAGTGAGAATCTGTGTCAATATCATAGGTATCTAGCATTGAGAAGCAATTGCCTTTCAATGGTTTACGTGCTATATTTAATATGATTCTTATGAGTGCTTCTGACCCTTGTCTTTCTGTCAAAGTTGTCATTGAGGAACATGCTCAGGTCAGAAAGCTTTTGGTATGTCTTACTGTTAGAGGAGATGATATCACGCGCAGCATAGAGATCAAGAAAATGTCTCATTTACTACTAGTTTTTGAAACAGAAATTAGTGCATTACTGCATCCACAGGAGTCTGAAAGTAGTCAGGCTCAGAAGGCAGTTGGCTGAGGAAAGTGCAGAGCTACTTCTATTAAGCTTTTGCAGTAACACTACTTCTATTAGATTAGAATCTTTCCTTCTTTACTGCTCTTTTTGATTGTTTTTGTTCTTGAAGTTTAGTGACTTTTACAAGGGCATGTAGTGATAGGACAAGGGGAAATGGCTGTAAACTGGAAGAGGGTAGTTTAGATTAGGTAACAGGAAGAAACTCTTTCCTGTGAGGGTGATGAGGCACTGGAACAGGTTGCCTGGGGAAGCTGTGGATGCCCCCTCTCTGGAAGTGTTCAAGGCCAGGTTGGATGGCACTCTCAGCAACCTGGCCTAGTGCAAGGTGTCCCTGCCCATGGCAGGGGGTTGGAACTAGATGGTCTTCAAGGTCTTTTCCAATCTCCAAACCACTCTAAAATTGTATGATTCTCTGTTCGTGAGAGTGAGCCTGGCTGGAAGCCAGCAGATGGTAGACTGGCTCTGCAGCCCGGTATCTGTGCTGCTGCTTTGCTTCCAGAAGCTTCTGCAGCTTTGGGCCTCAAACAAGCCTCCAAACCCTTCTGGGAAGTTGGTACAAGAGCAGATTAAAGTGCTTAGATGTTCTTCTCAAGAACAAGCCCAATTCAGCTGATTTTGAAGAACCAGATGCTCGTGAACTTTAGAGGCTGACGTCTTTCTCAACTGTGATATTTCTTTTAACCTTTCTTTAGTTGTTTCTGTCCTAGCTCTTCCTCTGTAGCCTGTCCCTGTAAGGTAACAGAAGCCAAAACTTGGATAAAAGTATTTTGACATTCTTTTGTCTCAAATTTGTGTGAAAACGTACAGATGCTGAATTTTTTTTTCAGGGAAAAGAAACTTTCACAAAACATTACATTGGAAATACATTAAGTAAATATGTATTTTGTGTTGCATTTCCATGTAGTGTATCATTACCTTTAGAGAGCTCTTGCCTTTGTGCCGTATGACACAGTTCTTTCTTACAAGCCCGGCTCTGGGGCTGAACCCTGTCTTACAATGTGCCTGCGGTTATCCTTAGGAGTCTTGAAAAACTCCCTGGCAAGTTGATGTCCTTGCTTTTGTCATAACTATCTGTTGTCATAATATTTGCCTCTATGCATTGCAGGTTGAAAATTGTCCCTTAAGCCACTCCAGATTGTTCAGTCCAGTACTGTAGAATGGTCTTTTTTCTACACTGACCTCTCATTAGAAAAACTTTTTTTTTTATCAGCTCCTCTCATGTGTTTGCAGAAGACTGTGGCTGTAATTCCTGAATGCTCTTCATGATTCCCAAGTAGAGAATTTCTGTCCTAGAATAAGTACCTCCAATATCTGCCATTATCAGTCATGAAATACCTTGACTAGTGAACAAAATACAGTACTGTAAATTGTGGTTAATATCATGCAGTGGTGATATAAAGTAGACACCAAAATGTAGTTAGTGTATGCTTCAGGAATAGAGAATGTAATTAGAAAAGATCATTTAACTGCATTGGATTTTATTTAGCAAGAGAATTAAAAAAATTGAGAAAGTTAATGAAGTAATCTTAGTTTGTGGTCTATGGGAGCCTTTTAATCTTCCTTTCTGTTCTTAAGAATAGCATTGCTGTGTCCTTAATGCAGTGACTGTACATTAAATAGAAGCGCTTTAAGATTAAAAAAAGTGGGGTTTGTCAAGTTTACCTTATTTCTGGAGCCTGGTTCTCATTTTGCTGGATCATGATAAAAATGAGAATTACTTAAATCCTACATCCAGAGAGTCAGGTTTTGGACTCTGAGACCAGAAATGGCTAAAAGTATTATGTAGACTTCATATGCTTGGGCTGTATGAGCAGGGATGAGTCTCAAATGAGAGCTTTGTTGAATAGTGAGAGTATGCACAGCTTGAGTCTTAGAACAGCATGGATTTAGCTCACAGAAAAACCAGTTGGGAAGAAAATCTCTTTACTGTGGATGAATTATCATATCCTCTAGGTTTTGGGTACATGGTGAGAGGGTAAGTTAGCCTGGATCACATAGCTGCCCAAAAAGAAAGGGTTTTTTAGGACCTGTTTGTGGAGTATATATATTTCTGGCCTTCAACCTTCTTTAATTCACTTCACGTAAGAGTTGTGCATTATTTATAGTGAGTGTAGGAGATGGAAAGAGTATTATAGTGAGTGTGGGAGATGGAAAGAAAGAAAACTAAACCTTTCAATCATGAATTCTGTTTTTGGCTGTGATGCCAGTTTGGGGCAAGATGCCAGTAATTTTGCACCCAAAATAGAAGTGCTAAAATCCCCCAAAATTCACCAGTCTCACTCATGATCTGAATATTTTCTCAGATTATAGTTAGGAAGCAAAGCACAGAGTCTTGAGGCATGCATCAGCCTCATGATGAGAAGAGCAGATCATCCTCTTTTAACTCATGTCCTCCTGCTGCTTTGAATAGCCTTTAATGGCCAGAGATGACCTCTGTGCTCAGGTGTTGCAAAAACAAACCACCGACTTCTCAGGTTTTGTTCTCCAGTGCTTGGTGCTCTAGCCTGGGCCATACACCAGCAGCAGGCTTCATCTTGGCTGGGGCCATGCGTGCCCACATCTCCCTCAGAAGGCACCCAGGTTTTGGAGCTCTGTGGGACTGTAGTCTCTCTTCAACTCCAGGGTTTAAGAAGACAGGTGAAACTCAGTGTAGAAGTTGAGCAGTGTTGGGCACAAGAGGCCACTGTCATCAAATGAATGTGCTCTACTGCACGGCCAGGCTGCTTCTGTCACTGCCGTGCTGTCAAAGGGGCATGGATGCAGTTCCATGGACAGTCTTGTGGTACCACAGCTTGTTCAAGAAGTTTATTGTCCTGCACCGTAGTTCAGCATCAGCTTAATAGTTGTGAGAGATTCTTTATGTGATCTGATATGCTCTGTGGCCACTCACACAACTGCATTGGCACAGATGAAGGAACAGTGAGATGGGAGCCAGGCGTGGGAGCAGGCAGCTGAAATGGGAATTTTGCCCGCTGAAGAACATTTATACAGCAGCTCTTCCTGAGTCTCCCACAAAGATCGACACTTGGAAGAGTTCTCTCAACCAGCCTGTGAGGGTTTGTGTAGATCCTAAGCACTGCACTGGCATAATTCAACAGTGCCAGCTTTTTGTTGAAGGCGTGCATCAAGTCATACCATTTAATGCATTTCTTGTTTCACTTACAGCTGAACTGTTCATTCTGTTTCATGCTACAGTAAGAATTACTTGAAGAGTTGTTTAGAAAACAGGAGTATTGCGTGCTGCGACTGTCAACGCAGGTTACTTGTAAGGGAAGACAATGCCCTGTATTGTTAAAGCGAGTCAAATATTATTTATTTTGGGCCTGGTTACAGCATAGCCTAATAAACCGCTGTTCAGCCAAGGTAGCAGAGAACGTAAAGCCGTGTAATGCTTGAGAAGAACAAAAGGATCAAACAACATGGGCAGAGTTTTTTGTTGGGGTTTTGGTTGGTTGGTTGGTTTGGTTTTGGGTTTTTGGGGGTTTTTTTGGTACACGTTGTACTTTTAACATACTCTACTTGTTCTTCTGTGGCTGCTAGAATGTATGCAAGGGGACACATTTTCTGTTTAAAGTATCATACATATAGACACTATATAGATGTGATGAATAGGGCAAAGAGTAAGACACAGTGATTCAGCCTGAATCTTTTGTGGAGCTATTAACTCTACTTATCTCGTAAGTAAAGGTGAGACTGGGTCTATAGGATAAGGGAGATAAGGTCTATAGGAGATAGACTTTCTCAATAATCTCATTAATTGTCCTAGGTTTCTTAGTTAATGTCTATAGTGTTCATTTACACAAGCATTCAAAAGTCATCTCAGACCGAAAAAGTACACATTTAGTGTAAAAATATTAAACTTTTCCAGGTTTTTGTCCGTTGATCTGTTAATATTTGTTATTCTATTCCTGATGACCACATTAAAATACTTGAATTCTTTTGTGTGTTAAACTATGAGATTACTTTGTAACCTTCTGGTGTGTTTTGAAATCTAACAAATAGGGAGAAAGTTACAGTACAAGTGTTGCCTTCCACAGGCTTAAATACCAGGAGCATTCTTTCCCTGTAGTCTTGCAAGTGAGACTATTCTTCCATCCGTGGTAGATCCTGGGCAGTGCCTCTGCCCTGAGATCCTGCAGCTGGGATCCAGTAACTTGATGCTTTTTTGTGTGCACCTTGCCTGGAGAGAAGAAAACCACTGTCTGCAGAAGGTGTTTAGCTCTGAGACTCTCAAAGCAAAGTAAGCCCTTAAGGTAATCCTACTGCACATAAAAATGGACCTCAAAAGGCCAAAATACTTGCAGTGGAGCACACAGCTGAAGGAAAAAGAGGAACAAATAACAGAGAGTGCTTTAAGTGAATGAGAAGCTGTACGTTGGTGAGACAACTGAAGGGCCTGCTGGGTGGATTGCTGTGCACAGAGGGAGCAGTTCAAGAAAGCAGAATATTGCAGAAATGTTAAATTATTTATTAGTGCCAGTCCTCGCTGCAGATTTGTGTCCAAATTTATTGAGAGCTCAAGTATGAGGTGGCTGAGGTATTGAACAAAATATATATACAGTCTTATTAGAAATAACATAATAAGAATGTGGAACTATAAATATGTTAGAAGGCTCTAGGAAGCATCTAGAGAATTACACCCCAGTAAGCTTATACTGGTAGTTGGCAAATTAGCTGAAATAATAATTACTGACAGGTCGCAATTCATAGCTTGCAGCCATCAAGATTGCACAGAAGGAAATGATGCCAAACTGATGGGGAGGAAGGTGTTTTGGAATACAGAAAATCATATGATTCAAATCATGAAAGCTTTTAGAAAGTTTCGTTGTTCTTTGCAGATGGTTACTAAGAAACATGGTACGGCTAAGATGACTCAAAACCTGTATTGAACATAGAAGCAAAAGGCACATTACCCAGTTAGATCTTTTAACAGTGGTATGTTGATAGATCCCCACTTCAGACTGGTGGGGACTGTTCTGTTCTCAGAGGCGTGAAACAGCACTGTTGTGCCATTTTGCCTGCCCCATTAGCCTTGCTGAAAGGCAGAATTGGGAATTGCCTAAATGGTGTCTGATCCCTGAGTGTGGAGAGCTATGAGGCTGTCAGTCCTACACCACCCCCTTGGAGAACTCCACTTAGGAGAGACCTGGACCTGAGAATAGCAAGCTCTTTTTCAGTATGTGGCTGACTTGAAAAATACAGTAGTAATAGAAAAAATCCCGGTAATTTTGAAAACGTATCACTAAGAATGGCCATTAAGAATAGGAAAAGTAATAAAGAACAGTATGGAGAACGTTACCAGAAGTAAAAGCCGATATATTAAGAACGCCCTTGTCTCACCTCAAATTAGCATTCAAGAGTTAGTGGGAGTTCTGTGAACACAGGATGAAGCTGAAAAAGAATTGGGGAAATCTCAGTCATGGAGAGTAACTGAAGAAAATTGTGACTGTTTACCTTAGAAAGCAGATGAGTCAGAGAAGAGGCGTGCTAAAACTGTATAAACCAGCAAATGGTAATGAGAAGGTAGATTGGGGTAAGTTTCTGTTTGCTTGTCTTTAAAGCCCTGAAGTAAGTGACTATTTAAAGAAATCAGAGGGTTGCAAATTCCAAAACTGATGAAAGGAAATTCTTGTTCAGATCTGTGATTAAAGTGTAAAAGTCGCTACAGCAGTAAGTTGCTGTGCTGAAGAATTTAACAAGGTTTTAAAAAGATTATTTTAATGGATATCAGAAATATTTACAGCTGCCATAATCCATGTTGACCAATTCTGAAGAGAGTATTAGCCTTGAGTTTTTAAGACTAGCTACTAGGGATATCTTTATATTCTGTTGCTGGTTATCCTTCCTTCTTAACATAAAGTGTTAGGTTAGTGGTGTAATTCATTAATAGTTGTATGCAAGGTGTGAAATTAGTTCTGATTCTCAGTAACATGCTAAAGAACACCCCTGTGTGCTTGGTGAGTGAATTCAGAGTGTTGTGGTCTCTTTTTGGGCACTGAAACAGAGTAACCCGGGTAAGGGTCATTCTCAGCATGTCTTGAAGTCGCCAAGATCTGTGGCTAAACAGATGCATGCAGGGATGGGATTCCAGGAATGTAATGAGGTCAGGAACTGATGTGATTTTAAATTTGGGTAGAAGGTGTTGAGTTGCCTTTTTTTGGTCATATGTGCATTACATGTGTGAGTAAAAGATCGTTGTCTCTTAAAAAGGCCCTAAAGCAAGAGAGCTTTCTGCACTTGTGTTCTGGAGTTCGTTTCGCTTACAGTTACTGGAAGGTGTGATGTAAGGAACTGTTGTCTTTGCCTGAAGCCTTCAGTTAAACTGTTAAAGGAAATAAGCAAATCTAAGCTAAGAAAATTTCTGGTTTTGTTTGCCTGCAAAAGCTCATCTCGTTGGTGCAGTTCCAGTGTTCATGGTTTTCATGGATATGCTTGTGACCATGTGATGTGTACGTGAGTACATAGTGATGAGCAGTTCATCATTTTTCTCAAGATTTTGGTTGGATTAAATTATGTTTGTCTATATATGAACTTGACTCTGACATGTGCAAGACATCAGTCAGTCAGTTCATGTAGTCCTGCCATTTTACCTGATAGTAACCTCCCCAGGAACAGTACCTGCAGTCTTACATTCGAGTCAGAGCTATCCTCTAAGCTGTGCTTCTTTATAGGTGACACTATATTTTAGGATAATTCAAAATATTCCAAACAATAATTAATGATGATGTAGACAGATTTCAAAGGCATGAGTTAGATATTTGAAAATACCTTGGAAATCAAATCCTCCTGAGAAGGGAAAGCCATGTATGCAAAAAAAAGACACTAATTTCTGCTTAATTGCCAGAAGATAAGGTAATTCCAAAATGTTAATGGAAAATGCTGATATTTGGCCTTCAAATGGCAAGCATAACGCAAACCTGCTGATTGGAATCAGTGAAATGGTATGGAAAAAAACCCTCCCTACTTGAGAGCTTGGGGAAATCAGTGCCTAATAAATCGTGCATCTGCCTATGCAGTAATAATAACAGAATTTTAGAAAGATTAAGAAGGCTGGCATGATTTCTGTTAAAATAGCGTTAACTAACTGGGTCATAAATGCAAATAAGATTATTAACTCTACATGACTGGCTTATGGTTACAGCGTCTCAGCTATCAGGTTTTCATGGCATTAACAACAGACTCTCCAGTGCATGAGTCCACATCACATGGTTTTATTTTTAGTACTGATAAATCTAATATTTCAAGATCATGTGAAGCTGGGCACTGAAGGTTCCTTAGTAGCTGCCTCTTCTGCACTCCCTCACTCTGCAGGGAGACACTGCCCGGGGCTCCTGAATCGTGCTCCGTCCCGCTCAGCAAAGGTGTCAGCTTTGGCAAATGGCGCGTTAGGAACAAAATCATTCTTCTCATACTTTGGGATTTGATGATGCATGCAGTGTCAGGATGGTTGGGAGCGTGGCTGCAGGCCAGGCAGGATGCCTCTGCCATGGCTGATACGAAGCAGTGGTCAGGTGTTGACATCATGGGTACCTGGGCACAACGTTTTTGTTGGTATTTTCTACAGAAATGTACTTGGAAGGAATTACTGTATAGAAAAGATGGCAAAGTGGTTTATAACTGCCAGGATGTGGTTGGTGCTGACATGGAGGTTTGCTGAAATACTTCTGGCTGGTGGGCTGGGATGGCAAAGCAGGAGGAGGAAGTGGTTGCCATGAGCTGCATAGCCAGCTTCCAGCTGAAGCTCTGGGATAGTGGATGATGGAGGAAGCTGGTAAGTGAGAGCTGTAACTGTGGGATCTTTGTGTTCCACTGTTTGGGGATGCTTAGCTGGAGCCTTCTCAGCTCAGCTTCATCTCCTGCCCTGTGCTAGCTAAGCTTGATCATGAGTCTGCTTTCTGGGGCTGCTTCACTCCCGCATCTAAACACTGTGGTACTTGATGGTCCCTGTAGTATCCTTGAGTCCAACACAGAGTGCTCTTTGGTACTGCATAAAGAACTTTGGTGAAGATCACTCTCTGTTGGATCTAGGGTTCCAGTGTTGATTCCATGCTTTTGATCTGTGGCTCTAACACTCCCTTTTGCTTTTTTCGGAGAGAGGGAGACCCTCTGATTTCTCTGTTATGATATGATGCACTCAGAACCACACGTACAATTAGCCTGTCTCCCAAGACCACTAGCTGCTTGATATGAACAAACAGTTTCCGAGTAGAGCTGTTTGATCATAATGCTAGTGATGTCACTGCTCTAATTATTAAAGGTTTCTGAGAAAGTTAGTGTTTCCTGGACTGTTTCACTCTGTTGCTCTGTAGGAAATGATGTGCTCTGGAAATGTAAGCAGACTAACATTTCAAAGTATAACAAGAGCATGCACAGAGCAAAATTTACTGAAATGACTGATTGCTTGCAGACATGAAAATAGCTGGCAGACAATCTAGACTGCCAGCACCTATACCCCAAGACTACAGACAGATGCAAAATTTTGGTTTAATCATAGTTATATAAAGACACAGATCATTCCTCTTTACCCTCCTGCATAGAATAGGACTGTTCTATATCCTATATAGGACTTTCTTTTTATCACATACTTATCCTGAAATAGTATGTCTTAATCCATATATGTGGATGTCTTGGGGTGACTCTATCATGTGTATCCCCTATCATGCTCTATGCTGAAAAAGTAGTATTGTGCCTTTTCTATGCCTTTAAACTGAGCTTGAAAAAAAAACCCAGATGAACTTTCCAAAGCAGCTTCTCAAGGACATAGAGATTACACTCCTCAGTGTTTTTTCTGACTGCGGAAGGCACAAAGGGAGCACCCTGCTTGCTTTTCCTTCAGCCAGCTGGTTTTTTTTCCCTCTTGGCGTGAGACGGAGGGCTGAATTTTGTTTCCTGGGACTTTGGTTTTTTTTCCCTTCTTCTCTTCTGAACTGTTTCAACAACATCAGAACACATCAGGAGAATTTTCTCCCCGAGGCCCGGGGGTGGGCCCACGCCCTCACCGACCAGCTCCGAGGAGGAGAGAGACCACACCTACAGAAGGACTCTGAAATCTTCCCAGGTTTCTCTCTATAGCGGGGGTTTTAATCCATTATTTAGCATCATTATCCTTTTCCTGTGTGTTTGTTAAAATAAATAGTTTTTATCTCTTTCACTTTCCTTCGAGGAAAAATTTCTTTTTTTTCCCCGAACCCTGTGGGGGGAAGGGTGGTTGCAACCTGGTTTTCTCTCAGGGGCTATATTACTAGATTTTGGCCAAACAGGCACAGTGGAACACTTCAGCACTGAAATGAGCTTTAAAGTGATACTGTTCTGTAAAAACATTACAGAATTAAAATAATTTATGTTCATTAATAAAACACAATTGTTTTTCTTAACTCTCAGTTAATGAATAAGAAAATAATGTTTTAATAACAGAACTACTGAACTGCAATAACCACATGTCAATTTAAAAAAATTCCCTGCAATATACCTTCTTACACTATGTGAAAATTTCTATGAAGTGTTTCCAAAGGTTGGCTTCATTCCACCTTTTCCTTTAGAAGACTGTTCAACTATTCCTTTCATTGCTGAAAGCTTTACTTGATATTTAACCTAAAAGACAGTTTCCTGAATATCATCCTATTTCTTACAGTAACATTTAGTATCGTGCCTTCCTTCTTTTTTCATGTCATTCCAGTACTTGCTGACCCTTTGCATGACTACTTTGCCAGTATGGATTTTAAAATTTTATTTGCCTTTAATATAATATAATATCTCAAAACTTGGATTGCTTTCCATGCTTTAAAACTCATTTTAAGAAGGATAAAACTTACTTTAAAGTCTGTAAATCATAAAGAAATCAAAATCCTACATAGAATGAAGGCAAGTATTTGCTCCAGCCCAGTCTGAAGTAATGCTGTGGATGCTTGATAAGGGGTCAGTTGTGGATGCTTGATAAGGGGTCAGTGTTTTCTGCTTTTGAATTTGAACTTCGATGGACTGTGACAGTCAGAGACCCACTGGCAATGCTCTTCCTAATGCACCCAGGATGCCATCGGCCTTCTTGGCCACCAGGACACACTGCTGGCTCATGGACAGCTTCTTGTCCACCAGGACCCGCAGGTCCTTCTCTGCAGAGCTGCTTCCCAGCTTCTCAGCCCCCAGCCTGTGCTGGTGCCTGGGGTTATTCTTGCCTAGGGGCAGGACCCTGCGTTGGCCTTTGCTGAACTTCAGACAGTTCTTCTCTGCCCTTCTCTCCAGCCTGCCGAGGCCCTTCTGAAGGGCTGCACAGCACTCTGGGGTATTGGCCACTCCTCACAGCTTTGCGTGTCAGTGAAATCTCCAAAGAGGCATCTGTCCCTTTGTCCAAGTCACTCATGAATAAGTTAAACAACACTGGGCCCAGTATTGAACCTTGGGGGACTCTGCTAGTGACAAGCCTCCAACTAGACCCTGTGTCACTAATTATGACCGTAACAATGTATTTTAAACATTAAATATTCCATATGCTCGTTGACAAGCAAGTGACTTGGGATAGAAAACATCTGCTCATTTTGCCTGGTAAAATTTTCTTAAGGATTTTACTGAGGGGAAAAAAAAGAACAGAAATGTTTGTACTTATTGCTTTTCCTCTCTCTTTTTTTGGGTGAAGCAAAGGATAAACTAGACTATAAAAATTACTTTCTACTGAGGCAGTGCATATAAGCTAGCTGGCTCATGCTCTTGGATATGGATCAGACAACTTCCATCTGTAGTCTGTGGTTCATATACTGGTAGGGTTGTTAAAGGTTGAATATTGTTGCTCTTTGGTCTCTTAGAAGCAAGTCAATTTTACCTCAGTTCCTTGAAAACTGCTTTCTGAACCACTGGTAATCAATACATTTGTTAATATTTGCATTAGATAAGATCTGGTATTAGATGTGTGTTACCTATCACCCTTACTGCTAGCAATCTGATAGTCTCACGGTGACCCTTATATCCCATTGGGGTGCCCAGGGATTACACTCCCAACCTATAGTTTGCCCCTCTGGAGGCTAATACAGTCCTTTTGCAGTTCTGTAGAGCAAACCTTCCCTGCAGAGCTTCCCTAGCCTGGTTTTTGCTTTGTCTTCAAGCCTAAAAACTCCAAAGGCTGTAC
This sequence comes from Rhagologus leucostigma, assembly GCA_013397725.1. Lineage (NCBI taxonomy): Eukaryota > Metazoa > Chordata > Aves > Passeriformes > Rhagologus > Rhagologus leucostigma. The sequence continues at coordinate 662,607 of VZTD01000530.1, forward strand.
TTGATCATAAGATGTGCAGTTCCAGCAACATGGGGGTCAGTTTTAGCTGAGACTTCTGTATGCCGCAGTGGTAAAAAACAATAGCAGTGATTTGTGCTTTCTGGGGTTGTCCACTTTGCCTGTTACTATCCTTCTGTCTGAGTAACTAATTCAACCCTGTATTTATAGCTCCCTTGACTCTGGGAAGTCAAACAAGTGAAATTATTGGTCACTTGGCCAGCTGTATCATGATACAGTTTTTATTTCATGGAGAAATAGCAAATGTAGATAAAACTTCTTACAGAGGTTTGCTCTGAAAACAGTCTTTGCAGAATTGCAGGCCAGCCAAAGCAAGGATGGCATTTGCAAAATCTGCTATTTGGCATTTCTTAGAGTATGGCATTTCTTTATCTGGTATTCACGTTGTCAGAAGTTTGTATCATATTATTGCAAATTAAGTGGGCCAGTGTGTCTCAAGCCTGAGTCAAAGCCTCCATGGGGGTAATATGTGTGTATATGTATTAACATAATAATTCTTGGTAGATATCTGTTGTCTTATTTATTCTAATATGCTAAGCTGAATGTCTTGCATGTAAATATTGGGGATTTTTCATTATTGTATTGTTAATTTAGTTTTCTTTTTTGTGCCTTTCTGTCCCGAGAGGTGCAGGTGCTGAGTGGCTGTTCTGCCCTTTCTGCATTCCCTGTTGTACTGACTGCTCCCTCTCTTGCCTTGTCCTTTCTGGAAGTAGACATTAGTTTGTTTTCTACTTTGTTTTCTATGTTCATCTCAGCAAATATACAGTCCCTTCAATAGCTGTCCTCAATGCCACTAGCTGAACATTGTATGAGTGACCCCACTGGGACAGCCAGCAGGTGGGGGTTCAGATGGTGGCCCTGGTGGTGGAAGTTAAAGCAGGTGTCCTACCTTTCCGAAATAACGTGGTGGAATTTCCTCAATCTCACAAAAGGATTAGGGATGCACAGTCTCTGAGAGTCAAACAAAGACAGTCCAGGTAGTCCAGTAAAAATTATATAAATGCTTTCTTTTCTCGGTGTCTGTGACTAATTTAAGGTCACCAGTATTCCTCAGGTGGACAGAAATGTTCTGTAATGGTGTGTAACTCATGCAGAGGCCATAAGGTTGGACTTGATGATTGGGATAACAATAGTTGGGTATTTCAGATAGCAAAATAGTCTCACTTCAGCAGTGAAGTGCCCAGCTGTACCATCTGTCTCCAATCCACCTTATAACTCAGCTTAATTACATTAGTGCACAGCTATTATCACCTGGGAGATCATAATAGATTTGAAGAGCTGATCTGTGCTTCTACTGAAGTTCGGATTATTTTTAGTTTCTTGCGTTTGAAAAAAATAATTAGGGTTGAAGTATTGTAGCTCTTAGAGAAATAATCATGCTTGGGCAACACTCTCTGACACTTTCCTTGTGAATTTTAAGGTCTCTTCTGTTTACATTGCTGACAAAAATCAAGTTTTTGCTGTATCTCTTAAAGGGTGAAGTTCATCTCCTTAGAGAGGGCTTGCACAAGTTTTGTGCTGCAGTCAGGTTCTATCTAGGACTTGTTTGGTGGACCTTTTACAGTGATTTCAGCTAAGCAGGTTCAAGCAAAATTATAGTTTAACCTGTAAAATCATGAAGAGAGTCACTGGTCAGCTTCTGATTATAAACTCTCCACCACAAAATGCTAATGATACTCAGAACCCTGGAATAATGTTACTTAATTGCTGTGCTGTATGAGTTTGAATATCTGTCGAGCGAAAAACAATCTGTCACCTTGGTATATTTGAGATAGACAGACTTAGTATATTTGATATGGGCAGATCCTCTGTGTGTGGTCGTGAGACACCATTATTTTTCTAGCACTTCTCAGAATAGGCTCCAGAAAGTGAAGAACTTGTCTTACCTCCTTCCTCTTGTTAACTAGCACAGTTTTATATAACAGAATTTATATTACATTTTTAGGAGTTTTCTTTTAAAATTTCGTAGTAGGGTTTCTTTTTCTTGAATAATTTTTTTTGTGATTGATATATGCATGTAAAGTTATAAAATTACATTTCACTATTACATGAACACTTGATCAGGAATTTTTAGCCATCAAATTGGGAAGATTGAGTATAAGGGAGAGTGTGTCTGTCATAATCACTTCACTGGCTTTTTCCAGCAACACATTGCCCTGGGGGTATTCCTGAACAAGATACCCTTTCCAAGGTGGAAAGACAGTATAGGAATTCCTAAATAGCTGCTGTTAGAAAGCAAAGTAGAGCTAATTATTCTGAGCTGGAATGGTTTTCAGTAGTGTTTATGGTCTCCTCTGTTTTGTTCTGTTGTTTTGTTGGTAGTGGGTTTTTTTCTTTAGTTTTGATGGGTTTTATTTAGGGGGTGGTGTTGGGGTTTTTTTAATGTAATCTCTTGGCGTTCCTTAATTTTGGATATTTTTAAGAGGAAGAGAGAGACAAGAAAAGCCATAGGTTCTGTTACAGGGTTTCTGTATCTCTGCATCCAGTATTTTTTCTCTCAAGTAAAAAATGACAGAAAGTATTTTAAATTATGTTTGGGATGTTTTGGTTGGACTTTTCCTCCCTCAAAACTTCTAACAAAGGTGTACATGGTCTCTGAATTCATATAGTGCTGGTGATGCATTGGTGGATGTGAATGAGTGTTACTTTTGTTCTTAAAGCATGAGGTTCATCTACAATGAGCTTCTCATACACGGTCCAAAAGTGAATGTAAATGTGGAGGTTTTTGAAATGGTCCTGATTTATACCATCTGTAATGTAGTTTTGTCATATGTTAGTGAAATGAGCATTAAGCTCATATACTTTTAATTTAATGTAGACTAAATACCAGAGATTTTAAATCTACTGCTTTTTTTTCTTGTGGGAAAATACTCCACCACAGATGCTCAAACCCAAGGAACTTCCAGCTCAGCACAGTTATTGCATGTGTCTTATTTTTAACAGGAATGAGCCTTTCCTAATGGTGCTCATCGGTGATTTGTTAGAAAGAGGGGGAACTATATTGTTCTTGGTATTTGGATCTTACAGCAAAATGATTGTTCATCTTTAGCTAGAACAGTCGTCTCTCCTTTCTTTATTAGAGTGTTTTTTCTGTATGGAAACTACAACGAAGTGAAATCTTTTTTCTTACAAAGGAAGGCGATGAAAGTACTATTTTATCCTTTGCTCATCCTTACCAACATTCAGTTTTGATTTATTTTTGTTTCACTTGGACTTACCCCTGCGTTTATAGGGAGTATGTACGAGCAATTAAACAGAAGTATCTTATAGCCTAAGTACAGGATGACCATTGACAAGAGACAGTGGTAGTAATGTGCATGCTATAAAGGAATTTCCCTCGATGCAAGTGAGTGTGGCATAACTTAAAAATGATTTTTCTGTGAAACGGCTGTCTTTTCTGTGAAAGAGCTTTTGGGACTTGAGAATCCTTGTGAAGGGAAAGGAGTCAAAAGCACACCGTAGACCTTCACACTGTCACACTATTGTCTGCAAGATGGAAGATGAGCAGACCTCCACCAATTTCCCTTCCAAGAACATAATAGTGTGCAGCTGTCTTGTGCATATGGGTGATTAAGTCTTAACTTTTTCATGCCTTAATTATTTTCCTTCAGATTATAACCAACTATTTTCTTTAATAGCCCTTGAAGGAATAGTTAACAAACTCATTCAGTTGAGAACCAGTAGCTGGATACCAACGTCTTCCCATCCATGTTAAGATTCATATCACCTGTTATTCCTCTCTCACATGCAACTTTCTGTTCTGACCTGTCAAGTCTTCTGCTGCCCAAACATAGGTATGGGATATACTTTGGATACAGCTAATTTCTGTTGGTGTGGGGTTTTTTTAATGTCCCCCACAACTGTGGTTCTTTGAAGTCACAATTAAATGTGGTGAGTCCAAAGAGAAAAGAGTAATTCCTTTAGAACTGCGAGCCACTTTATTCATAGGAGCATTATACTTCTTGTCTTGTACCTGTGAGGAGTCTTGGGGATGTTTTCATCTAAAGTAGGCAATAACACATTTTGTGTTCTGTGAACAAATAAAATGGTTATGTGGCAAATCCTTGGGACTAATAGACTGTGAGGGTGTACTTCTTAAAATGAAGTATATCACTTAAGGAACCTAAGGAGATTTCTAAAGCTTAGAGTCTTTCTGAGTCTTCGTCTTGGCAGTTTACTATCAAGGCCCCTAAATGTATTCAGTGAGATGTTGACAGTCTAGGTATTTTTAAGACAACATCTTACTCACACTAAAGGCATTCCTTCCTCAAAGTAGCTCTCAAAACAACTTTTTTTGCCATTGCCTATTTGCCAAAATAATTTCCTTAAGCTTTTAAAGATTAGACTGGCATTCTTTAGGGATTGGATGCCAACCATATGATACCTTTCAAAAATAGGTATATGTGGTGGGTTGGCTGCCAGCCTCAAGATACGTTTTAAAAATAGGCATGTTTGTCATTCAACTGCAAAGCAAATAAACAAAACTTGCTGGGGAGCATCAACATTCTTCCCAGTGGGTGAGCAACCACACTGTTACTTGCAGGGGGTACCAGCCACTCACAGACAAAGTAAGCACGGGGGGAATGGATACCTCCCTGGCATGTACTCAGAAGGTTATTGCTGGTGAGCTGCACTTCTGCCTGGCCTTTTCTCTTTCTGCAGCTGCACAGGTGATCTCAGTCTTTGTCAGCCTGATGTGTGCCCTGAGCATTATGAAAACAAACACCAAGGAGAAAGGGGGAAAAAATTAGAGCAAGCGTACCAAACAAAATGGCACAGAGCTTCTAATGTATCCCTCCATTGTACTTAACTTTAGAGCCTCACCTGAGGTGTTTGAGTTAGGGATTTGGAGTAGGGTTTCCCATGAAAGCCACAGAGAAGTCTGTGGTCAGCAGAAGGTACAGAGTTGGACCTGGACCTTTCATCTCCATTAAGGTCAACACTTTATTGCTGGTCCAGGCTTACCTCTGGTTTCAGTTAGCACAAGGCTAGGTCCCCAGGTGACATGCTTAGCTTATTGACAGTGTTATACCATGAAATCACATTGTAAGCTTAAAAAAATCGAAACTCCTTTTCAAAGAGCAGAACAAGCAAGATGACAGCAGCTGCAGAATAATACACTTCTTTCAATGAAAATGTAGGATCCTGGGATAAAGGATGTACGAGCGGCAGTGGAAAGCTGTGCCGGTGGCAGCAGCTGAACCCCCAGGGGCTGTGAGCAGCTGCCGTGCCCTCGGCACACAGCACCACTGACCACAGCTTGTCCTGAGGCGGGAATAGGGATATTACGTGGCATCCGTCCCTCAGATATCTGGAGGCTGCTCCAGCCATTCTAGGAGAAGAGCTCACTTTTATTATTTAGACTAGAGAAACACAAAGAGTTTGGATGCTGTTTTCTGTCTCAACTCATTTGCCGTTCGTTTACCCCCTCTTTAACCTGCAGCCACTATTGTGAGTTGGCAGTTTTTCTCAAGAAATGTAAATGCTGTTATAGATTTGCCATTCTTTAGCTGCAGCACGATGTTTGTTATTAATAGTAGTAGTAGTTTGTTCTTTGTAATAATAATTCCTTGATGGGTATCATACCTAGGAAAGTGACAGCTCCACATGCAAACGAAGCACTTCCATCCAGGTGTAATGTCACTGGAAACAAAAAGTCAGAGCTCTGAAGGTGTGGGAGAGATAAGGAGTGTATCATTAGAGAATGCAATAGAAGACAAGGAGGGTAGGAAAGATGGGTGATGCCAACTCACTGTCTACCACATCTGCTGCTTTTTTGTCTAGTATTATTAAGTAGGAAAAATACTTACATGATGCTCTTTGTGTGATTGAATTCATCTGAATGGAGAGAATTATCCTGACATTATTGTAATGGCAAGAAATAAAGTTCACAAGGGAAGGTGAAAGTAAGAACAATTGCAAGCAATCTGCAGCATGAGAAATTAGGAGAGAGAAAACTAGATAACCTTTATTTTAAAAAAGACTAATATTTAAAAGACAGTTAAATGTTTCATTGAACTAAACATATGCAGAACCATTTAGAACTAAATATTGGTTATAGGTAAAGTACAGTGAGAAGCAATAGCTCAATAGCTACTACTCTACTGCATATTCTGGGTGCCTGTTCTAACTCTCAAATTATATTTTAGTTACAGAAATCCACTTCAGTTAACTAACTTCAATTAGTTAACTAACGAATGTACAGAGTTGGCACAGGTTCCTCAAGGACTTGATAGGGATGTGTATTCATGCACATACCCGTGTTGTATGTATGTAATGTATCTACACCTACGTGTATATATGTGTATCTGTATTTCTCTGTACTAGGGAAGGAGAGGCACTGAAATACAGTAGAATGTAGAGGTGGTCCTTGTTTTCTCTGGTTTTTGTACTTCAGTGTTTCATTTCTCTTCCCCACTGCACACTCATCTTTTTTCTTTGATAGATGTACTTACACATTTCTTCAGCTCTGTGGCCATTAATAAACTGTGATGTGTTGCCAGTGTGTTGCACCTACTGTATGCACGTATTTATCCATACTTGTAACCATGAGTAAAGATCAATGTATTTATTAGGGAGTTGCATAATAGGACTACTTGATAGAGCAAACAGGTGATGCTCAGTGCTTCTAGGTAGATTGTCCAGTCCCTTTTGTCAATGCTTTCTCTTAACCTTTTTATGTTCCTTTAAAAAGTTGAGTACTTTCCTAAAAACATAGGATTGAAAAAAGCCTTTGGATAGACTGAGTCCTGTACTCTGCTACTGTAGGCAATAGCCTAATCTTCTTTGTTATTCTGTCCTGGGAACAGTTAGGTCTTTTGCTGTCACTGCTTGGAAGGTGGAACTATTTCGGCACTTTCAATAGCATTAGAAATGTACTATGATTTATCTGGGGAGGGAAAGGCCAGCTATTCCATATGCCCAGTGGAGTTATAATGCATCACATCCTGTGCACCCTGCAAAGATGTCAACTTCACTTGTAGTTGTAGAAATGCTTGTGCCAGATACAGGAATGTGGCTCTTCAGGTGTAGGAAATTGTGCTGTAATCAAACACTGGCATGGAGTATTCTCTGCTCTCTATTGCTGTGACAGTCCATCTGCAAGCACATCTCCATAGCATATATGAAAATGAATGCTGGAGAAGACCTCTATCTTTAGAGCGTATGCCTCTCCCCAGTAAAATAGATGGAGGATCAGAGATTTAATAAAATGAGTCACTGTGACTCAGTACAGTATATCCATAATAAAAATCTATCTAAATTTGGTAAGGAACTCTAGAAATTAATTGCCCTAGTTACTTACCGCTTTTATTTTTTTGTAGATGTTTGTCCTTTGCTTCTCTAGCAGTTATGTACTGTATGTACAGAAAGAACATTTCAATAATGACTGTTGTATGGTATTCTAGATTTAGGACTTCTGCTCTTGCAAAACTGATTGGTGTCGTATTTTCAGTCATTTCCTTCAAAAACTGTAATGAAATTAGGAATAACGAAAGCTCTCAGAATGCTTTGGATTTTAGTGGTCTTGTGTTGTGTTAGAAAATAAGAAACAATTAATAAAAGTGTCAATATAATGTAATAAATTTAGATTACCAGACCTGGTTTCTGTGGGAAGAGATCACGTTTACTATAAATCACACATTTACTACTCCAAAATTGCAGTTACTCAAAATTTCTTGTCTAAAATCTTAATAGATAATAACATCGTTAGCAGCAGTAAAGTATGCAATCAGTTCTTGGGTAGAGTTTCTAGCACCTTTAGGATTAATTAAATTTAATTCCTAAAAATCAAGTTGGCAGTTAAGCCAGAGAGATTGAATGTCCTGAATGCTGCACTTTTGAGACAATTTTTTTGCCACTATTCCTTTTATAAAAAGGAGCTCAAAGAAAGCGTAAGACTGACTCAAAAGCTCACTGAACTTTGTGGAAAGCATCTTGTTTAGGGGAGATATGCTGGCCTTTACATTGTACTTAATATCTCAGGCCAGGTGTTCCTTGAAGTTTTATTCATGAGAGATCATATCCCGTGTGAGATAGTGGTTTAGAAGCTGATTAATACCTGTGATGCCTTTTTTTTTTTCAAGAGGAGAATGACCACAATTTGTACTTTTTACAGAATTAAAAAACCCACAACCAACCAACCAGCAAGCAAAAATAATTAGACAATACAGAGAGGCTGTGTGGACCACAAATGGTCCACAGACAACTTACTTTCGTGCACCAGCATTCTCGCTCTTTTGAATACAAGATAAAACAGTTCAGACCTTCAGTACTTGTGTGAAAACGCTAGGTAGAAAGCAGAGAACCATAAAGGCAGAAGTAAAAATGGGTCCTCTGTGAGTTGAAGCTGTTAGTGAAAGTAATGATATCTTTGCATTTATGGGTTAGCAGTAAAATTCTTCTTTGCAGAGGGGTAATTCAAGCTTGTGCGTTATTTAAGTGTGCTATCATTGGGACATGTTTTCATATGCTTTACATCTGAGCCAACATAAAAGCCGAAAGTCATCTTAATACTTCGGGCAATCCTTCCTTTCTTTATCTCTTCTTCAGTGTCTTAAATGTCTAGAATGAAATTGGAAATACTGAAAGCAGTTGTGGACTCAGCACCTGTAGTCAGATGTTAAATGTAAATTATGGCAGCATCTTTAAAATGACCTCGTAAAATAACAACAATTGCTCTGTGTTTAAATGAGTTGAATTTTCAAATTACGAATTTGCTTCCTTATGAGGCTGTTATCAGAAGGCATATAAAAATCATTGTCTCACTTTCATTTCCGATTATAAAGCAATAAATTTATTTTGGAAGTTACTAATTTGTATCTAATTGAGATGGCTGGAGGCTCTAGTTAATCTTGTTTACTTTCAAATGTACCCTTGGATGTTTTATCAAATCTAAATGAAAGACAGGTTGTACAGAATTTGAATTAAAATTTTCAAGTTTTAACAAGATTGCTGTATAAAATAGAAAAGAAACAAAACACAACAAAGTAACTGTTGTCACTTCGCCCATAATTCGTATTACAAAGTCAACTTGTATGTCTAATCTATAAAACTGTGTGTTTATCTCAAATCTTTGCCAGACTAAACAGGGCAATTTTAAGATAGGTAGTATCATTCTTAATGGTGTTAGCTAAAGCATTAATGTTATTTGAACAACTAGTTCTCTTTTTGTTCCTCAATTTTGTCTAGCAATTCATTCTGGTATGATGCAGAATTGATTTGGTATGATCTGTGAAATGTGAGCAGTGTCTAAGTGTTTAAAGATCTGCTTTTAGTGGTGATAAGTACCTTCCACTCATTAATAGTCATCATCAGCCTTAGCAGCTCCCAGCCTTTAAAGATGAAGATTTTTCAGTGTTATCCTTGAGTTTTTCTTCACTTCTTTCATAACATTGTTAGGCATTGCTGGCAACTACAGTTATGTCATCGTTGCATTTTGCCTCAGGGTGGATGAAATTATGGTTCTGTGCATTGGATTTTTACCAAAATGAAAACAAAATTTTGACAAATCTGTGCTATTGTTGTTTAGGTGGAAGGGACAAAGTGAAACCTTCAACAAAGTACACCTGCTTGCATTGCTATAATTGAGTATTTTATTTACTGCTCTTCCAACATAAGAATTTTTTTAAAAAGCTGTGTGTGATATAATCCATTTAGGGGCATGGTATGATTTGCCCAACTGGAAACAGGACTGGTGACTTAGAGTGCAGTTGCAAGGTTATAGTTAAGTAAAAGCAAGTGTTTTTCTGCAAAATCTCAAATGGAATTCTTCTAAGTGGTGTAACAACAGAGAGGTGATTTGTCATACTTGCTTCTCTCCATAATCTTTACATGTGAACAAAGAAATGGTTTTCCTGTGGTTGTTTAATGGTTCAAGGGTTGATGCTTTGGATTGGTGAGATCCACTGATAGATGTGTTCTTAAGTTCTGACCTTGACACTCTGAATAAGTGTACCACTCACTAAATAAGTGTAAGATCATCCCTCAGCTATCAAGTTTAGGTTTTAAGTATGCATATTTATATCCTAGTTCTGAAAACGACTGCTGATTTCCTTGTGAAGCAGGAAGGATCTGTCTACTTAGAGCTCATCTTAGGACTGGAATCTTTAAGAGGATCAGTCCATCTCTGTAAACAGCAAAATGTATTTCAGGAAAATTTTGCCTGTCTCTTTCAGATGATTAATTATCTATTTAGTTTTATGAAATAGCATCATTAGAGCTGGATGTTTATTAAGTAGTTGAAATAACACTCTACTAATTGAGTATTTAATATATGTTTACTTTGTTTGCATACTGTGTGTCTCAGTAAAATAGCTGGGGGGGAATTTACTTGTGTGTGAATGTAAGGGTCCCATATATATCTGCATGTTTTTGAAATAAAACTAATTTGGAAAAAAAGTTTTTTAAGAAAAAGTCACTAACAGAAGGTAAATGGTTTTACTGCTAATTTTTGCTTCAGGCGCTAGGATGACATGCTTTTTTCAGTTTTATACTGAGGTCTCGAGAGATACTGTATTTGTTAAATTGGTATTAATTAAAAATGAGAGAGCAGTTTGGTAGGTTTAGACTTGATTAGATTCTCCAGAAAAGCCCAGATAGCTCTAATGTGGAGAGAAGAACCTAAAGCTGTTTTGTATTCCTTTTGCACTCAGTAGCAAAGCAACTTTCCTATGAAATTTCTATTTTTCAATGATTTGAGACTCTCAGGGGTTGTTTTGAATATGAGTATTCAATCTGAGTATTTAAATTGTGTGCAGAGCATGCTACTTTATTTGAAGTCAGCAAGAGGTGATGATTTGACGAAGAGTCTGACAGTCTCTGAGATTACAGTGGGGGAATCATTTGAGGGAGTGTTGGATAATCTGTGCAGGGCTTCCTGTTTGTGGCTTCTGTAATGGAGTCCTGCATTCCAGTGTTCCCTATGATTTTATTGAAAGTGTGCGATGCCTTCCAAAATGCCTGGCGGTGAGACATTGTGCGTTTCCTGACAACCGTGGCAAAATGATTCCAGCTGTTCTTGAGAGGTGCCTAATGCTGGGCCGAAAATTGCTATTTTGTGCATCTTTAGGGTTTAAATGCAGTGATATTTATTTGGCGGTATTGTTTAACTGGTTCTTGTTAAATAGCTGTTAACACAACATGCAGTTTTGGTAATGCTGTTTTTGTTTGTAATCTTCTAAGGTTGTGCTGGTGAGATGGAACGAACCTTTCCAGAAATTAGCAACCTGCGATGCAGATGGAGGAATATTTGTTTGGATACAATACGAAGGCAGATGGTCTGTGGAGCTTGTGAACGATCGTGGGGCACAGGTTGGTGTGCATGTTTTCTCTGCAGTCAAGAGTGATCAGGTCCTGAGAGGCCAAATGAAGAGGACAATGAATGGTACTTTGTACGTTTCAAAAAGCACAGGAAAAAATGAGACATTTCTTTATTGAAAGGGATATGCAAGAATGGGCTAATAGTTGGCCTGTCCCATTCTGTGCACTGCTGCGGTTTATTAAAACAGTAAAAAACTACATAGCCCATGTATCTATTTTCTTGTCTTTGGTATGTTAAGGTAAGCGACTTCACATGGAGCCATGATGGGACTCAGGCACTTATCTCCTATAGAGATGGATTTGTGCTGGTCGGTTCAGTCAGCGGACAAAGACACTGGTCTTCAGAAATAAACTTGGAGAGTCAGATCACCTGTGGCATATGGACTCCAGATGACCAACAGGTAATGAAAATGGGGCATTTAGGGGTGTCAGTTGGGTTGCATTGGTAAGCCACAGAATACACCGCTTAAAAAGTTGTCAAGTAAAAATGCCAAGTAAAAGTGGTAAGATCAGTTTTCATCAAAACTGCTGCTCCCACTGATAATGAAAATTTAATTCATCCTGTTGTTCTTATTAGGTGGATATGATAGTGTACCAAGTTACCCATCATCACTTTTCACCCTGATTCACACAGTCTCACTCAAATTTAGTTGAGACAGGAATCTGTTAATTGTACCCTTAATTTGTTGTTACAGCTATCTTAGAAATGCATTTGAGCAGAGATACAGCTTGGACTATTAAGCATCTGACTGGTCGTTTCTGTGTAGATTTGTCCAGTCTGCACTTGCAGCAAAAGCATTCACATAAGCAAATGGATCTAATTGAGTGTTGGAGAGATGTCTCAACCTTATGCAAACAGCATAATTTAAAAGAAGGCCATTTTTCCAACCAGTGAGTCCAAATGTTGCTGAGCTTTGAAAAATTCCGTTAAAAAAATCTTCTTTACCATTTTTCTAAAGAATTATAAGATACTGGACACATCACCGTTTACAGCACGGCTGGAGCTGGGCCACTGGTTTCATTTGCAGAATTTACACTGGTCCCTTGCCTTTCACTGCTGAGCTGACTGGATTGGTCTTTCCTTGCACATGCATGGTTGTGTATATGTATATAATTCAGTGCTGGAGGAAATGATGGGCGTAGAATAGTGCAAAGAGAAACTCTGTTATGATCACAGCTGGATTGTTTTCCTTCCTTCATTTTACACTGCCATGGAAAGATGCTGGTTCAAGACTCAAGGTACCACTGAATTTAGAATACTGTAAATTCATCCACGGTAGAGTTATTTTGGGAATTGCTAGTGAAATATAATAGCACTAATAATATACATTTCTGCAGCAGCATCTAGTAATTTTAGAGTGCTCTGCAAAGAATAATGAATTAATTATTGCAACACTGCTTTTTAAAGCCAGGGAGTCTAACTGCCTCTTTTTGAATCTAGGGAAATGTAAATCTTGACAGTAAATAATTTACTTGAGATCAAGAGGAAGAGACAAGCAGCAGAAGTAGGAGGGAAAGCTAAGATCTAATAGCTCTCAGTCCTATGTTTTAAACATGAGGCTACCCCATTTGTGTGATGCTGAGTTGTTGCTGCTGTATTTGGAAATATCTTCACTTGAGTGTTTAATTTGGAGTGGCTGACGGCCTTTAATTCAATTTAGCCAATATGTTTGTACTTTCTAATCTGGATGCTCCATAAGTGGTTATTCCAGGAAACAAATGCTTGTTCAGCGTCCAGATAAATGCTTTCGAACATAATGGCCAATTCCAGCTATGTGAAAATGACTTACTTGACTTACAGACTCTGCTGCTGACAAACTCACTGAAATAGAGACCCGTAGCAGCCACAAGCTTGATGTTGCTCTGCAGTTCTCCCTAACTATGTGGTTGCAGGGGTTTGCATGTTAAGCAGTGATGGATCTTTGTACTATTCTCCGGAGCTGGTGGAAAGAAGTGATCTTCTAAAATATATTTAGGTGTATTTGCCTCTGGAGGCACAAGGAAACATGAATCACAGAGGTGTGCTGGGTGAGAGACTATGCTCAGTTCAAACTAAAAATAGCAGAGGGGGGAAGGACATTGCATATTTTACACATAAATTAGTGTTTATGGAAATGGATACCCTTACTAGCTTATTGCCTTACCTAATTTTTCTCCTGATTGGTGTACATGCAAATGAGAGCAGAGTACTATTCTAGTCTAGAGTAGCTTCAGCATCTTCCCTATTGCTTAATGTACTCTACTTCTCAGTACAGTGACTGAAAGATAAATGTCGACATTTAAATTTCTATTTTTCTACTGTTCTTTTTGTTACCCCTCTGGCACCATGAAGGTGGCTAGTGAAAGTATGCCTGGAAAATATTACACTCCATGGTCCCATGACCTTTAACACAATTATCTTTAAAAGTTACATTTACAAAGGGATTGTATTGTTCAGTGTCAATTTTCTATTGTCCTGATAGAAATTTGCTCAATATAGTCTGTCTGTTCACCTCACTCTTCACTTCTCTTAACTTTCTCCTTCACTCCCTTCTGCCTGCATCCTCCTGGTTTCTTCTGTCTCGTCCATCTTTTTTCCTGTCTGTTCAGCACCAGTAGGCTGTCACCTCTGTCACTCCTTGCTGTGGCTCTGTGGCTGCTCTGCAAGAGTAGGGTAATTTCCTACCATCACCTTTTTGTTGGACACAAGAAAAGGTTGCAGCTGCAGTATTGGCAGCCACTGTCTTATTTGTCAGTGTGTGTGGCCTCTGGGTTTGTGTCCTTACTGTGCTTGAAGTAAAGCACCTTGGAGGTAGTGGCTCATGCTACCCATGATTGAAACTCCATGGTTAATGCTTCCCAAAGTCTTTTGAAAGCATGGAGATGGGATGAGAGCTAGAGAGGTGGCCAGGGTGGACTGCAGTCCTGCTGAAATTGAGCATATAATTTTATCTTTTAACTAATTTGTATGTACTCTGCCCTGGTAAAGTTATTGGCTGATTTTATTAATACCAGACAAAACTTCTGCATTTTCTTTTAGGAAGAGATTGTTATCATTCTTCTTGTGGCTCAGTCGTTTTTCAAGTTTTTTGAGCTCTCCTTGTCTGTTGGGGACAAACTTATTTTGAGTCATATGGTTGACTGCAGTGCTTTGTCTCAGCATCATGTGTCTCAGATGAACTTCTCATGAAGGTCATCAGCAGATTTCTACTATAGTTCACACCCAGATCTTGAGTCTGGACTTTGAGCTATGGGCTTCTTCAGCTGATTCAATACACAGGCCTTTTGAATGTGATTCTGCATGTTTATTGTATAGGACTAGAAGTCAGTTTTCTCACTTGACTGTATGTCTGTAGGCCTGCTCATTTAGGCATTTCCTCCTCCTGTATCCTATGACCAGAGCACACATCTGGCCAAGACAGAGCCCCATTGGGCTCTTGGGGATATACAAATGGAAGATTTTATAAGACTGAGTTGTCTGTATCTCAGGCAGAGTGCCATGCTTATGTTAAACTTGGGTGGATGGGATTACTTGGGAGTGAGACTTTCCATGCACAGTTAAAAAAATTTTTTTTCAGGGTTACAAGAGGCTGTAGGAGACGTGTGGAGTGTTTTTCTGGTGAGCAGGCTCACTTAAGATCATGTAGGGATGAAAAATATATTTGAAATGAAAAAGAAATTTGAAATATCAGAGAATGCTGTATTCTGTCTTGAGATAGTTCTGTGGTGTGGTGCTGTGCTTGTTTTCAAAGAGGGAGTGTACATACCAGGCAGATTGAGGACTTCCTAAGTGAGAAAAACTTGACTTTTGTCTAGCGTAAGGGTTTATTTATAATTATAGAAGCAATGTCAATAAGTAATTGAAGATTTTTCTTAAGCCTGCAAGTCATAAAACATCTTTCCAGTGCTTCATCTCCCTTCCTGTGTGTTTGCTGAGCTCACAGTGACTTTTTTCTATCAACTTCTGCTGCCCTCAGGCCACCCATTCCCTCTCCTTCTCCCAGATTTTACCCATTAAAGAGATTATCTCTCTTCATGATGGAGAAAGGCACAGTGTCAGAGAACTGGGTGAGAACTGTAGAGGGTCTGATTATCCTTTTGTTTATAGCAATATAGTGTAACTCCTTGAACTTCCCTGGGGTTGTTCCCAGTGCTGTTTCTGTGTGTGAAAAGGGAAATCACTCTCCAATAGAGGAAACCCTCAGTGAAAATGAATTAATGTATTTTAATTCCTGGATATCCCAAGAGGTACTAGTAACCTATATTTGTTCCCTGCATCTCTGCTAATACAAATTATTAGACTTTTCTGATAGCTGTTAAGTGCCCATTTTCTGTTTCCCACCCCTCCCCTTTTCCTGTTGAAAGCTTTTATTTGTGGAAATTCAGGGACTGGACAGGATTCTGTTTGGCTAGGACATGACAGACTACAGGACTATGTGAACTTTGCCAGCATGCTTCCTTCTATTTGCTTTGAAAATAAGTATATAAGCAGGTAAGCTGATTTGATTTGCATCCTGCTGGGTAGAACATTAGCTGTTGTACGTGGTCCCATTGCAATGCAACATGCATGAGTACTAAAAATGTGTAAGTACAGGCCCCAAGGTTCAGCCTCTTCTGTACCTAATCAGACAAAATTATGCTCCTGGTGAAACAGAAAAGCAGCACCATGTTAGAAACAGATACCCTGTGCACTGAAGCGTCTTAAAGTGCACTGGAAGAAAACAGTGACACCAGTAGCAGATGAACTGCCTTGTCTCAAACACAATGCAGGGTGCAGGAGCTCTGTACATTGTTTTTTCAGAAGTCTCTTGTAGCATGCAGTAGCTGTGCAGGGAGGCAGTTTCTAAGCTGTTACTCACTCCTGCTCCCAGCACTCGCCATCCCTATTCCCATGGCAACCACAGAGACGCTGCAGCATCTTTTTTCTGTGACAAGCAGGAGGCAGGGGCAGGCTTCAGCTCCTTCTCCCTGCCTGCAGTGCATCAGGGTGGAGCCCAGGACCCAGAACGGAGCCCCACATGAGGAAGGGGATGCGTGTTGTTCCTGGGCCCAGCAGTGTGGTTGAGTGGGATCCGTGTGCTAGCACAGCACGTGGTGCCGTGCATGTCCCTGAATAGGATCAGCACCGTGCTGTGCCCAGCAGCTGCTCTGTGTAGCCACAGCTCTCACAGGAGGTAGGAGCTGATGAACAAGAAGTGCTGTCAAATGGTTACTGGTGGCATCAGGTGTTTCATGAGCTTCTCTCTCAGAGTTCTTGGTTTTGGTATGGCTTTAGTCCTTGGCAGGAATTTTACCTAAAAAATCCCCTTTAGTACAGTCTGCTTTAGGATCCCCCCATTTTCATCTGTGAACTATGATTTGCAGTTGCTACCACCTTTTCAGGGAAATGGTGTTCTGAACATCTCCTAAGCAAAAGTAAGGATAGTAGCCTTACCTAGCTTCCAGAGCACAGCTTAAAACCACAGAATTTGTAAGTGTTTGAAAATGTTGCATCTGTTTGGGCCCTGCTGTTGTCTTCTCACCTACGTCTGCATTTGCCTGTGGCTCTGAAATGCGATGTTTGTGCTTCCACTCACCCTCCTGTTTTGGTTTTATTCAGGTGCTGTAGCACACATCTGATTCGGGCAGTCCTTGCTGTTATAGTAGTCACACTGATCGAGTTTAATTATTCTCAGACATCTGGGTGTGTGGAAAAAAATCTTGAAGATGGCCTTCTAATGAGTTGACAGAATGATGAAAGGGAGCTATAAAGGGGCAACTGGGGCAGTATGGGGAAAGTAGCTATTTACCTTAATTATTATGAATGAAAAGAAGGAAGGACAGAATGAAAAAGGTTGCAGCCTGTAAAATTTGAAAATGTAAGCAATTATTTTGGTCTTTATTAGAATAATTCTTGTTCCTATTAAGGATTTTACAGGTTCACGTAAAGGAGCCTTAAAGATGCCAGGGAATAACTACTTTTTTTGTGTCTTAACATACAAAAATGCATTGTTTTCTCCCAGCAATTCTGGATGTAGATACTATCAAATGATGGTTACAATGACTAGGGCCACTCAAAATTGCTCTGTAAGATACAGTCATTGAGGAAGATCTGAAAGCCTTATTTTCATTGATGGATGGATTACTCAGATTACTGGGAAAAATGGCTGGAGGCTTTTTATAGCATTGAAGACGTGTCATTAATTAACTAGGCAGTTTATTCAAGCCACAAGGACTGCAGACAATGGTTAAATCGCATATAAGCATTTTAGCATTGCGTGCTGCATAATTGAGCAGCAGCATTAAAATGCAAAAAGAGGACAGGGGAAGGAGACTTCAGTTGTCTTTCAAGATAAATCCGTTTGTTATATAAAACAAACAGATAAGACCCATCACAGCTTAACTGTTTAATATTTTGGACTGTTTTTAGAAGCATTTCAAACCTTTGTGGCAAACTTGCTATTAAAATTAATGATTTCTGCTTACTTGTGCTAAGGAGTCTGTAAATATTTACTATTCTATTTCAGCCTTTTGTAAACAAAATATGGGGGGGTTATATAAACTAAAAATGTTTCAATATTTTTGCAGACTTTGTATTCTTGTTTTATATATTTATACATGCTGGAAGCCAGTAACACTTTGTTTTTGCTCTTTGCTTGGGGACTTGATTTTTATGATGGTACATAATAGTGACAGATTTTGTGGGAAAAGTGATGTGAATTTTAAGTGCTGTTTTGCCTTTCTTCCTCCCATCTCTTTTTATTACATTGTTTTCAAGATGCATTATGCTGCTATTTCCTAAATAATAAAGTTCTCTTTTTTCCTCCCCTTTTTTCCAATATCAGTGTATAGTTGTATTAGCATTGTTTTTCCTTTGCCTTTTTGTCTCAAGTAGGTTTTCATGCATCATTCTGCAGAGAATACAGCTTCCAAAAAGGAAGGAGAAGACTTAGCTTGGTGCACTGTGTGTGTCATTTCTTGGTTGCACTTTCCTTTTTTCACTGGCACTGAGCAGCTACGCTGCAGATTTTTGTGCTCTCATATGAGGACTTTGAGTTGAGTTTTGGTGGGGGCAGACAACAAGGATGTTCTCCTTGGAGCCTCTGGGGCTCATCCACAGCTTCAGGAGCTATGGCATCTCTCTGTGGGTTTATTCCAGACAAATTTTTCCTGCCAGAAAACCTAGCCTGTACTGCACGGTTACTGAGCGGGTAATTGGAGGAACAGAGCAATAAGGTGATACTTCAATGTGCTTTCTTCTTCCCACTCGCTTCATCTGTGCCTTGCCTAATCTTTCCCTGGATGCTCTTCATCCAGCCTGTAGAGGCGAGGCACTGAGAGAGCTAACGAGATGGTGCCATTTGTTCTAGTCATGAGAGCTGTAACATGGGGGTTGTTTATGGGCTGATGGCATCATGGCTCGTTTTCTCAGTAGCTCCTGCAGTGTTTCCTGTCAAGGCTGTTTCAGATGAGTCTTGCACAGAAATTTTTCTCTTAATGACTCTGTCTGAAAAGAGTAATACAACTGTTTTAATGTTTTGCTCATCCTTGTAGACAGGGTATTTGATGTTTGTTACTGCAAAAGGCAAATGCCTGAATGGATTTCTACATCCCTTTGGAAGCACAGTGTACTAGGATGTACAGATCAGCCTCAGCAGTGTACCTTGTAACTCTTTCCCTATGATGCTCAGGTCACAGTACTGCTATTTTAGTTGACTGGAATCTGAAGTTTAAATGCTGCACATTCTACCACATCTTCGCCTCCCTCAGGAAAGAAGGATGTTGATGGCAGTGGCTAGCCAGAGATGGAGGGAGAGATGAAAACTTGTGCTATTCAGTTAATGTGTCCACTTAGCATTTTTATACCCCGTGCTGTTTTACATTTTTGGAGCGTCAATGTTTGAGTCAGCAAAGCAAAGATGAACGCAAATAGAAACAAGACCAGTCTCTGTGTGGGAGGTGTCAGGAAGAAAGAAGTCGTTTGCCTCTTCTCTCACCTTGCTGGCACTTGTACAGAAAGATTTTGCTTATATAGCCTGAAGTCTTTAGTTCTTTGAGACAGGGAGTGTTTACTTGAACTTGAGGTTTTGAAAAGCTCTGTGCTATGCTTCAGCCTTGGGGCAAATAGTAAGAATAAGGGTTTGCAGTGCACCTCTGCAAGGGAGCAGCATGTGCTTACGCTGCATTTTAGGCAGCGTAGGAAAAAAATTGAACCTTCTGCAGGAAGGTGCTCTCTAAGGAGAAGTCATCTGTAGGGTAGGAAAATTATTTTAATTTGTTTGTTCGGATTTTGAACTGGTCAGGAGAGGGCATGTGAGTGGAAGTGTAATTCTTACAGAGGAAAAACTCTCCAAACTGTGAAGGTTTTACAGCATTTTTCAGGAAGAGTCCATTATTCCACTGTCAAAGCCACTTGGCTGAGAATACTTTGGCCCCACGATCCCTTTGGTTCATCCAGAGCTGTGTGGTCATTTCAGTTCAAAAGAAATGTAGCTGCCAGCGTGGTTGATTTGAACTTTATCATCACTGGTACTTAATCCATCAATTTTTTATAAGTTAGTAAGAAATACCAGGAGCCAAATGGGGTCTTGAACTTGGGTCAGATAGCTTCAAGCCTGTGAATAGTCTGAAACCTTGGTGCAGGAAACAAGGATTAGAGTGATTGAATCTGGAGGAGGATATTTGTGGACTTCTGGACTAGGTTTTGTCTGAGAAAGCAAGGCCAAGTTTCACAACAATGGCAGAGGAAAGGTGATATTTTTGGAAAGTGATATCACATAGTCTTTCCATTGATTTGACAAAAGGAGATAGTATGCCAGTGGAAAGTGGGAGCAATATCTCTTTATTCTCCAAAACCTTTCCCATCAGTGTTTCATCCTGCGTGGATTCAACTTGAGCTCTCTGTTCTTTGTCCAGGAGCCAGTTTCTTGTCAGTGTTCAGATGTTGAGGGATTGTTGGCAAGCTGAAAAGGGGTTAATCCTTCCCTGCTTTCCTTGCTTTTTAAGAGAATAGTCATTCTTCTATCAGTGCCTCATTCGGTAACAGTTTATTACTCAGCCTGCCTCCATGCTGAGTCAGTTACACTTGACCTCGCCCATTCCACATACTTCCTGACCATGCGGAGTTACTGCTCTCTGCCAGCACCCAAGACCTAGAAGGAGAGGGCAGAAGTTGAGTTACTAACTTCCATTAGTGTATAGTTTAACCCAGGGGCTTCTTGATTCTGTATTACAAAATTCAGAACAGCAAGGACATTGCTTCTAAACTGCTTTGTATTGCATTTTCACTGGTTGAGAGTGCTGTCCTTGTTTCTAAGTAATACCATTTTCAATTAGGAAAAAAACCCCAAAATCCCAGCAGAAACTCTCAGACTTCTAAAGCTCTGAATGAGATTTTAGCTTCAGCAGTCAACATATCTTTCAGGAAATAACTAAAACCTGACTTGGGAATAATGCAGGAGACTGCCAAGTGTATCAGTTAACTTCTTTTCCAGATTGAGTGGTTGTTGGTAAAACTAATTGCATTTTCCCACCAAATGTTGTTTTAGTTGCTATGTATAATTGTATATTTGGGAAGAATATGTGTTTTCAGAGACATGTGTGTACTTTCCTGGCAGAGTTTTGTGAGGAATCAGAAAACAGCACTGCTTGAAGAATATTCCAGAGTACTTCTGCTGTGGGAGTTCAGTGGTCCAGGCTTGGAGTTCTGCCCAAGTTAATTGCCACAGAAGATGTTCTGTAGAAGGTGTTCAGCTGTTGGCTTTTTGTTCATTTTGCATGCTGCTTCAAATGTGATTTTTTCCCATTTTAAGTAAACTGAGGCGTATTGTTATACAGTAAACACTATATAGGAAGGCAACTCTTCACTTAAAAATCTAATTGCTATAGGATGCTTTCTTGAAAAATGTCTTGAGAGTCAATAAGGAATATAGAAATGCGTGTGCCTGGAATACACAAGTCAGAATTAGTCCAGGTATAATTACAAAAACGTATAATAATCGGTCTTTCTGTGATTTGCCAGAATGCTTTCAAATAACATTATCTTTGCCTGGACAATTGCTTCTATACCTGCATGTCCAGAGTAGTTAATAGCTTGAGATCCTGGTTTTAAGACTTCTTATATTTTTGACTCCTGAAGTGGTGTGCAAGGCTGTATCTCATTTACAGTCATTCAGCTATATTATACTATTTTAGAGAGAAATAAAGCCAGTGCAGTTTGAATCCCCAGTTTTTAGTATTTCAATATTTATTAAATGGATTTGTTACCAAGGTCTCTGATGGATTTACTTTGCCTTCTCATTTGAGGGCTTGTAATAGTTATCTAGATCCTATGGACTTTGTAAAAGAGAGAATGAGCAAGCCTGGAAGTAGATAACTAAGCCAGTGCTGCTTTTGAAAGGATTAATGGCCTCGAATGAGAATTTCACTGCTACATGTATGTTTATATATAAACATAGGCAGTTAGCTGAATGATCCTGGGCTGTACCAGCCATGTGTGGGGCTGGTAACTGCTCATGTCCAAAGGACACAGAAACTCTTCTAAGATTTTTGGACATAAAGGCAGTAAGGGAAAACCTAGTGTTTTCCCCCTGAGCTTGGATGTGAATTTTAGTGATGTCTCTTTTTGTGTCAGTTCAAAAAATCGTTTTACAGTGGCTGAATTTTTAATGGAAATAAAAAGTATTCAGCAGGAGACTAGCTGTCTCTCTCACTCTGCTTTTCTTTATGTCTCTCTGCATTCTGAGGTAAAAAGAAGGAAAGCCAGAAATATGACACTGAGAAAAAACAAACTTTCACTTTTTTAATGTATCCTGAGAAGAGTTCGCTGCACTGTCTCCTGCTTTGTGATGGAGAAACAGTAAACAAGAAAAGCCCAAGGAATGCAAAATGCTAATACTACATCTAAATGGACTGCAAAATGCTGTAGTTAAGCCTTGGCAACACTGACGTTCTTTTGTTAGGCTAATGAATGAAAATAATTAAAGGCAATAATTTTCCCTGTACTTCCTTTGTTACTAAGCCTACCTGCATAAATAGAAGGTTGATCCATCATTTTGTATATTTATCACTTTGTAGTTCAGTTAATTTTGAATCAGCAAAATAGATTTATCTCTATTAGTATGATGGCAGTATGGTGACAACTGTGAAGACTGTTCCTATCATAAATACTAATGCTTGTCCAGATGACTAAATCAGAGCAAACAGAACTAATTCAGCTTCCTTGAACTGCTCAGCATCTTCTGACAGTGCAAAGAGTTGACCTTATTAGCATTTTTGCGAAGTGTACTTTCTGAGGTGCCTAGTTTTTCCTGTGGGGGAAGATGGGGGAGGAGACTGAAGAGGAAAGCATAAAGACAGGTCTAAATTTTGAAAAAGTGAGGGTCAGTGAAGCAAAACATAGAACAAGGCAGCTGCAAATGCAGAGCTGCGCAGGGCGAGTTGTTGGTGGCAGCACTGATACAGCCTGGTACGATGGCACCAGGATTTCAGCAGGTGTGTGTGCCAAACAGACACACACGCATGAAGGCAAAGGATAAAACAAAATGCTGAAAGGGCAAGCTTTGCCAAGTGCATAGGAAGAGAAATCCTTTAAACTTTGGAAGTACAACTCTGGAGAACGTTAAAAACCAAAAGCTAAAGTTTTTGTGAGCTCATTCGTGGTTTACTTGATCACAAGATGGTGATAAGATTTCTACCCTGGGCTACAAGACTCCTGACTGAGTCTAAGAAAATTAAAAGGGGGTCCTAGAACAAGTTAGTTTGAAATGCAGCAAATCCCTCTGTCTGACTGGTACATCCAAATACTATGAAAGATCTTGAATATGCATAACTTGGCTTCTAGCAGAAATAATCATATCTGTGTCCTTAGTCTTGAAAGGCAACTCTATTTTCCTGCATTACTTTTAGAAAAGGGTTTAGGAACATTCAAGAAACATGCAAATAAGGTTTACATCTGCACCTCACAACTGGTTTAGGCAAAAATTGAACAGGGAATAGCGAAACACCTGTTAACTTGTCTGAAAAACCTGGGTAGAATGTTTCTTCCAGAGGGAGATCGTGATTCACTAGTCTCGCAGAAATCTTTGCATGTGTCAGTAAAAGTGAT
Organism: Rhagologus leucostigma; assembly: GCA_013397725.1. NCBI lineage: Eukaryota > Metazoa > Chordata > Aves > Passeriformes > Rhagologus > Rhagologus leucostigma. The sequence goes on from VZTD01000530.1 coordinate 686,008, forward strand.
GACTAGAAAAAAAATAATAGCCAAAATAGTATATTTAGTTCTGGAAAAGTCAACACATTCCAATGCAAATAGCCCCCCCTTAGGATTTCCTGTCAGAAATACCTGTTTTGGCATAGTGGCGATATATCCTCTGCATGGAGGAACTGGCAGGTATAGAAACCCCAGCAAATTATAAGAATACATGTTGTACTTACTGTGTTTGGATGGATTAGCAGGGCAGAGAACTGGCTAAGAGTCAGTCTACAAAGGGGAAGACTGAGGAGTCAGTTTTCACTTAAAAACGTAGAGAGTAGGTTTGCCTTTGTCACACTCTGTTTTAAATTATTTTTTATTTTAAAATGCTGCTGCTTAAGATATTTACCCTTGTTGGATAGCAACACTTACTGGTTGCATACACTTTTATTTGTATTACTTAGGGCTATAGAATGCTTGAGCATTTCACGTCCAGTAGAGCTCAGTTTGCTGGACTGGCCCAGTAAAAATCTTCTAGGACACATCCAAGTCTTCGCTCTTCTAATGTGATCAGTGGCTTTCTGGAAAAACTTCAGTCACTTTGTCCTTCCAGCTGCTACCTGTCCTGTGGGAGAAGGAAGATCTATAACTTGAGAAATTGTTCAGTGGAGTTACTGACAGCTTAGCCACATCTTAGGGAAGATTAGAGCACTTAAGATTTCATGACAGATTACGTTAATTTTCAGAATGTTTCAGTGTGTCCAGGAATTTAGATGCAATCTGTTCCTGCACCTTCCATAGTCCTACAAGGCAAGTTCTATCTGTATGTGAAAATTTGGGGTTTTAACAATCAGATTGTACTAGGATAGAGTTTGCTAGATTCATTTTCAATGCTGTTTTAATTAGTGGAGTCTACGAGTTGTTTTGCGTTTGTGAGTTGTCAGATGTATGTTCTTTGTAAAAAGTCAGAGAGGATCTGTTAAAAATCCTGAGCCAGCAGGAGTAAAACAGACGCATGTTCCTTTTTTTAGCATTCTATCATCACAATACTGGAATATCTCACTTTAAAAGTGCTACCCTAAAGTAGCCTCCAATGGCTTTATATTTCTTCCAGTAGCTATAACAAATCCAACTTCTAATGCTTCAACTTCAGCTTCAGTCAAAGGTTTGGTTGTTTCCCTGATGCAGAATGACAGCCCCTGTTCTGAAAATGTATTGATTAGATTTCCTGGGAGTTTTGTTTAACCAGCAACATTAGAAACCTTCAGTGTTAGTACTAAATGTCGTGAAGAGAGGCATCTTGTTTTATCGATATCTTTCTGTAACAGTATTGACTGTTCAGTTTGTACAACCAAAACCTGAGATTGGAAATAATTCTGTCTTTTCGTATGTAAATAGAGTCACTGAGTACTTTATAGCTGGGATTGGAGTTATCCTTGGTTATTTTAAAAGTCAAAGTGAGTGTAGTTCTGGAAAGCTTCTTTGACGATGAGGACAGGCAAAGATGCAGGAATGGGCCGTGGCTAGGTTCCCTGCTAGCAGATATAAGTCAGCACAGCTTCATTGGCTTAAGTCTACAAATCATAACAATTTAGTTTTCTCAGCTGCTACATATTATCAGATGTCATGAGATGGTAGGATCTCCTCCCTTCCTACTGGGCTGGTATATTCCAATTACCATAGAGCTTGAGCATTGTTACTGTTGATGAGTTCAATTAAACTTACATTAAACCAAATTAAATAGCAATAAAATGTGTTTTGTGCAAAAAGAGCACTGCTGTTAGAAAATTATACTTTTACAAAATAATGGGCCTCCTAAGCTGGACCTTCAGTGTCCTGGGTCTTTGGTCACTCCATCGTAGTTTTGTGGACCTCAGTGCTGCCAAACCACTTTCTGCTGGTCCTGTGTCTCATCCAGAGCATTACAGTATCACAACAGGTCTTACAGGAACTGTGAAGTTCAACACGACAGCTCTGTATGTAGCAAAGCCACCCAACACATTCAAGTTGTTTCTCCTGAGCTGAATTTTTAGCTTCCTGGCTGTTCTAATATTCATCTCCTCATAAGAGGAATACTTCAGAGCAGAATACCCCATCTTTTGCTTACCATATGTCTTTTGGAAATTGGTGTGTTTCAGACTGTTAGTTGAAGCGTCTTTGAAATCTTGGGCATTTAAGGGGGTTGCAGTCTTGAATGGTAAGTTTCGTGGATGATAGTTTAAATATCTTTAGTTGAAAAACCTATTCATTTACCAAAACTAGGTTGTGAAACTCGTCTCAAGTTAGCGCATAGACTGAAGAGGTCAGCACATTGCAGAGAAGGGTGTTTTTCAGGTATTCAGATTTGTTATAATAAATAGGAATCACCCCAAGCTTGGGTTTCATGGAGAACTAAGGCACTTGTGTTTCAGAACTGAACCCAACTTTCAACTTTTGGTACACTTGGAAAACTGTGTGTGCTATCCCAGTGCTGTTTATCGCAGTTTTCCCTTCAAATCACACAACATCTGGGCACTACAGGAGCCCTGCATTTGTGTGACTTTTAATCAGCTACAGCTTCACTGTAGTGTAGGCTTTGTCATGTTTGATGTTTTGTGAAGACATACTGTATTTATGTTGTGGTACTGACTCACACTCAAAATGTATTGGGTGATTTTAGGTATTTGGTTATCAGATTTTCTGCAAATGCAATTCTGCAAGTGGTAATACCAGTTCTAGTAACGAGCAGTGTGAAAGGAGAGGAGATGAGTCAAGAGAAGATCGGAACAAGGGGCCAAAGAACCACTTCAAAATAAGTAGTTGAGGGTTTTTTTAATTACTCTTATTATCACTTAGCTTTTGTATTCAAGGGTTAACAAACCACTGTAACTTGTTTGTTACCTTTTTCCAGCATTCCATCTGACCTCCTAGATCTGCAAAGAGAAAAAAAATACAAAAAAAATTAATTTGGGCATCTAAAATGTAACTTTTCCATTTCTCTATTAGATTCTTTAGGGATATCCTGTGGCTCAACCTTTTGTCTGAAGGTCAAGAGAGTTTTATTCATCTGACATAAGTAGCTTGAGTGTGGCATTTATAACCTGAGTAATGTTATGGATGATAACACCATTAGACATTTTTACAGCTTCAGCAGGAGTTCAGCCAGCAGGACTATCAGCCTGATAAATGCTTTCATCTTAAAGGTTGTGCTGCTACAATAACCCTGAAACTTAAAGCTGCTTCTTGGAACCTACAGCCTGGCTAAAGAGATGAAGTGTGCCCTCTGATATTTCTAGGTTGCTAAAGAGCTCTCTCAAGTTCCAGTGCAAGAATTAAGATGCTGACATGCAGCTCTTCTGAACTGGAAATTACTGAGTACTTCATAATTTTAAATTATTTGGGGGCAGTGCTACTTGAAAGAATTAGCTTTAGATTGAGGTGAGACTGAACTGTTGAGTGATGAGTCCAAAGATTTTCTTCCTACCCAATTATAAAATGTTTCTGCAGGGTTTTAGGAGGCAGACTCTTACACTGCTGTTTTCAGAAACAATAGAGTTTCACCTCCTCTGTCTAAGTATTTGCAGTTGTAGAACTTTTAGGAGACTAGTAAAAAACTAATCTGTAGAGTAGACTGAGAGCAGTGTGAGAAGCTAGCAATGACAACTGGTAGGATTTTGGCTGTGTAAAAGTTTGTTTTGTTGAGATCAGAAAGAAAGTGGCTGTGTTTTGAAAGTGAATAGTGAAAGTGGCTGGGCACTGATCATGGATGTAAAAACAACTGAAATAATGAACAGTGTGAAAGGAGATGGGATGATACAAGTGGAAGAAGAATAGAATAAGGGATCATAAGGGAGGATAGTGTGAGATGAACAATGGTTGAGTTCTTGCTTTTGCATCTAAGCATAGTAATCTGAGGCTTGTAGAAAACTTCAGCTGCTGTTTTAACCCAGCAACTATTTAACACAAAAATATATGTAACATGTAATGATTACAGTTAAGGCAGCCAGATAATGATCTTTTTCAATATTTTTGATAATGTGAAACAATTCCATTGTTTTTCTTAAGATTTTAATGACTTTATGGGAGTTCTGTTAAATTGCCATTCTAGTTTACAACCTTCATTATGTTGATCATAAAAAAAAAATTAGTGCTTTTTTTTTTTTATTTTGACTAAGACTTAAGAAGCCACACTTCCTTTCTGAGACTTTCAAAAGTGCAATAATGACAATTGCTTCCTAGGAGACTACTATTGCATAAGTCTGATACAACACACACATTGAATGCTGCAAGTCTGACACAGCATCTCAGTAGGAAGATAGAAAAGAAGACCTCTGACAGCAAAGGTCACCGAGGGTGATTGCTGGCTTTGAACAACAACTGTACAGGGAGATCCTAAGTAGGCTATGATTCTTCAGCTTGGGAAAGAGATGACTAGGAAATTAAATAATAGAAGTCTGTAAAATTGTGACCAATGTTGAGAATGTAAGTAGGGAACAATTATTCTGTGTTTCTTTCAATGTTAAGAGCCACAGGTTGCCAAATGAAATTATCAATTATCAAAGAAGAGGGATTTTTTTGTTGTTGTTGAAAGGTACAGGAGTGTGCAGGGGAGATGCTTGCTCAGTGCATCCTATTGTTTTACTCTTCCCCAAACACTTGACCACTCTGAAAGGTAAGATTAAAGGCTAGGTGAATTTCTGATCTGGGCATATATAATTGTTAGAATCTTAAATTTACAAGTACTGGAAATAGGTGGTAAACTGAAGAGCAAGTGTAAGATTTGACCTTCCTTTTAGCTTCATTATTAATACTGGCTAGTTTTCAAGCTGATGGGTGCCTTTGGACTGCTTTAAAATGTATTTGCTTCATACAGAATTACGTGATAGCAGCAACAGCCTTGGATAATGCATTTATTGCTTTAGGATTTATTAGTCCTTATTTCCTGAATTTTTTTCTAAAATTCATCAAATATGCAGGATCTTAACTTTCTTAAAGCCTCAAGACAGAAAATGTTTATTAAAAAAGAAATTGCAGGTTCCAGTCTGTCTGACTTCAGTCTGTGTGATTGGCTATGGAGTTGTTTAAGGACGAGAAAAAAACCTGGATTATCCATTTTGTGTTTGAAATGGTGGGTGGAAGCTCTTCTCTTCCTGAATGTGCAGCACATTGCCTTCCCCTTGGCCTATGATAATCTACTTCCAGCTGACTGATCATACTGCTTTTGCCTCTTTTTTTTATGGAAGGCATTCTCCCACCTTCTCTAGCTCATCAACTGAATAATCTGTCCTTCTCTATTCAGCTTTCCATTTCTCACAAGCCATTTGAAATCTCTGCTAGGACCTCACTTTTGTCAGCTGTGCCTTTTCTTTTGATATTGTTATGACTGATGCACACCTCCGTTTCTGCCACCAGATTTAGGAGATTTTGTATTATCCAAAAATACTTCAGAATCTGTGGTAACCTTTCTGCCAGCTCACTTTAATTGCAGTAATGATCAAGTTCAAATAAAGTGTAGTGTCTCATGTTAAAGTGAATGAAAGGCATCCACCATGAAACACTACTTGCTCACAGATTTTACAAACTTACCTTTAGATTCCGCTGCTTTCACTTCATTCTTTACATTCATCTTTGGTTGCAGTGTCCTATTCTGGCACCATTTCACATCCATGACTGCTTTGCTTTCAATTAATTCCCAGTGTAGCTAGTTAATTACAAGATGAATTTGAAGGAGGACCCCGTGGCTGACATTTGGTGGGACTGAGGGCCGTTGTATTTTTTTCAGGTACTGTTTGGCACTGCTGATGGGCAGGTTATTGTCATGGACTGCCATGGCCGAATGCTGGCCCACGTGCTCCTTCACGAGTCAGATGGCATCCTCAACATGTCCTGGAACTACCCCAGCTTCCTGGTGGAGGACAGCAGCGAGAGCGACACGGACTCTGACGACTATTCGCCACCGCAAGGTAGGGTTATGTGCGCATCCTTCTGTTGCAGCTTTGCAAGTGCTCATGAAGACATGTCAAATGCCAGGGTGTTGTCACGCTGTACAAAACCAGCAGGGTGGCCACAGTTTCGAGCTGTGGTGGAGCAGAGAGCTGGTATGGGAGAATGGGTTTGTTCCCAGCTCTGCCACCAGCCTTACTGCAGGTCGTACGTCATCTGTGCTGCTCTGCCTCCGTTTGCACAAATGAGATAACAACACAAAGCTCGGTAAGTTTTCAGTGAGGATGAGTGAAAAACAGTAGATAGGGACATGTCAGGTTTCACTGATAAGCAGATATGAGGTATTGCAGTGGTTCGTGTGGATGGAGGTAGTCAGAATTCAGCCACAGAAGTTAATGCACTATTATATAGATTCGTGTGAAAAGACAGCAGTACTAGGCATGGTGTAAAGTACTATATATTAGTTTTATGTCTGTTTCATAGGATTTCTGTAATGCTCGTCATTACAGTCCCATCCTTGATAGTCCTGACATAAAGAATTCCATAAATACCATAGAAAGCTCAGAAATGAAGATATTTCCTGCCATTACATGGGGTGGGAGCAGGGTGACTGGAGCTGGCTGGAGTTATTCATTCACATGCTTCAGAGCACGTTGCCAGTTTGAGAGTCTGGAATAAATCCTTCCCTCTCCTTAAGTCTCAATACAACTCATTTGGTGAAATATTTTGGTTTTAAAGTCTTTGGAAATCATCAGTAGCAAAGGCTTCTGAGGCCTAGGTGTCCAGGCACGGTCAGTCAAGTAATTAGTTCTCATTCAAGTAACGATAATACTTCTTGTCGACATGGCTGATCAGTTTATAAGCTCTAGGTAACCTGTTCCTTGTGTTCCACTGTATAAAGCCGGAACTAAATTAAGAACTAAGTTAGTACAACAGTGATTGTACAATGAAAATTTTAAATACATAACAACTAGGAATAATTCTGAATTTGCATCTTGGATCTGAACTTCTGAATTAAGGACTTTTGCAGTTTTGACTCTAATTTGGATTCAAACCAAAAAATCTACCTTTTCCAGTATATGTTTCTCTAATAAGCTTATATATTTAACAAATATTGAAAGCAGATAATCTGATCACCTGGTAAAATGTTAGCATATTTTAAAACTGAATTTTGTTTTGGCTTTCATGCCTCACTTCTGGTACTAGGTAAGATTTCTTACCTTAGAAGGAAAGAAACAAACTTCAGCCTAGCAAGCTCCTAAAGCAAGACAGTCAACAACAGTAAATTGGATTTTTCTGGGTTTTTGTTGTGGGGTTTTTTTTAAATACTGAGGTTCCAGCTGGAGGATGGTGAAATTGCAGAGTACACAGATGAGAACTTAAATGATCCAAACGTGTTAGCTTTTTCTGAGTCAGTCAGAGGGTGGGTAGACTCATTACAAGCCCACAAGCCTATTTTAATGATTACCCAAACATGATGTGTTTTCTTTAGAGCAGATGCAGCATAAACCTCTCAAAGGTGACAAGCCTTTGACTTACACAGATGTGTAGGAAGGACTAGAAGTTTGTTGGGATTTTCGTATTAAATTATATACACACAGAGGTGCTAGTTACTAGATATCTTTCTCCAAAATGCTTTCTCATCAGTTTTTTACAAGTCCAGGAAGCAATACTGCTCTTAACTGGTTCTGCCATTTTTGTTGACTGGAAAGATGTTGGCTGGGCCTCGAGAGGCACTTAATCAGGGATCAGAAACTGTAAACAGCAAAAGCTATGGATGGCAATATTGGTCATAAAGTATTTGAACAAGGGAATTTTAGTGAATCACTGAAAGACAAGCCCAGAGGAGCAGAGACTTTGCAGAAATGGTTTTTAAAGCCAAGTGGCTGACTAGACATTTAGAATGCAGTTATTTGTGAAAGGTCAGTATGTTCTCTTAGAAGTTCTTAAAATGTCTTTATGTGACTTCAGGAGGAGTCTCCAGCACTTGCCCAAGCAAAAAGTGTGTAGAACAAACTGCTTTTAATGTCATTATGCTGTTTGTCATGCTGGTTTTCAACTGGGGTTCCAAGAAAGCCTGTTTGTTTTGGTTTTTTTGTCACTTTGGGAAGTTGACAGTGGAGAAAGACTGAAAAACACCATGTAACGTAATGGTATATGCATAAATCACTGTGGATATGCTGCAGTGAAACTGGAAAAAGTAAAAGCACTGAGGTTTCACAGAAACAGAGAAGCTTTACTAGCTAAACCTACTTTGCTTGTGCCCACAGATGTTGCACAAATAAGCAGGTAGAGAGGCTTGGAACAAGTCCCGATGGTGGTAGGCTGAAGTGCAGTGTGTTTCGGCCCGAATGTGATTATTTTTGGTTGTTTACCTTTTGCTCAGTCAGAGCCTTGTTTTGCAGATGGACCAGCTGCGTATCCAGTCCCGGTGCAGAACACCAAGCCACTACTTACTGTCAGCTTCACGTCAGGAGACATCAGTTTAATGAACAATTATGATGACTTGTCTCCTACTATCATCCGCTCAGGGTTGAAAGGTACAAAAAGAAGCCATTTCTCCCCCTTCCTATGCCCTGTTTTTCTTGTATTTTTGATGATGTGTGCATATGTTACATTTTTGTGGCTCTCACTCCTTAACCCAGGAGCCCTCAGCTCTGTTATTGCCGTTTCCAGCAGTGACACCTGCTGGAGGAAGAGCAGCTCTTGGCTGGTGGAATTTTTGTGTTTTGTGCATTAATATGATTATGCTTCTTTGTGTGAATGTCTCCGCTACGTAACACTTTCCTTGCATGTTTAATTCACAAGGTCTTTCATGCTTTTGGTAACCTGGTATAAATTGCAATGCTGCTTTGGTTTTCACAATTATTGAAAACTTGCTAGAATTATTAATTATCAAGAAGCAAGTTATTCTGAGAGAGGAAAAATTCCAGTGATTAATTATATACATCTTGCTAAGTGATGTGCATGAATGTTGGTACAATCAGTATTCCATGTAAAATCTTTAACTCACATTGAAATTTTTACTGTTCTTACCTATTAAAAATGTCCTTTACTTTGCCAGAACTCTCAATGCAATTTACTGTGCTTTGCCTGCAGAGACATTTTAATTCAATACAGCACATAGGCACATACTTAAATATAGGTTCCACTGAAGCTTTTTCATCTCCACAGGTAAATTAGTTTTAAATTAGATGAAAAGAGAATTAGGCTGTTGGAACAGACTCTTAGCTGTTCTGAAATAGTGGGATGTTTTTGGTGAAAAGTTGCCCTAACACCAGCTCCATAGTTTTTGGGTGATCTGTTACATACAGTAGTCTTAGGAGGTAAAAAAAATCACCTTTGAGGTTTCTTTTCCACTCCTTCCTCCATCTGTGCCAACAAAAGAAATGTGTGAGTGGCAAAATGCAGCATCATGAGACAACCCTACAATCCAGAAAACTTCACCAGCTGAAAGGATACCAAAAGTGTGGAAAACTGGAGCCAACTTAAAGAGGCTATTGTGATAATCACCACTGGCTCTGCTCAGCATTTCTACAATATTAGAGTAATTAGTGTACTGAGCAGTCTTGAGTTGTCATCTAGTCTAGCTTTCAACTGGAAACAGTAGGAGAAACAAGCCCCATCTTACTCCCTGTTTAGAGTTGCAGGACTCTGTCTTGCTGAAGATGTCTGTCCTGTTTCTCTTTCCCCACTGACTTTCACTAGTGGAAGAAAGATCCCTTAAGTATGTCACCCTCCTGTAGCAAAATGTTAATGTTCTAGATAGGGTAGAAATATTTTTATTAGTTATAAACTGGACTACATCCTTTTCATCAGTAGACAAAAAACATGCGGCATCTTACTGGATTGGGAATGCGTGTGAGACAGAGAAAGGTGATGGGGATATCACTGTCCATTGTTTTAAGCACTGAGCAATGGAAAGTATTTTACATACACGGTTTTATATAGATGTCCACATTTCCTGTATCTTCCTATCAAATTTTTTTTTCAAGTGACTCTAAATTTTAATGGATTTTATCATAGGCAAGAATGTGCAAAACCACCAAGTATGGTCTTCGGTATTGTCTACAAGTTCTTGTTCATGTGTTTGTGTTCAAAATCTCAAAGTACTGCTCTGTGGTCTCTGCAGCACATATCCTTGCCTTTATAGGCTGCTGTAGGCTACTCAATGTATTTTTAAAGCAGGCAACTATTTCAAGCAGTAACAATATATTTTTCCCATTCTACTAGTTTTGCAGAGCTATCATTTTAGTGGGAATATTTTTGTTAAATTGACAGAGGAAAAACTTTGATAATTTGATTACCCAAATAAAAGTTCTTCTTTTCATCCAGCTTGAACAGTCCTGGTGGTTTTGTCAGTCCTAGTGGAGGTCCTGAACTGTTCAGATGTATCCTTTATTTTTTTTGTGCCTTTTGACTTGGTGATTCTCAGTGCACCGCTACTTGCAGAACTGCTGAGCTACATCTACTAATTGTACTAGTTAGCCACAACTGCTGCCTGCAGAGCTGTTGCACGTTTGCAGTGCTCTGTGTTCAAGGTTTGCTGATGTACTGCCTGTGGTGGCTGGAAAGTAGTTTTGAGGGGTGACTGATTCACTTGTAGACCGTTACCCTAGATGAAACCTCCATCTGATTTTTAATCTCTGTGCTGGTGTTGAGAACCTATTTATCAGTTTTTCTGTGTAAAGGTCCAGTAGTCACTGAAGATCCTGTTGGCAGTGCAAGCATATCAGTAGAGCCACACTGTCCTGGGAGGATGCTGCAGCCCATATCCACCTCTTTGCTGCCTTTGCAGCAGTCTAGTTCTAGGAGTTAGAGAGAGAGAGAAAACTGCTGGACAAAGTAATCATTCCTCTTCCTCTTGTTGTGAGGATCAGCTGCAAGTTTTACCTGAAGACATGTATCCAAAGGAGACTGTTTTTTCATTATGGTGGTTCTGTAGTTATCTAGTTACCAAAAGTGGAGGTGATCAGCTTGCCTTGTATATTTCTAACTTGCCTATCTTCTTCCTTTCTGAAAAAGATGAATTAAATCCCATTGTAGGTTACTTAGAGGGCTGAAAACTAAGAGAAAACAAGAGGCATACAATGCCTAGCTGTGGAAAAATTACCTTGAGGAACATGTGTCTTCCCTCTGATATGTACAGAAGCATAATTCCCATGAGAAATATCAGAAAGTTGAAATAATACAAAACCATTTTAAATTGCACGTAAAAGTCCCTGAAAATGACAAGTTGACAACTTGAAACAATTTTGAGATCCTTCCTGCCAACTCTCATTTCTCTACTGCTTCTTCATTTGAAGACAGCTTCTCGCCCACAAGTGTCTTCAAAAGGTTCTTGGCAGATTGAGCATCCCAGAGCACAAAAGTTTTGTCTTTACCTTCACTTTGTCTCAGCACAAAATAGCTGCCTTTCACCTCTGTTTTAAGAGTAAAAACATTTAAAGACTAGCTTGGTATTCCTTGAACATGCAAATCTGCCTTTGAAACACAAGCAGAAATGCAAAATACTGTTTTAGAATTACTCTTGAAGTGTGACAAAGAACTAGAGGATATAAGGGTTTGAAATAAGCATCCCCAAATTAAGTTGTGGGCGTCCCTCATCATAAGGTGCCTGTAAGAGAAGTAACTGATATGTATATTCATATCCATGTATATGGGAGTCTGAGCAGTCCCTGTGTGATTTCAGCAAAGCCCTGCTAAGCAGGTAAGTAGATTTTCACGAGTCAGAATCACAGAATCATTAGGGCTGGAAGGGACCTCTGGGGATCATCCAGTCCAACCCCCCTGCCAAGGCAGGGTCCTCTGTAATGGGTTACACAGGGGCTTGTTGTGGTGGATTTTGAATGTCTCTAGAGAGGGAGACTCCACAACCTCCCTGGGCAGCCTGTTCCAGTGTTCTGCTGCCCTTAATGTAAGGAAGCTCTCCATCTTGTTGAGGTGGAACTCCTTGTGCTTTAGTTTATGGCCACTGCTCCTCGTCCTGTTGCTGGGCATCACTGAGAAGAGTCTGGCACCATCTTCTCCGCACAAACCTTTGAGATATTTATATGCATTAATGAGATCCTCTCTCAGTCTGCTCTAGACCAAACAGGCCCAGCTCCCACAGTCTCTCCTCATAATGATGCTTCAGAGCCCTCACCATCTTTGTATGATGGTGGCAAAAGAAGACATGGTGTGGAGGCCGTATGTATTTATGGACAAAAGTCCAAGTCCTTTCAGTTTCATGTTACACTGTTGTAAATCTAGTTTGAGTTATGCTGAAAGTTATACTGACAGCCAGTGAGAACATGAGGCATTGCCAGATATTCTGCTTTTTTGCACTATAGGCCTTTCCAGACAAACACTCTTTGCTGCCCTCTTAGTAAGATTATTTATCTGCATGTTAACTTGATTCCACTTACTTACCCCAAAGCTGTATGTAGGATCTTCCACATCAGTTTCCACATCTCTAGTAAATTCTTGTCCTTAGTTGTTTAGGAACAACTACTGATTACATTCTAGACTGACCACAGAGAGAAAAGAATGTTTTTTAAACATTTTTTTTCAATTTACAAAATAAAGAGTCATTCTCAAGAGCGCATCTGTGGCATATTTTTTGCTGTTTCAATGAGAGGATTTAGGTTTCTACGTACTTAAGTAACTTTTGAGAGCATGTTTTATCTGTTCAAGTCACTTTGCAGCATCTGGAATTCTGTTCCTGTTGTTTGTAATCAGTGATTATTGCAAACCATCTTTGTAATTTCAGATGTAGTGGTACAGTGGTGCACACAAGGAGACCTCCTTGCAGTAGCAGGCATGGAGAAGCAGAACCAGCTGGTTGACCTCAGCAATGGTTCCCTGTTGAAAAGCGCACTTGTCAAGTTCTACAACGTGCGTGGGGAACATATCTACACTCTGGAAACACCTGTGCAGGTAGGAAGCATTTTTAAAGTCAGCTCTCCATGCTTTGCTGACATGTTTTTCCCACATTAGCTCTTTGGTGTAGACTTGCAATGTGGAAAAGGTTGCAAAATGTCCCGAATCCATTCTAAAACACAATATCGATAAAAACAATGATTGTTTCCGTTAAGGTAGACATGCAAGACCGCACCTGATTCTAAGTTCCACTGTGCTAGGTATTGTGGAAATACAAAAGGAGAAGGTCTGTTTCCCAAACTTGCTGGGCCATGAGTAGACAGATAGAAAAAGAAAATTCCATTGTTTTATGGATAAGTGACTGAGGAGAAAAAAAACCTAAATAACTTGCTTAATGTTGTAGCAGAGCCAAGAGCTGCACAAAAATATTCCAAGTCCAGTATCATAACTACAAGATTATTCAGTCTTTGTTATTGTAATTTTGTAATGTACAGTCAGTTGGTGTGATGCAGTAACCTCAGTCATGTAACTTGCCAAGTAAATGCCAACACATGGTCTGTGAGCTGCTCAGGGGCACAAAATGCTTTATAGGTCTTTGTGGGTATTTCAGGACCCAGCTGAATGTAATTCTGTGTCATTTTCTGCAGAATAGGGATGATTCCATTCTGATTTCTGCTGCTAGTAATGAAACTTTATAATAGCTTTGAAATCTAAAAGTGAAGGAAAATGCTGTAGATCTGTTAATTATATTTAATGATGATACCATGTATTATCATTTTTTTTTTCCAGTACCTTGATCTGGGATGGATGCAAAAGGGTGACATAGTAAACTATCTGCTATGCCTTTGTGTTTGCTTATATGTAGCATTAACCTGTGCTTATTAACCTTAGCACTCTAATTTAGATAGAATTCTTTAGTTGTGTAAAGTGTAAAATAATGGTCTCTAAAGCCAACTTAAATATTTACAGTGACATCTAATGCTGATTTAGGTACCTCAAGGACTTACCCATAAACACAGCTTTATTGTCTTAAACATAGCCCTTTCAGCAAAGTAGCACAGCCCTTTCCTCTCTGGATCAATTCTGAAGAAAACATATTTATATCAGTGTTGCTTTTTCCCAGCCCAGGTAAAAAGCAAACCTTGTTCTGTTACCTTAGTGCCAGAATTCAGTATGTGCACATTAGCTGGTGCCAGGCTGTGAAATCACTCTGTGGTTTGAGCATCAGAACCCACCCACCAGGTCAGGTTGCCCAAAGGTACGTGTGTGTGCAAGCTCTTCCCTCACTGCTTTGTTCCTGCTGATCTCAAATTCTCCTTCATTTAAATACTTTCATCTCCTCTAGTTCTCTATGTATAGCTTCAACTTTTTTTCATGTTTTCAGCTCTTCTCCTTTCTCTTCTACTTAACCAGCTGGGAGAAAGCACACACTGTGGCTGATGTGGGGGCTAATTATTCTGCCATTATGTGAGTGCTCACAGGGCAGCTGAGAGGTCAGACAGAACAGGTGACTGCCAAGTTTGTACCGCAGTATTTCTAATAGTGGAAGTAGTAACATAAGCCTCTCTGCTCTTTCCAGCTGCTATTTTTGTTGGGAATAGCAATATTTTAATGTAGTGGAGATTTCTTCCCCCATTGTCAACTGCAGACTAAAAGCCAACAACTTCAGAAGTTTTAAGCCAGCTTGGAAGTGTAGGATGAGGATGGTCAGGGCGTGGCAACCACCACTTAATAACAGAATCAAGGTCTCATTTCCTTTAGAAATCAGAATAAAAATAACAATCAAACTGATATATATATGTTTATTTAAAAACTGTGTGCATAAACCTACCTAAAATTAGAGCCACCCCTCTTCTCTTATTAGTCAGTGTTCAGTCTCTTTATTCGGTGTGTTTAAATTCAGCAGCAGGAGGAAGTGAGGGGTCTTTCAGAAGAACACATGTATCTGCTCATGTGGACTTTATTCTCCTATGTATTTGAATGCTGATCTAGCAGTATTACCAGCTAAATTACAGGTATGCTAGAACATTGTTAAGTATTTAGTTTCCTGACAAAACCATATAAAAACCACTGTTGCAAAAAAATTGCTAGTAACTTCTGTTATGCTGTGCCTCTGCTCCAAAGATGTATGTGCAAAGATGACAGAGTGAGTCAGTGGTCCCAGTAATTTGTCTCAAGACAAATTCATCAGAGTAAATTAATTAGTTTTCTGTACCATGGCAGTCAGCCTTGTAATGGGATTTTATAAAATTCATCACTGGTTACTGAACTAAAAAAAATTGAAGAAAATAGAAGAATTTCCTCATCTTGAACTCTTCTGCTAAAACTTTCTTATGAAGAAGCAAATGTGTGACTGGAAAAGCACATTTATTATAAATGAGTGTTGTTCTGAATACAAAAGCCAGAAAAAATAAAACAACCATGAACATAAAAAATAATGGATTAAGGTAAAAAACTGATTTTCTATGTGGTCTTCTGTCCCAGTTTTTTGACAAAGCTGATGTCTGAAAATTTTATCGGTAAAATATACTGAACTGGTTTTGTTTCTGCTTTTTGTCTGTCCTGTCTTCAGGAGGATATTCAGGAAACAGATTTTATGGTCTATAACAAAATTCAGTCTAGAACTGACAGGATTTATATTCAGCTTGGCTGGAATGTTACTGAACATAAAGTCACTGCAAACCCCAGTGGTAGAATAGATTTGGGAACTGGAGGTAACTCATCTTGATGATGACTGTTGTCATGGATCCCTTCAAGATGTTTTATATGCTGCCTTCTCCTCCCGCTTTAGTGTGGTTTTGGCATCCTCTGTCTTGTTTGATTAACTCTCTTAAGCTTTTACCTTCAGTGTAGGAATTTACAGTTCATAAACCTAGTTTGATGACTATAAAACCCTAGATAGGGAAATCACACTTGTTTAGAAGTATTGAAATAAAAGCAGTAGCTTTGCTTGAAAAACAACGTTCATAAACAGAGTGGTAGAGTTGGCGTAGTGTAGCAGTCACTCCTGTTCCTGGCTCTGGGGCTTCAGCCTGGCATCCTGCAAGGATGTCTTCGCAGAATGTAGTGGAAAGAGCTGAAAAAGCATCAGTAAAGGCTGGACAAATGAACTGAATTTTATGTGGAGAGCACATCTTAAAGGCTGGTGATCAGCTGATAACTATTCAAAAACATACTCTCAATTTCTGTAAAATTTACCTCTTACTACGCCCATCCTTGCGTACACCACGAACACCAATGGGATGTACGAAAAATATGTTTGGTTTTTTCATGGTCCTGCTTTTTCAGCATTTAAAAATGTGATTGCAACAGCAGGCTGCCCTGCTGGTCATAATGTTTTTATTGGAAGAATGTTAATTTCTTACATCGTTTGTTAAGTCCTCACAACTTTTCCCTAACATCAAGCAGGAATGAGAATAATCAACTAATTTAAGACTGTTTTATAGTCTTGCTAAAATTGTTTACCAAATGCTGCAACCCAGTTCTGTCACTTTAGAAGTTCTCATCTAATGTGCAGACAGGTCTTTATTATATCAACTCACTGCTGTCACTTGTGATTGGGAACAGCTGCTTCATATCTTCCTGTATCCTGAACTTTAAACAGGAGTCTCCCACAGGATCACTTCAAAATTATCTAACTGCCAACTTTAACAAACTTGTGAATTTTTTATTTCTAATGGCTCAAAGTTGTGGCTTATATTTTGGCCCCTTCTTCAGTTTTTATGATTTTTTTGTATGTCCCAGAGAGGACCAGGGGAAGAAGAACACAGATTTAGAAGTTGCAGTGCAGATCTCCTCTATACACCTTTAATTCTACAGTAAATTTACATTAGCTTATGGTTTTACATCACTGTGTAACTGGTGGGAGGACAGATTAAATCTCGAGTGCAGCAAAGGAGGATGAGAGTGAACTACGCTTCACATGTGGTATAGGTAAGATTAAATGTAAAAAAACCTGTGTTTATCAGTGTAACATTTTTAAACCTAATTTAAAGTGGTGTACCAAAGACTCAATCTTTATAGGAGGAATTTCCAGAAGTCTTTGAGAAGACAACGCACTTGCTATAGACCTGCTGCTGTCAGCATTTCACAGACTGCTCCTCTGCTGGAAATGTCCCAGCATCTAAATGAATAGATTTAAGATTGTATGATCCTGCAGAAACCCGGTAGTTCTGTAAAGGCTAGAGAAGAAAGGTGCAATTTTAGGTTTAATTCACATCAAAAGGTTCTGAAAGAAGAGGGTGCTTTTTATGTTATTCAGCTGAGCAGACCTTGCTCACTTTTCTTCATTTATTTCACACAGAGTGTTCAGGTTTGTTGCATCTGAATTAATGTTGCCTTTCATTTATATTGCCTGAATTCAATTTTATTTAGTTGTTATGGGATGACAGCAAAGCTTCGAGAAGATTTTATTTCCTTAAAAAAATAAAGGAAAAAAAGCAACAGTTTAGAACTAACTGATGAAACTTGCTTTAGGATACCAGTAAGGACCTCGGTGTTCTTTATATAGGCCATAGGATCATCTCTGCTGCAGAAATGGATTTCGATCAGCACTGGAAAATGAAGACACTTTTCTAAGGAGATCTTTTTGTTGAAATGGAATCTCGTTCTATTGACTTCTTTAAAAAATACTGTAGAAATAGAAATAGGCTATAAGAAACAGCTGCAAATCAAATAAGAGTTTATTACATCAAAAATCGTATCAGGCCATAGCAGTGTGATTTCTCACCATTTTTCATCATCAATTCCTAGCAGTTAATATTTTTCCCACTGTAAATATGAGGAGCAGAAGAATGAAGGAGTCTGAGGTTGCTTTCCCACAGCCATCCATGAATGCTGTGGCAGTGCAGAGGTGTGGACACACAGCTCACAGGAGCCAGGTGGGCACTGCAGCCCCTTGCACCTTTCAGCTTGTCTCTGAGAGGGAAGAGTGTGCATCTCCACATCAGCAGTCTGGAGTGAGAGCAAGCAGGCAAGGTACTTACACATGCCATTCACTGGATACTGTTTGCAGTTGTGTTCTTTCTCCTGAGAAAAGTCCTGCTAGTTCCTGGGCTTTCTGCCCTGAAATACTATTTTTATTTCATTACCAGCGGGAGTCCCAGTGCCAACAAACAAGAGATTAGTTCAAGCAGCAGGCAGACCCCATGGCTCAGGATTTCTGAGCTCAAGGCAGGCAGCAAGAATCAGCTAGAACAGTGTTTTCATTGACTGAACTGAGTACAAGTGATGGACTGTGTATAAATTATGTTCTCTTCTGTAAGAGAGACAGGAGAGTGACTTATAAGAAGCAACCACAGAGCTTTGAGCAGGAATATCCGTTCCTGCATGCTTTTCTAAGGGGAATCAACATCCCAGCTGGGGTTGCAGATTTGAGTAGATGTAGCTCACTTTCAAGCCCACTTGGAAAGAAATGGCGAAAGAGCTCCTTGTTGGCCACTTGTTGAGATGTGTTTTCAGTCAGTTTTCTCCTGATAAAGCATTTATTGTTTTTGTCTTTTAGCCAATGGTTTCTAATATATAATTGTCATAGAGCTACATGTTTGTATTTAAACCCTGGAATTCATTCAGGTATTTACAGTTTATGCTGAGATTTTTCAAAACCTGATGGTATTTTTATATGCAAAGTGAGATTAGAAATTCTCATGTTGTATTTGCAGCTGCATTTCTTTGTTCCTAGCAGAAAAAAACCCCAACTGTGCAAACATGGAAAATAAAATTCTTCTGTCCTAGAATCTTCTTGTTCATTTTCTAACAGGTGCAATTTGGGTACAACAACTTTTGTCCTTCCTTGTTTTGCTAAAACAGTGCAAATAAGTGGATGCTTTATGAGGAGCAACACTTCTGTGTTGGATGTTGGAGATCAATTGTTTTTTTCTTAAGTAGAGTTTGAAAAGAAAGCTGTGGCCAGCTCATAACTGACTTGCTGCAACTTGTAATTGATTCATATCCCTTGTCCAGCAAGGGAAAGACTAGGAAGCATAGTTATTGAAAAATATTATTGGAGCAGTACTTTAAAGGTCAGGTCAGATCTGGCATTTGGGTGATCTTTTATTTCTCCAAGCCTGTAATGACAGGCTAATTTTCCCTGAAGCTCGTCTGAAGTCTTAGCCCTTCACTGTAAATTAAGTGTTGCTGAATACGAGGCTGGAGGAGCACCGAGGGTCTGACCATTTCAGAGAAGGGAAGGCAAGGTGTGTCTGGTGGTGTGGTGCAAATGCACTTTGTTGAGGTTGAAAATATTAAAACTTATGAGGTGTGTGGGGAGACTAATTGTACAAATGGAAGAGTAGAAATGTCATCATTTACAAACAGTATGTTGTGTATTTGTTTGTTTAAACATGCACCCACTCACATATTGTTTCATGAACAGAATATAAGAGCATCATACGCTGAGAAGTTTAGAAGGTGACTGAACTATGGTTGCCTGTTGGAACACTGTGGTGAAGTTTTCGACTTCTGACTTTCTACTCTTTGGAGCTCCACAGTGTTATGTTGCCAGAGTTGCTCCACAGTGTTATGTCCCACCCCGTCTTTCAGAGCTTCTGAAAAACCTTTCCCTTGAGACTGTGTTTAAGATTGCAAAGGTTCTTGCACTGGTATTGTCTGCACCTCTGATGTTCTCTGCATGCAGCAGTAACCTGAGGAAAGAGGTGGTTTTATCTGACTCTGTTTGGATGAAGAATGTCCTACCTGGGTGTGATATATTGGGTTGTAATAGCTGCAATACTAGACATCATGTCTGTGTGTGCTGTACTGGATTATGATAGCTGGGATATTAGACATCTCTTCTGCCATTTAAGTCTATCCAATAAATAAACATTTGTGTGCCAAGTCACATACTTGTTTGTTCCCTCGCTGTGTTTATAGGTAAGCTGTAGTTGACGCAAGGTGAACAGCAGGATGCAGTTTAGATCCCACAGTAATGATCAGGTAGATACTTCTGCCCATGCTGGGATTCAGCCCTCGGGGAAAATCAGGGTCACTTCTACTAGTGCTGTTCTCAGGCTGTCCTATAGTAGATGTGGCAGGTACCTACCTTGAGCCAGTGCCTTTTCAATTGCATTTATTTTGTAACCAGCTTGAACTGTCTCATTGCTGCCAGACAGTGCGAGGGCCGAGCCACACTCACAAATCATGAAAATACCAATCAGTAGGGGATACTTCATGTGACCTCTCATCAAATTCAAGGCTGTATCCCACAGATTACTGTTCTGACATGCAATGTAGAATTATTGATGTTACACAAAGGATTTCTCAATTCCTTTGAAGTTCTCCACTACAAAATGCATTTAGCAATTACTGTGAAAATCACAAGGTTCACATGTTGCTGCTTTCTATTTGCATATCAGTCAGCCTGAAGATTTGTGCCTTCCTGGAGGTGTGTGTGTGGTATTGCCTAGATGTAATTAAAATGAAGCTCCTTCATTTCTCCTACTTTAAAACCAGTGTTTTCCTTGAAATATAAATCTAGGATAAGGTAACATAAGAGGGAAGATCTCTTCTGTGAAAAGGTTTTTCATCCAAAGCTTTATCCTGATGATAAACATTGAAATAGTGCTGTGCCAGCTGTATTTTGCTTCATATCAGTCACATAGAAACATCTTTTCCCAGTTTCTTGCCTTTAAGCATCTTGAATTTGTAAATGGAAGGGACGCTTTTTCCCCTGACTAGATGAGTAACTTCTGAGCTGATCTAACCCTGCTATCTGGGTACCATACTGCTAATAGAGGAGTGAATAAAAGCTATTGTTGGTGGTGTCTTGACCCTGTCTTCTTGTTTGATGCATCTTGTGAAAAGATATTCCAAAGATACTCTGACCTTTCAATAAATACAGTTCATAATTTAGATGAAAACCATGCTTGCTTAAATTTTTGAGTGTCACAGATTGTGAAAACAAGGAAGACCTTCACAGAAAGGAGGAAATCTTTTGTGGTTCACTGATCACAGCCTGCTGTATAGTATTCTTCATGGAGTTAGAGTTTCATCTTCACTCTGTGTTGTTTATTTGCACAGAGGTAGCAGATGGGATTGAAATACCACAGGGTGTGTGTATGTAAGCAAATACAGGTGCTTTGTAGCACAGAAAGCAAGAGGTGACAGGTGGATGCAAGTAACACTTCAGAAGGGCAAAAGTAATGATGACAGGGTTAGAAGAAGTCACAACAGACTGCTACTTTACATGAAAAGATGAGATTTAGAAGGAAAGTTTAGGGAGCTCCTTGCAAGCAGGAAATAAATATCCTAAGCAGCATTGTTTGAGTTGTTTATCATTATTCTGTTCCACATTGTGACATTTAGTACCAGTTGGCCCTCACTCTTTCTATTTTTACTGTCATGATTTAGACATTTCTGAGTGTAGACAAGTAGAAGACAAAAGGCCATTCTCTGTTGTGTTTCTGGTGCTCTTTCACAGTTCAGTTCCTCTGGGAATAGTTCAAAAGAGACACTGTGCAGCAGAAGACTTGGCGCAAGACAAGAAAGCTGATTGGGTTTTCTCCACTTGTTTTTTAAGTGTCTCTGGGCATATAATTTAACTTTTGAGTTGTAAAATATGAGCTGTTACCAGTGGATAAGGACTGATTAGATGACTGAATAAATCATTTGGATAGGGCATCAAAAGATCCTGCTTCTCAACACCCTGTGTCTTTAAAGTCACTTATCTAGGTACTGAATTTGGTAGCTGATTCCTTGTGTGAAGAGCTTTAAGCATTCTGAGTAAAAAGCACTGAATAAACATCAACTGCTGTTTCTGATGATTTCGGATGTGCACATTCTTCTCCTTCTGTGGGCAGTGGTGGGCACTTTTAAGTTTCTGGAAGATTTCGGGTAATGTGATCGGTGCTGAATTAATATGATCACTTACTGTGCAGCCATCTCGGCAAAAGATCTTTTACACAAAATCTTTTGAAGTTGTATCCTTTTGCTCTTCATGCAGCGTCCCATCATCTCGATCTGTTGGGGTCACAGGGATTCCCGCCTGCTGATGGCTTCTGGACCCGCGCTGTACGTTGTCAGAGTGGAGCACAGGGTCTCCAGTCTGCAGCTGCTGTGCCAGCAGACCATCGCCAGCTGTCTGCGGGACGACAAGGACATCAGCAAGCTGACCCTGCCCCCTCGGCTCTGCTCGTACCTCACCACTGCCTTTATACCAACAATCAAGGTAAAAAGGAAACAAATGTGTGTATTGTGGAGAGGAAAGTGTTACTAGATTTCCCCCCTCCACGGTGCTCCTAAGCGGCAATGGCTAAATGATAAGATTTTATCATTTTAAAAGCTCTCCTGTCCTCTTCAAGACCCCACTGATGCATTTGGTGCCTATTAAAAATCTGAAAAGAAGGCTTACACATGCTGATCTGCATTATTCCATGGAGATGGCCTTTCCAAGTACATTACAAGGGTAAAATATGCTGGTGACTCACAAAGACTTCTGAAGAAGCTCACGCTGGTGATGATACTGTGTCATGGTGACAGGAGGGATTCACAGGGGTAAAACTGTTGTCTCCCTACGTGTCACATGAATGCTTATATTGCCAGGAAGGTTAGACTTAGGACCTGGGGCTGCCCAAACATTTCTAACAGTGACTTCTGCTAATCTTACTGCTCCAACAGTGCTATGGAATAATGAGCCAGGTATCACACCTTTTCCTGTACCCTGAGCAGAATCATTTGCACAACCCATTTGTTTCATGGTTTTGCCCACAGTAACGTATTGGGATTTCCAAGCTGTTTATCACAGCCTATAAAGCAGAGCATTAGCTGGTAAATGCTCGACATTCAAACATATGTTTTTGTGATTTTTTGTGTATGTGTTACAGCAGTCTCTTGAGCCAGAGGTCCTTGTTAAAACAATGCAGAGCTAGAACAACTCATTTGAAATCAGTGGGGCTGGCCTAGCTTAAATGAGAACAAATTATGCCTACAAAATAATAATTCAGCATGGTTCCAGTTGGGTACTGCTAATCAGGGCAGTTTGTGCAACTGTAAATCATTTCATTTGTCAGAGAACAATAAATACCTTCCTGTAACCATAACTCCTGGATCTCCAAAGATGCAGAGGATTTATCAGACCAGTGGTTTCCAGTTCTTTCTAGTTCTTTCCATCCTTCTCCCCAGGATGCTTTCCATGTTGTTCCAGAGCCACCCCTCTCTAGGGCATCAGTGACAATTTCCTGGCTGGCAGGGAAGGCCGGGGAGGGGACGGGATGGGCTGGCTGAAGGCAGCATTTGGCTGTAGCAAGGCTGGGAGGCCTGGTGGGGATCAGAGGGCAGTACAGGCGCACATCGTTGCCAACAGCCCTTGTGTCACCTCCTAGAGGGGATGCCAGGGTGCAGAGCGGTTGTGGCGCTGCTTAGCTGAGATGTGGAAGCAGGGTTTCCAGAAGCCACGTGCCTGTCCTGTTTCCTGGGTGTTTCTGGAGCCTCCTCAGCACTTATACTTTACCCTGGCTCGTCCCCAGTCACCCACTTAGCCTATGTTGTCAGCCATGCCTTCGGTGCTAGGCAAGGCACCCTCTTCCATGTGCACATTCCTCTTCCCCCTCCAGCTTGCACATTACGTTATCAGTCACTCCTCAGCCCACACCCATTTTTCAGGTTAAGGAAGCCTATTTTTTCCCTACCTTTTTTTTCTTATACTTTCATTTTGAAAGAAACTCCGTTGACTTATACACATTAATAGTATTTTTGTCATACAGGCTAAATTGTCCTAGACAAAGGCAGTCCTACTGCTTTAGGACTGAGTTTGTTATGGATTAATACAGTGTGCTGGCAAGCAGGGCAAAGTTAACCCACCCTGAGCTTTGTGCTTGTATTTCTCTACATGGCACACAAATAGGCCCTCAGCTAGGATGGGACATGTACTTGGAAGTTCCAGCTTCTTTCAGAGTTAACAGCATTGTAGCATAGTGGTACAGCATGTACCAATACTAACCAGGAATGGGATCTGAGTGTCCAGGTTCACCTGGAGGGCCTGCAGGAGACAAGATACTGTGATACTTGACTTGACCACATTACCCAAGTTCAAAAACAAGTTTCTGATTAGAGCTGGAACTTGAAGACAGGTTTGTTGTCTAATTCAGTGCTCTGACCACAGGTTCAACCTTCCTTTTTGATGTAACTAGTTTTAGTTTTCGTGTTCTGTGCACAGCTGCTTTTGACCTAACTGAATAATACACAGCCACTCTTGCATGTGGGTCCTGCATAACTCACAAAGTAACCTATACTAATCTTCACCTGCCAAATTACAGTTGGGTTCAAGTTCAGTTAGTTGTGTTGGGATTAAGTCACCACAGAAAAAAACCCCAACCAATAACCTATAGGAAACTTTCTCTTTCCTTCCTCTGTTTAATTAAGCCTCCAATCCCAGACCCAAACAATATGAGAGATTTTGTCAGCTACCCAACAGCTGGTAATGAACGGCTTCACTGCACGATGAAGCGGACAGAAGATGACCCAGAGGTCGGTGGTCCATGTTATACTCTGTACTTGGAATACCTTGGGGGACTGGTGCCCATCCTGAAAGGACGTCGTATCAGCAAGTTGCGGCCAGAGTTTGTTATCATGGATCCTAAAACAGATGGAAAAGCAGGTAGAATTGAATTGTTGCTCTGTATAAAAATGATTTAGCAATACTTTGGATATTAAATTCCTCAAGAGTTTAAAAAAATATATATGCAACGTGGATGGTGGCATCTCATTTTTTTTCTGATGTGAAAAAAATCATTAGCGTGACCTAGAAGCTTCTGAAATTATACCCTGCTGCCTTCTGTTTTATGAAAGAAAACTTCTTGTATTCTGAGTAATGGAAAATAGATTGCTAATTATCAGAAAATATTCTTTAGTCTCAATTTTGAAGTCAATTGAATGCTATTCATCCCTCTGAATCATGTTCACTTGAGTTCAAACCATTGGAAATTTGGAGTTTGAAGGCGGAGTGAAGAATTTAATTTTTCTCTGCAAAGTTTTATTTCAACTGCTGCCTGTGGATTGGGTTTATGCTTCTGATGACTGAGAGTTATAATTTATACCAGTTTTCTGAAGCAGCATTTAAATTTTCTGGGGCCTGTCTTGATAGATGAAATCTATGGAAACAGCTTGATTTCCACTGTGATTGACAGCTGCAACTGCTCTGACTCCAGCGATATCGAACTCAGCGATGACTGGGCAGCAAAGAAATCTCCAAAAATCAGTCGAGCTAGCAAATCACCTAAACTCCCCAGGTAATAACGTCTTGGATATTTCTTCTTTTTTCCCCATGTAGCCTCTCTTCCTCCCTTCCTTCCCCTCCTCTCCTTCCTTCTCTTGACACCTTGTAAAACTAAAAGTAAACTCCTTTGGGCACATAGGAATCCTCTGTAAGATTGGGGTCCCCTACAGTGTGCAGTTCTGGGCTGGTCTCAGAGATGGGCATACAGTTGGGCTTTGGGGAAGATTTCTGGGACAAAATGTAATGGGAAACAATAGAGCTCAACTTCTCCCCAGGCAGTCTCAAAGATTAAGATTTTATAAACTTGCCCACCTTTTCTTTTGCCTCTCTTGCCGCCATGAAATATATTTTGTCGTTCAAACAGACTTTACGCCCTCAGTCCTTAAGAGTCCCTGGTCTAGTTAAAACCTTTATTTCTTCAGGAATATTTTCAAAGTCATATGTTCATGCATAGGTGGCACAGATCCTGGCATAGGTGACACTGATGCTGTGGTGGCCTAGCAAGGGAGCCTCAACAGACAGGCCCCCCCTAAACACTGCATTAATGAGGTTCTGTAGCAATATGCAAAACGAGCTTCTAAGCTATTAATTTGTCTGGTTGTTTTCCTGACAGCTCTTCATTATATCCATTATGTGCATAGACAGAGTCTGCAAACCTGCACAGAACTTCAGTGAGGTCTGCGATGTCCCTCATAGGCACTGACATCTACCTGCCAGCTTCATATTATGGGATTGAGGCCTATTATGGGACTGATGCCTTCCAGCTGCAGTTGACACTTTTCCAAAGAGCTTGTACTGTGAGCTTGCTCTAGTATGAGGCAGGGCAAATTCGTCCTTTTATATGTGAACGCACTGTGCGAAATACCAGTGTTTTAGTTTAGTAGTACTTACTGGGCAAAAGAACCATCAATTCCTGAGCCTAAAACTGAAGGGCCTCGGGAAAAACAACTATCTGGCACCCTCGATTTTCTAAGAACGTGATTTTGAAATGCAACTTTTGTTTGTTACATTTCTGCCAGTTAGTTCTTTAGGTGCTTGAGCTTGTATTCTTGACCCCTCTTGTACAGTGGGAGGTAGGAATAACTTTTGGCTTAGGGTAGGAGCACTGACAGCATTTGTGGAGCCTTGGTTTGCTGTACTAATGTGAAAATCTGTCAGCTGAGGTATCATGTTCTCATTTCATGAGACTTTGCTCAAAGTCTGCATAGCTGAAATCATTCATCCCTACACCTATTAGGGATTAGTGGAAGATATATTGTATCTGGCAGAACTGCTATAAGCTTTGTAAGATTAATTAGAAAGATTCCAGCATGAGTTACTGCAAGTGTGTCAGGTCTTGTGTATCTTCAAATTTGACCCATAATTCTCCATCCTGTAGGCTCTACAGTCTTTTTTAGTCACTTCAAGGACATCCTACCAGTTGTCTTTTTCTTACATCTTTCCATTCAAAGACATGAGTTTTGTGCATTTTAGCTTGCCCATTGTTGATTCTAAGCATCGCTTTACCTGCAGAATCAATATAGAAGCTCGCAAATCTCCAAAGATGTCACGAGCTGCGCAGGAGATCTCAAGATCGCCAAGGTTACCAATAAGGAAACCCTCAATTGGTTCACCAAGCCTGACACGAAGAGAGTTTCCTTTAGAAGATATTACTCAGGTATTGTGCACATTGTTACCATACCTGATTCAAATGCATTTCTTTCAAGAGGCAGCAGGTTGTGATACAGATCCAATGATCAGCAATAAAATTTTTCATTAAATTACAATAAGTAGATGGAACAACTAGAGAATTGCATCTTCCAGTTCAGTATTAATGTTCGGAAGTGCCAGTGGAGTATCAAGTGTTGTTTGGTAAGTACCAGGATCGCTTACTTTTGTCAGTGTAAATCCATGTGAGAGGTTTTATTCTAGGTGATGTTGGCTCTTTGAAAGTGTATGTCAAAACACTTCATCAGTTTCTCAGGCCTGTCTTAACACCACCATAATTCTCTGCTTTGCTAGGGATTGCAGAGATAAGGAAATGTTTGCTTCAAAGGAACACATGTTCTGTTTCATATTTAACGTGAAACAGTCTTAATTGGAAGGAAGGAAAGGAATTACTGCTTCGCGCTCTTTGTGGTGTTCGTGTCCTCTGGGTAGATGAAACTTAGCAGGTTGTAGAACTGTCTGGGTTGTATATTTCTTTAATAACAGCCTGTGTTCCTTTAATTTTCTTTTATTTGGTTTGTTTTTTTCTGCTCTCTTGTTTCACTTTTTCCTTTTTATGAAAAATTCTAGAACAGTTACACGGAGATAGGACCAAAAGCCCTTTGAATAGAGCAGAAGACCTGAGGCTTAGGTCCTCCTCCTAATACTGGCAGCATAACTCCTGGCCTTTGAGAAACCTTTCAGACCCATAGTATGTGTACCATGGCAGCAGTGGTTTGGGAAGTTGCTTTAGGAGCTCCAGGGGAATATATGTTTGTTGTTATGAGTAATTAATTTCTGTCTTGTTTATTGTTCTGTAAAGTGATTCATGAGCATAGACCCAACGGGCAGGGCGTATCACTCTCTGAAATACAGAATAGCCACAGTCTCGCTGGGCAGGAGCAGCAAGTGCCAGAAAACAGACCTGTTCTCACTAAGCAGGCATCGTGTTGTTCAGATCTTCAATAGCTTTAATCACCCTGTGACTGTTGCATACCTCATTTCTGATGGTGTTTAGATATCAGAATGAGTCTTCTTAATGACTGGGTAAAACCATTGCTACATAGGCACTTTAGGCTGTTTCAATACAATAAAAACAAGAGAAGTTGAAATTGCATTATCACTTGCAATAGCTTGATTGCTCTGCAGATTTTTATTAGAGCTTGATACAGATTTTATCAGGTAAAAATGATCTTGTTTTTGTTTTGCAGCACAACTACCTTGCTCAGGTCACATCTAATATCTGGGGAACCAAATTTAAAATTGTGGGCTTGGCTGCTTTCCTACCAACTAACCTTGGTGCAGGTAAAAGTAAACTCTGTTGATTTTTTTGCATGTCAAATTCTTTCTAACAAACAACAAACTTATGCCATGAGATTTTTTGTAAGTGATCAAAAGGCTTCTTTAACAAAACACTTATTTTCTGTGGACAGTGGGAATTAGATTTTATTAAATACACTGTAACTAAAGGAGATTAAAATCTGTAAATACAATCATGAAATGATCAACAAAATGCTAAAAGTCTCACTTGTAATAAAACGGTAAATTAACATTTGAGCCCAGACCTCTATTTTTACAGTTTATTTGAACAAAACCCACACAAAAAAAAGGTTTTGCAAGAAGACTATAAAAATAATAGGTTTTAAGTTATGGCAATAGAAATATTTTTAAAAGTCAGATTTTTATAGCTAGTTTAGCTACAAATTATACAAAAAAGCTATTACAGCCTCATGCTCAAGATTCTTCAAGTCAGTGCAGAGCCTCATCACATGGTTCTCCTGCTGGAGCATCAGAAATCTGGTAGCCTTCATTAAAAGCAGCAGTTGTCTTTCAGCCTTTTTCTGGGTAGGCCAGTTCTAACCAGATAGTCCTGTTGGAAGGAGGAAGGCTGGGTAAGGAACAGGGTACCACCTAGCAGAACTGAGCTCTGAACTGAAATATTAACACAAGTCTAGCAGTTTAATGAGCTCTTTAGAAAACTTACTTTGTCCTGTGTTGCCTTATGTAGTCGGGTCAGGAGTACATAAAGATGCCCTGGATGCAGAATGAGATGGATAGCTTTTGTGGCTATATGGACTGCTATCAGCAGTTGAATGACCACAGGTCATTCTAATTCTCTCAGTGCCAGTGACAGGTAGGTAGGGAAGGATATAAGTGTAGACTAAATGTATAGTGATAACTTCTTGCAAATGTTCTCCCAGTCTCCAGTGGTTTAGGTCCCAGGGACTTCCTGAGCCCAGTGAGATTCCTCTGTATCTAGTAATCATCAGCAGATTTCCTTCCTGAGAGCTTTCCAGTTTTCCCCTAAAGTCATATAAGTCGGTAGCATCCTGTGGTGAAAAGTTCCAAAAGTAGAATGGAAAAAAGTGTTTTCCTTCCATAAATATAGATGTGAATACAAGATAAGGTAATTAATTATTTAATTACAGAGATGCTGCTTCCATTTAAAGAGAAATAGCTGAAAGCAACAATGTCTTTTATCCCATTTATGCAAAGTGTTACATAGTGATTTGACAAATAATGGCTTGCCCATGCACATGTATACAGTAAATAACAATACTCATAGCCCTTCTGTCTGCTTTGAATTGCTTCTTCCTTAGCTTTACATGCTATTTGTGTAACAGACTCTTTTCTTTCTTGTTATATTCTTTCTCTAGTAATATATAAAACCAGTTTGCTGCATCTGCAGCCCAGGCAAATGACCATATATCTCCCAGAAGTGCGGAAGATTTCAATGGACTACATTAACATGCCTGTCTTTAACCCAAATGTTTTCAGTGAAGATGAAGATGATTTACCAGGTAAGGAGGAGCTGGAGGGCTGCCGTGTTATGGGTTAAGCTAAACAGAGGTCAGGTCAGTTGTGTCATGGTCCCCTCTGGTAAACATACAAATCAAAATCCTTTAGTCTGATGGGGTCCAGTAGAACTGAGTTAGAATAAGGCTAACGTATTACGGCCATTGTTTTCTAAAATGTGTGGAAAATATAATCCATAAAGAGCTCCTTAGTTTCAAGTTCATTGGGAAATTAGTCATCTGCTAATTCATTTTAGTTTGCTAGGAATTCTCCACAGACTGCAGTCTTGCATTCTGCATCTTGATAGGACAGAAGTGTAACGTGCTGGAAGCCCAAACAGGTTGTTCTTGAGACCTGATGGCATCAAAGCACAGCCGGCTGATAGGAACTTGAGTTGGAGGGCAGGTTCCCATAAAACTCAGCCACCCTTTGAGAAGTGATAAATGCTCATTTGGATTTTTATCACTACTAAGAGTCTAAAGTAATAAAGTAGTCGATAAACAAGGAGGGGTCAGGAAGAATTTTTCACTTCACTGATATGTAAGGTAGCAGAAGATTTAAGCAGTGCAGGGAAGGTTTGGGTGCAGGTGACACGATGTGGGAAGTAAAAGGACTGGAAGTACTCAGGACCTCCTCCAATCAAAAAAAAATCATCATGCCAATAATATTAACAAATAATAGAAAACAAGATCAATACATTTTTAGAATTTTCACATCACTGAGGGATTCCTGTTGCCAGGTCACAGGTTTTTAG
The DNA here is from genome assembly GCA_013397725.1 of Rhagologus leucostigma. Taxonomy (NCBI): domain Eukaryota; kingdom Metazoa; phylum Chordata; class Aves; order Passeriformes; genus Rhagologus; species Rhagologus leucostigma. The sequence continues at coordinate 716,187 of VZTD01000530.1, forward strand.
AACTATGGAAGTGGCTGTCATGCCAGTAGCCTTTAAAGAGGAAGGAGTGTGAGCACTGCAAAGCAATTGAAGACTTGTGCTAGAGTCTCCTGAAACAAGTGGAAATGCTCTCATTATTTCAGACCAGGGTTTCAACTGATGACAGCACCAAAGTTTTTGTCTGACCCAAGCATCAGAGTAGTCCTCTGGACTCCTGAAGAAATACTTGTATGTTTAAAGTTAAGCCCATTTTTTTCACAGTCTGGGGGTTTGGCTTGCTTAACTCCTGTCTACATGATACTCACCTGTAGTATCTGAAGAAAATAATAGAGACGCTGGTGCTTGTGTATATATATTATTAATAGGAAGCACTCAACATTTGCTATTATGAAACATGGTCCAAGCTGTCAGAAAGTAATATAAAAACTAAATAGAAAAGAAAAAAGTTAAAACAAAGTTTTCGCATCTCTTCCTGAAAATTGGGTTGAATCTGCAATAAAAGATGAAATGGTACTCATAATTGCAGGTACATCACATAAACAGAGAGAAATTGTTTAGACTCTTGTAACAGCTCTTTGAGAAGGCTAGTAAAAGAATCATACTACCCTGTCCTCCATCACAGCCTTCCTCTTGCCCACTTTTTCCGTTCTAGTTTCTTCTGAAAATTAATTTCTGACTTAGTAAATGGTGGCTACTTAAATCTTAAAAAATGGTTTTGGGGATATCCTTTCTTAAAGCCTGCATATAAAGAAAAAAGGTACCATATACTAAAGGAAAAAATATTGCAGCATAAATAATGATTACATGATAGATTAAAAAAAACATAGTAGAAAGCTGCTCTTGGGCAGTGGAATGTTCATAGTGAGGTGCACTTGGGACAGGTGTTTTTTAATGTAGTCAGTATAGATTTGGCAAGACAAATGCACAGTGAATTGATTTAACTTACAAAGTATGCAAACTAATGAATTAAAAACCATTGGAGAAATGAAGAAAACACTGGATTTAAACACTTAGGCATATTAAGCAACGCCACAACAAATGATATTTTGTTGGATAAGGCAAAATGACAGCGACATTCGGGGTTGCTCAAGCCAAGCTAACAATTAAACCTCAGGCTCTGGCAGCTTAATTGCTAAGCCTGCAGGCATCAGGGTGAAAGCGTGGCCTGCCAGCCAAGCATAGGACCACACTGCCTTAGGGTCAGTTAAGTTTGGCTGTTGGTCTTCCTCTAAAGGAATGAACAGAACTACCATAAATATGCGTAGCCACAGTCCTATCTGTACACCTCCCACGTTCATGGCTGATGCTGATAAAAGCCTCATGTTATCGAAAATGTAATTATAGGGCATAGGTAGAGGACCAGAATTTTAATTAGAAATTAATTAGGAACTGGGTAGCATTTGGAGGAGTCCTGAGTAATGGATCTTTTATGTGATCTGGTCTTGCAAATCAGAGGTCTCCACAGAATTTGGTACACTTAAAGGATCCTGGATATGACACTAGATCCTTGGTCTCGTCTCTTTTCCTTCCACAAACCTACTGATACAACTCACTTATCATCTTCTGTGGGTTTTTTTACAGGCAGTTTAATAAAAAATAAAAAACTTGCAATATTCTTGGAAGTTCTAATATAGTATTTACTGTTTTCCCTCTTTATTTTATTTTGTTCCTTCCTGACTTCTGCACCTCTGCTTGGATCCAGTGTCCTCATTTTCCTGCTCCAGCTTTTCAATGGTAGTTCCTGTTGGAATGAACCACTTTTGCAAAAGGAACTGCAAACAATTGAGCACTCTTCATGCTTCTGCTCAAAATCATAAGAATTGCTTCTTGCCACATTGTCTCTTTTTCAATGCCACCGCATCTGGGAAAATACGCTTCTTTACACATTTCTTTTGTGTCCTGTCCAAACATTGATGCTGCAGTCACCCTGACTACAGTACCCACTTCTTGAATCTTTTTGGCTTCCCATCTATTTCCTCACATCTCCTTACAAATCTTCTGAGAACTTTTCTAAGTTTTGTTTGCATTTCGTTCCATCATATTCCTCTCTCTCTGTTTCAGCTTCCTTCCTTTTGCATTGCTGGTTGGTTTGTTACCCACTATACACAACTTTTCCCAACTATTGTCTGTGTTCTCCAGTTCTCCCAAGCTCACTGAGTCTAGGAACCTTATACAGTGCCTTCAGTGCAGGTCTTCAACTTTCTTTTTCTTAGCCTCCACTTCTTTTGTTTATTTGCTTGTTTGTTTTTTCAATTGTTTGTTGATGTATTTACTATCAAAAGTCCCTCCCTGAAAACCAGTCCTGATTTAGCAAAACTTTTATTGATTTGAGCTGAAGCAGTTAAAACCGGAGGATGAGTGAGTGCTAATTGATACCGTGACAGTCCATGGGGATCATAGTGTAGGCTGAAAGTGCACTCAGAACTTGACCTCTGAAGTGTCACTCCCGAGAAGTGGCTTTAAAGTTGACCACCAGCTCTTACAAGTAGCTCTTGTGCGATGGGAATCACGGGAGAGGGGCTGGCTTACGTGCTCCCAAACTGAGGTCTGACCCACCGGTTTTGGGAAGCCACTCCGGACGCAGCAGAGTCCGTACAGGTAGCAAGTAGTTTTAAAAGCCTCTCCGTGACTGGGGCAGCCCCCCAGGCCAGGCCTGGCCATGGCACGGGAGGGATAGCTGGGGCGGGAGGCGGAGGCCGGAGCGGCGGTGACGCTCTGTGTTGTCCCTTGCAGTGCCCGGCGCCCCCGGCG
>VZTD01000530.1:719205-863275 GCA_013397725.1 Rhagologus leucostigma
CGGCCCCCCGCAGCCGCCCCTCGATCTCTGCCTCAAGAAGGGAGAGTTCTCCCTCTACCCGGCGGGTCACTACCAGACGCCCCTGGGGTACGAGCGGATAACGACGTTCGACAGCAGCGGGAACGTGGAGGAGGTGTGCCGGCCTCGCACCAGGATGCTCTGTGCCCAGAGCACCTACACCCTGCCGGGCCCCGGCAGCTCCGCCACCTTGCGCATCACAGCTGCTGAGAAGAAGATGCAGCAGCCCTGTGCCAGCGCCACCTTGAACCGGCTCACGGTCCCCCGTTATTCCATCCCAACCGGGGACCCACCGCCCTACCCTGACATTGCCAGCCAGCTGTCCCAGGGCAGAAGCATGGCACAGAGGCTGGACAGCAGTATCATTCACGCTACTCTGCGGAGGAACAGCAGAGAGGCAGCCCTGAAAATGGCTCAGCTGATGGATGGTCAGAGAGCCACCTTGCAACTTCCCCCTAAGGCCAAGAGCAACATTGTGACAGCACAGTACCAGCAGAGAGTACCCACGGCCTTGTACACCTGCAGCCAATGCAGCAGTGGTGGCACTGGCAGCAGCAGCAGTGCGAGCGCTGGTGGCACGGGCAACATCGCTAGTGCCAATGCTGGTAGCAGCACTTCCAGTATTGGTGGCATGAGACCTGATCTGAGCACGGGGACTGGCTCCCAACACAGCTCTGTCATTGCTCACTCTGTCAGTACTTCACCTCTGGCCTCCCAGTCCTCCTACAGCTTGCTGAGCCCGCCTGACAATTCCCGTGACCGAGCGGATTATATCAACTCCGCCTTCACGGAGGATGAGGCCCTTTCGCAGCACTGCCCGGTGGAGAAATCAGTACGGCATGTACCTGTGTCCTTGACAGAGGCTACCCTTAGTGTAAAACGGCCACCGCCGTACCAGTGGGATCCTATGGTGAGCGAAGAGATATGGGTTCCACAGGAAAGGACATCTCAGAGCTCAGTGCCCAACCCTTTAAAACCTCCTCCGCTCATCATTGGTCAAGCTCAACATCTGGATATGTCTCGAGTGCCATTTGTTTCCCCCAAGTCTCCAACCAGTCCCACTGCCACTTTTCAGACGAGTTATGGGGTTGGAGTACCTTACCCAGGAAGCTACAGTGCCCCACCCCTTCAGGGAATGCAAGCCCCCTGCTCCCCCAAAGAAGCTCTGGCCCCAACACAGTTTGCACAGCAGGAGCCCACAGTTGTGCTTCAGCCAGGTTATCCATCCAACCTCTCCTATTGCCCTTTGCCACCCATGTACCCGGGAAGTAGCACTTGCTCTAGTTTACAGCTGCCACCGATCGCCTTGCACCCGTGGAGCTCCTACAGCGCCTGCCCACCTGTACAGAACCCCCAGGGCACCTTGCCCCCTAAGCCGCTCCTCGTGGTGGAGAAGCCGGTGATGTCTCCCCCGCCAGCAGAGCTGCAGGGCCATGTGGGCACAGAGGTAATGGTGGAGACGGCAGACACTTTCCAGGAGGTGCTCTCCTTGACAGAAAGCCCTGTTCCTCAAAGGACAGACAAATTTGGCAAGAAGAGTCGGAAACGCCTGGACAGTCGAGCTGAGGAAGGAAATGTGCAGGCTATCACTGAGGGCAAGGTCAAAAAGGAGGCAAGGACACTGACTGACTTCAATTCACTGATAGCCAGCCCTCGGCTGGGGAGGGAGAAGAAGAAGGTCAAGAGCCAGAAAGATCAGCTGAAGTCCAAGAAGCTGAACAAGACGAATGAGTTTCAGGACAGTTCGGAGAGTGAGCCGGAGCTTTTTATCAGTGGAGATGAACTGATGAACCAGAGCCAGGGCAGTAAAAAGGGTTGGAAAACTAAAAGGAGTTTGAGGACAGCCAGTGAGCTGGATGAATTCAAGTGCCGGAAGGCCAGTGAGAAGGAGGATGGGAGACTGGGAAGCCAAGGCTTTGTGTATGTGATGGCCAACAAGCAGCCACTGTGGAACGAGGCGACGCAAGTCTACCAGCTGGACTTCGGAGGGCGGGTGACCCAGGAGTCGGCAAAAAACTTCCAGATTGAGCTGGAAGGACGACAGGTAGGAAGGGGTGGCACACACTTGCTGGAATGGGGGCCAGGGTGTGGGAAAGCTATGCCAGGAATAAGCTGTCTCTCATGCTGCTGAGTGCCTCCTGCTTGTGTCAGCTGTTCCATGAAAAAAAGCTGTGCCATGTGGTTGATAAAAACCAGCTGTCAAAGGTCTAAGTTCAGCATGTAGGGTGAAGTTCAGTTGTAAAGTAAATATACAAAATATGTTTGGTCTTACTGCAGTCAGACATGGGAACAAGGGCCTCCTTTAGTCTGGCTGGCTCTCACTGCTGAAGGTTTTGTAATAAACACAACAGCTCTCCTCAGTGGTAGCTGCACTTGCCATCAGTGATGGTTGTGGATGGCAGCTAATTGACTGAACACTGCTCCCTTCTTGCCCTGCTCCCAAAGGTTAGCCAGTCAGCAGATAGCTTAGGCAGTTAGGTTCCCTTCATGCCAAAATTTCTACCTGTGAGCAGCTACCCTGGGGCTGGCTCTTAATGCTAGAGGAGGGAGACACTGACCCACCCCAGAACAAAGTGCTCCTGGGCCACTTTTGAACCACCTGTAAGTAGAAGGGTCAGTGGGTAGTTCAAAAAATCAAAACATTTAATTTTGGCTGGAGTGGTATGTTACTACTATCACACCAAACCCAGGCTTGTAAGTGGTGCTAATTAGCAGGATGCTGGACTGAGACTCAGGAGACTCATATCCTTGTCCAGCTGTAAGTCACTTTTGCTTTACTAAAGATATCAAGGCTCTCAACGTTCTCTGATTTAAGTCGGGAGTTAGGTGTCTTGAGTATCCAACGTGCATGACCAGTGGTAGTCTTTTGGTTTTGCTTGTATGTAACAAGAGCTCAAAGGCAGCAATGAGAGCCATTTGTACCCCTTTCTTCTTCAGTTAAATGGCTGTGGATATGTGCCCATGGGCAGCTGTGCAAAACCACCCAACCACAGGTTTTGTTGCTGGGGGTAACAAAGCCTGACTTGACTTGCACAGTCAGTCCCCATTCTAGCTCAAAGATCTTAGCTGTAGAGCAAATAAAATCGGATTTCCGATGAAGTGAATGAAAAAACAGTAATAATAGGCCAAACTTCAGATATTCCCCATGGAAGAGCAATGAACAACCTGACTATTTTTGTTTTTACATTTCAAACAGCTCTCTGCTCCTTTGCTAATTCATTCTCAATGTAATTATGTGCTAGTGAAGTTTATGCAGAGGGAAACAGAACTGCAAAGATTGAACACCTTATCAGCTATGAAGTGCTAGAGTTATTCCCCTTCCCTGAAAGCTCCTTTCTTTGAAAACAAAGTCTGTTTTCCTGATGGGCTGATGATAGGATGTTTCCAAGGGAGAGACTGATGTTTTCCTGCAGGAAGCATGGTGCTGGTGTACCCACATCTGCTGAAGTAATTGGTGACAAGCTACTTAAAGCAGTGCTGTATGCAGTCTAGCATGTTTTATCGTGGAGTCAAATATTGCAGTCAAATACTCTATACAGACCAAAAGTGCAGTTCTTTCACTATTCTTTGGCATCATACCCCATTCTGTCAGTAGCTCCAATCATATTAACTGAGAAGGCGAGGTGTTCATACAAAGGAGCAAAAAAAATTCACACTTAGTCTTCTCTGTTTCCTTTTCTGTGGTTCATTTTTTCTGACTTTGTTCTCTTTTTCCTTCCCTTTTCCTCTTCCCCTGCTTCCCAGGTGATGCAGTTTGGAAGAATTGATGGCAATGCTTACATTTTGGACTTTCAGTATCCATTTTCTGCAGTGCAAGCCTTTGCTGTTGCTCTGGCTAATGTGACTCAACGCCTCAAATGAACAAGCAGAGACTGGAGAGAGGAAAATGTTAACCTTCTCATAAAGTCCAAACCGGAAAATGTCAGGGCAGCCTGCTTTAGGTGTGCAGAGATGCCTGGGAGTTAAGAAGGCAGTAAAACTGGAAACATCTCTTGGTGCCCACCAGAAGGGCATTAACTCTAATCAGTCACGGGGTGGAGGGTGGGGGGCTGTTTTCTGTTTGTTTGTTTGTTAACTTGTTTGTTTTCCAGTTTCTTTTTCTTTTCAAGCGTTGTGCTGGGTCTCAGAAAGAGCGAAGGGTTGAGAACCATTCAGTGTTACGTGGAGAAGTGTGGCTTTTGGCTTGTTGTGGTGGTTCTGCTGTGTGTGCTACAGTAGCTGATGTAAGCTCATGGTGGGATTAAAACAGACTGCTCTTTTTTATAGACTGCCTTATCTCATGCTATTCTTTTTAAAACAGGGAACATGACTTTTTTCTGGTCCAGTTTGTACTACTACTACTACTCTACTACTAAAACATCAGTGATAGCAGCAAAAAAGTAAAAAAAAAAGAAGCTATAATACTTGAAGACACGTGTTTCTTCTCTGATATCTGCTAATAACTGAGCACCAGAGGTTCCAAGGAAGCGTATGTAGGTAAACGTTTAATTTATAAACAGTGATGTAATACTCAGAAGAGAAAAAATTGTTGCCAAGGGTGTTTGTCGTGGTTTAGGAATGGTATTCCCCAATTTAGTGTTTCCACCAAAACGCTCCAAACCATGCACCACTCACTCACTCGCCCCTCCCCTTTTCCCTTCCCTGCAGTGGGATGGAGAGGAGAATTGGAGGCACAAAAGGTAAAGATCACAGGTAGAGATAAGAACGATTTACTTCGAACAGCAGTGAAATAAGAAAACAAACAGTGACAGCAGCAGTGTTAATAACAGAGTGCAGAGGCAAAGGATTCATGCGTGAGTGCTCACCATGGGGGAGCCTCTGCCAATACCTGACCATGCTGCCATACGGATGGGACCCCTTCCCACAGCCCCAGAAAATGATGGGAGGTGGTATAGACTAACCTCTGGGTTCTAGCCCTCTCCTGGCTACTGCAAGAATTAACTCTGTCCTGGCTAGAACCAGGATTTAAAAACCCACTGTATCAAAGTTGATGTCTACTTGTTTTGTGTGCTGTTACTGGGGATAAACATCTTTCAGTAGGTGACAGAAGACAGAGGAGCAAATAGTTACAACCATTGCTTCTTTTGTTACTGGCATAAACATCTTTCAGTAGGTGACAGAAAACTGGAGAGGAAATAATCATGAGCGTTGCTTTTTTGTTCACGTTGGTCAGCAGTATTCTCTGATTTGACCTGCAGCTGGGAGAGGCACAGTGTGATCAGATGTACCTCTGAGGCTGTGCCTGTGCTTGCTCCTCATTTCAGTGTGTTTACACCGTGTAAAGAAAGTCTTTCCAGCAAATGAGAAGACCCAGTGTATTCAGTCCTCTTAGCAATCAGTATCAATCAAGTTCTACAACAGTGCTTGAGTTAGGAAGGAGACAGAAGTGTAGCAAGTCATTACAAAAAGAAATGTCATCAAGGAAGCAAATTCATTACAGGAAACAACATCATGGCTGGCTGGAGAACAAATGAGTTGAAAGAGAAAGGAAAAATTGGACAGAATCATGTCTTTTGTCACCCATCCTGCTACTTGATCCAGCTAAGAGCAGGAAGCCAGTGTCTACATGGAGTCTTACAGAGGAAAGTTTCTAACAGCAGTATGACTGTGCAGATCTCTCTGGTGCATACTCAGACCTGTTGAGCATTTCAGAAAGTTGCTTGCACAGAAGAGTTTCTTTGTTGTCCATGTGTTGTGCACATGTTTATTTGCTTTTTCTCTTTCCTCCTTGTCAGCATTTTGCTACAGAATATATTTTGATATGGAAGTAGTTTGACCAGTAATACACAAACCCCCAAACTATTAATATAATTATTTGGACATTAGATTACAAAACATCACAGCAGATTTTTTTCAAAAATTGATCTTTTGAAGTTAAAGGCTCATTGGGAAAGATTTGCTGGTTGAGATGTCAGTGGCTGCTTTGTGTTTCGTCCACGGTTTGACTTCTTTACTTGAAAAACTTGATATAACTTAAGATGAATACATGTGATCTTCTCTTTGTTTTTCTTGAGTCCTAGTAGTAGGGCAGATATGTGTTGCATTTGATTTATTCTAGAGGAACATTTCACATAAGACCCTGCTGCAGTAGAAATTACCAATACACAGTGAGCTTCTAACTTCTGCTCTGCTGAGGCTTCCAGAGCTGTACAGCACAAAAGAGCAATGCCAGTCAGAGGAGTTTCAGAGAGCTGCCAAGGGAGGTGATGAGTTAGATCGGGTAATGCCCTACAGGGTAGGTCCAGGAAAAACCACCTGTGAGATGGTTTCATTGGAGAGAGGAAGGAGAAGTAGGAAGGAAGGAGCAGGGCAGTCAATGGTACCGTGCCTGTATTATCCCAAAGCTTAGCAGCTTCTGCTTTTGTGTGGGAATGGTCAGGCTCAACATACCCTTGGCATCTAGCAGATTGTTGTTTTCTTTAATTAATTAGATTTGTTTCCATTAATTGTCTGGGCCCATTTGTGTTCTTTTTCACGTGCATGATTTATTCAGCAGTTTGAGTGCCTGTGTGTATAATGTGTGTGGAGCAAAGGAACTGAAATAGACTTGGTTCTGGTCCCTTGAAAATCAATGGAAATGTTTAACTTGTTGGTTTTTATTGAGGAAACACTATTAAGGCTTTTGTCTATATTGAGTTATATACTGTAAAAACAGTAGGTTGAATTCTTAGTCCAATGATTCCAGCACACAAGGAGGGAAGTTGGCTGATGAGAGTCCTCACCTGCCCCGAGGTCTGTGCTAACCAGCTGTACCCTAATTCGTGTTTGACAGGCACACACTGAACAGTGTAAGACAAGAAACATACCAGGGCTGGCTTGTTTGCTTGCTGAGGGAAGGGCCACTTAGTCATGTGTCAGAAACACTTGGCTGGAAGAACATCACCAGCCAAAATTATTAGTACGTGGAAACAAAGTGAATATTCTTTTCTGAAGAAAATCTTATCTAAATAGAAGGACTTCTGCTTGCAGTTTCTTTAACCTTCCAGAAAAAACAGTATTCCTCTTCACTTTGTTCATTGCCAAATTTTTCCAGTTACCAGCAGTTTTATTCTAATAGAGAACGAAGAATTGAAACCAACAGAACAAGTAACAGAGTTAGTAATTTGGTTTCATGGGTCCAGGTCTGATTGCATCCTTCTGATGGCACTCAGAAAGAACCTTGGCATAGAAAGAGCTCTGGTTTCTGCCCCAGCAAAGAACAAGAAATAATTATTAAAAATTGGGAAAATAAATGCTATTTCTAACATCCTTTCCATTTATTTGTCAGAAAATTCTGTAAGATAAGATCATCTTTTATCTTTTTGAAAATAATTTAGCCAAGTCTCTTTAATTGATTTTAATGTGTAGAGAATACCCAGTATTAGGAAGAGAAAATGCTCTCAAATATATAGATTTTTAATTAAAGGAGTGGGAAATATGTAAAAGTCTGAATGTACAACTGGATCCTAAATTATACAAAGAATAAGTGAAAGTTGTTTTACTTTCCATTGAAATACAATATAGGAAACAAATTTAAGAATGTCACCAATTAATCACTTAAACTCTGAAGACAGCTATTGCATTCAGCCAAAAGATAGGTGTTACAGTTTCTATTTCGTTAGTTAAACCCAGTTTTTCTGTGGATAACTTGAGTTCTTCTAGGAAGAATGTAGCAAAGTGTTCAGAAATATCTAGTTCTGTTATAAATGCAGTAATTTCCACTAGTAAAGGATGTTTTTTCCAAAACGATTTTTTTTTCAGTTGTGCAATAATTTTAACAGTCTAGGGAGTTTGTTTTGTTTCTCTTGGGTTGGTTTTTTGTTTTGTTTTAGTTTGGGTTTGATTTTTCTTTAGGGAGTTTTGAGTGGTTTTTTAAAGATAATTTAATGCAGATTTCGTGTTAATGTCCAAAAGACAAATTATTTTTCTCGTGTAATGTAATGAGTGATTTAGGGATTATTTTATTACTATGTATCAGTGAGTTATACACACTTATTTATATTTAAAGAGCATCTTTGTAAGCAGTTGTTTGCTAGCAGGTATATTTTGCTGCAAGAAATTAAAAATGCTTATAGGAAGACCTGGTTTTGCTGGATAATATGCAAAAACTTCATAATACAGGCGAAAATATTTTTTTGGCAGCTAAACGCAATGAGTTTGCTATGGAGAACTGTGCAGACTACAAAGAGTCTAGGTGAGTTCTTTGGGACCTGCAGAAATCCATCCTCTGTTTTCCTTCTTTCTTTGTAACTATACTTTGGTTGGGAGTGGCTTAAAAAATAGAAGGCATGATTTGCTTTTTCTTGAGGTACAAGATAAGGTGGGTTATGTGATAAGAGAGGGTATAACAGCATGGGCTATTTGTAAGGAGATTATTGTGTAGTTTAGTAGGGTTTGGCGATGGCATAGTTCAGTGCCAGGTGGAGATTACAAGCAAACTAGCTTGGAATAAGCTGAGGCAGAAGGAATAGTGTAGCAGTAGAAGCATTTTCCTTTGCTCAGCCTTACAATGCTCCTTCTTCAGCTGGGCTCAGCTGGCTCCAGCACAGCCACAGTGCTTCTGGCAGGTGCTGCACAGAGCTGATGGAGCTGTGCCCCGACGTTGCCTGCAGCAGCTTTGCCTCTTCAAGACACTCCATAGGAGACCTGTTGGAGCAGGTGTTCCACTGCTCATCCTTCTAGGTCTGCTCCAAGAGCAGCATGAAATTGCCATGGAGTTTGGCTGCAACAGCTTTGGGCAGAGAAAGCCCTGATGCCAGCCAGCAGCCACGATGTCCATCTGAAGTCAGAATCTGCTCTGATGGAGTTGCAAAGGGATGAAACCAAAAACCTTATTCTTTTGAAAAAAATAATGGTGTTATCTTCGAAATAGATCTCCTAACAGAGTCTAAAAATTGATATTTAAAGTCTGGCATAAATGGAGTGGCAAATTTTAGCTTGAAACACTAAGAATACATGCTTCTGCAACATCCTAAGAAACTATGAAAAGGGGAGGGAGGTGTGACAGAGGAAGAAAAAAGGAATTATCACATTAGCACTCAGTTCCAGAGATCGCAGTAACATGTGCCATGGGCTGCCTGAATATCAGTAAATCTTCGCAGGGGTTCATCTCAGTCACAAAAGTTTTCTGTGATGCAGCCACAAGTAAAACAGTGTTTTTATGAAGATGCATGAAGGTCTACAGGTGTCAGACAAGGATATATAATTTTGCTGAAGCCTTCAGCCTAAACTTTCCATAGGTCCAGGCTCTTCTTGATGTGTCTTTTTAGCGTCCTCTCAGAAATTACAAACAGATTTTGGAGCTTGCCTGATTGTTGCCTCAGACAATTTCTGTGCATTTGCTTTTTGCAGCCTGATATGTGTGATCCTATATTACCTTGGTGCCCTCTCACCTCTCAGAAGCATTTTACATCCTCCTAGGAAGAGAGCAGCAAGTGCAAAAACTGATTTGATTAAGTGAGAGGGGAGAGAAGACACAGTATATTTTGTTTAACTTTTAAGAATGTGTTTCCCAGAGCAACAGTTTGGAAATTGCACATGTCTGCAGGGCCCAAATTACTCCAGTAAATCAGAGATTAGTAAGAGATGAGGCCCTTGTGTGGCGTGCTGACAGAGGGCCAACTTCCAGCCTCACTACATGGTTATATAAGACAGCAGAATCCATAAGAGAGCAGAATCCAATCCAAAATGTACTTCCCCATTACTGTGTGATTATAAGGTAAATATGACTTGTATGACCCGTACATCCACTTAAGTAAATTATAGAGCATTAGCCAACAGACATGTTGACAGCTCCGTATAACCCCCCTTGAAGAATGCTAAAAGTAAAATCCTGGCCACAGAGTAGTCATTCAGATTTTTGACTTTTATTCCCATTTCTAGGATTTCATCACAGGACAGGAAGGCAAGCTATTTGTTATTTAGGGATTGGCATAATGGTTTTCCCAGTGTAAGAAAGCAAGTCAGCTATACTGCTTACAAAAATGGGAAAATCTTAGAAGACAAATTTTGTTTGTGTTCATGTCCCTTCCCCTTCAAGGCACAAACCTTCATTAGCAAATACCAATTTAGAGTTCTGCTGCCCTCAGGAGTAGTCTGCAGGGAGACACCACAGGTCCTCTTTACAGGATTGGAATTTACATGCACCATTCTCGAAGGAATAAAATTAATTACTACTTGTGAACAATGGTCTATGTGAATCATTTTGTCTTTGTATATATTTAATTTTTTTCTTAAAAAGTCCCACAGAGATGTTTTTAGATGAAAAGACTGCTTTCCCTGTTGCCTGATATTGCTGAAGATGTATCAGGAGTTTCTTTGGGCGGTTTGATTGTTGCTACATCTAGAAAATTTTTAAGGCAAAAGCAATTAATGAAACAAAAGAATGAAATAAGATTCAGTGTAGCAATTCTTGCTAAGAAAACGAAAAGCTTCACCCTTCAACTTTTGATTTTGCAAATGAATCTGTAAGAGAAATTTGTGTTTCAAGGCAAATTAATTGTTTGGGAGCACGATGCAAGTGCACTGGTTTGCTGACACAGAGCTGACTGCAGGATCAAAACAACATGGTTTTGTGAGACAAAATTAAATACATGAAAACACCAAATACTTACCTATCCAGAGTGTTCAATGAAAAAATTAGACGATGTGATGTCAAAGCATGCCTGTCTGTTCTTAATCCTTGCCCTCTGGTCTACAATTTTAAAATACGGTCTGATTCAGCAATTCTAAATTTTGACAAAGGTTGTCTATTTTTGGAATTTTATCTGACTGGCCAAGTAGATGGCTTAAGATACAGATAAAGATTAAAGTAATAAAAAAAGAGAAACATTTTTGAACAGTGTGCAGACACTTGAGTTTCAAGTATTTCACAGGAATAGTGCTCAGCCAGTAATTCCTACCTATGTTGTTTGAAGCTATTTGTTCAGAACTTTTCTGACTTTCCCTTTGTTTCTAGTTTGCTTGATACTTGTTTTGCCTTTGGTTGCTTTTCACTTCCGTTTCACTATTTCTGCATTCACAGCTTCTTTTTCTGTTCGTGTGTTGTGTATTTGGGGAAGGGTATGTCTGTTCAAGATCTTGTTGTTTATTGTAGATAAAATATATGGTGTTGTGGAATAGCATGGGGATGCATTCGATTGAAAAGGCACTGTAGTGTTTCCTGAAAAAGAAGGGGAGTTGCATTTGTTTATAAATGCATTATTTTGGTACTATAAATTTGAAAGTGATTTGGGATTTTTTCTTTTTTCGGTTTGGTTTTTTTTCGTTGTTGTTTTGGTTGTTTTGTTTTGTTTTTAAAATTTTTTTAATTTAATGAGCATAGAGTCATGCAGGTGCATGCATTCTTAAGTGAGCAAGCCCAGCATGTTTTTCTTAAGGCTTTGGAAAATTTGGTACACCATTTGCAAACTTTACTTACCTAGACTACTTTTTAAGTATATTTTTTGAATCTCCTTTTTTTTCCTCCCGAATATACCATGGTATACTTGGTTTCCATTGTACTTAAAAACTACCCTGATCTGCCTCTCCTTTTATGTATCATGTGTAATAGATTTTGCAGGAGGTGCCTAGAAAGTATTGTTGGTTTCCCTATAAAAATGTGGTTTGTCCAGATTCTTTACTGTCTACATGATTGAGAGATGGACTGATTGCCCTATTTTTTCTTGATGATTTGGAGTTGTAAGAGTTGTCCAGCTGTTGCTTAATAAAATTTTGCAGACTAGAAAGTTGCTGATTTGTTTCTGTTGCGTTCTGCATCTTGTCAAGCACCTTAAATACTTTTAAAGCAGATGACAAATCTGTGCTGGAACAACCTGAATAATAATCAGCCAGATGCCATTACGCTTTCTCTTCTCAGTAACTGTACCCACAAGTTCCACTGAACCTGGTTCATGTATGAGCCCCATCGTACCTTGTGTAATTCACATGGGAGGATGGACAGCAAAGATTTTGTGGTGGTGATGTTCCTATCTGCCTGGATATCAGCTGATTCTTGTGATATTTCTACCCTGCTTGCTTTCCTTTTTAAGGAAATTACTTTTGGGGTTTGTGGTACTTCTCATTTTGTCATTGATAAACTGGAAACCTTAACATCACCACAGGGGATTTCCTCTGTCCTGTCACCTCTAACAACGGAATAAAGTGCTATGATGGCCAGTGTTTATTCTCTGGTTTTTAAAAAAAAAAGCATTCTGGGAACAAAGAAAAAAAAAGGTGATAAAGTAGCTTCCCTTGCCTGGTAAACATCCCAGCTATGGCACAAATGAGAAAATCCTAGCATGGATCCTCATAATGGACCCAGGTTACCACTGAAGTTTTGCAGGAGTCTGTGCTGGATCCTTACCTCTTCACCGTATTCATGGGTGCCCTTGAAAAAAGTTTGAACATTGAGCTACAAAGTTCATTGATGATGTGAAGTTATTCAAAATAATAAAGGCAATGGCCAATTGTGAAGAATCTCAGAAAGTCTTTATGAAACTTGACAATGACATGGCAGGTGAAACTCAGTGTAGGTAAATGTGAAGTGAATGATGGGATTAAAAAAAATTCCTAATTTCACATTTGCAGTAATGGTCTCTGCAATGATCTGTGCTACTCAGAGAAGACCTTTTGACAGATGGATAGATAGTGCTCTGAAAACATTGGGTTGGTGCTCAGCAGCAGTCAAAAGAGGAAAATAAAATATTGGTAATGATTAGGAAAAGAACTGAGCAAAGCAAAAGATACAGGATCACTGTATAAAATTGCAGTTCACTGCGCTTCATGTACTGTGCAGTGCTGGTCCCCTTGTCTCAGAAAAGGGAGAGATCTAGAGAAGATTCACAGAAGTGCAAAAGAAGGCACAAATCAACCTCTACATGAGGAATTAGTGTGAAGTCTAGAACCCTTCACCCTGGAAAAGAAACAGCTTAAAGGAATTGCTAGAGAGCCACCAGAACAGGAGTAGTGTTGAAAGGTAGATAGGGAGTACCTATTGTCTCTTCCTGCAGAAAAACTAGGAACTGTAAAATAAAAATAAAGTTAAATACTAGAGGGACAGGAAATCAAACAAAAGGAGGAGGTTCTTCAAGGAGGTGACTAGCCAAAGCTGCTTTGCCAAAGGATGCTGTGATACAAGGAGTTCACAAGAATTCAAAGACTGGAAAAGTATATGAATGAGAGATCCACTGGGACATGAAGCAAACTACCACAGGAGCTGAAAGTTCCCTGAGCCGAAAATAGTCAGATGCTGGGAGAGTATTAGGAGAAATACCATATGAATTTGCTCTGCTCTCACTCTTCCCGAGGAATCTGCAAATGGCGATTGTAGGAGACAAAACACTGGGCTTTACTGGAATTTCACTGTGAACAGTTGTCACTGTACATCAGCATTTCTAAAGCAAGCTTAAACCTGGAGTGTCAGGCTCTGGGAAGAGGAGAAGGGGAAGACTCCCAACCTCGTGTCTGAATGCTTTGCATTGCAGCTGTGAAAAGTCCTCTTCTAGCTTGGGGAAGGAGTACTGGGGCTCTGCCAGTGTTCATTAAATCTCACTTAGCTCTAAGGGATATACCAGGGTTATCTGATGAGTTTTCAGATAAAATTGAGCTTCTACTAAAATGCAGAAATTATGAAATTAGTTGTTAAGTTCGGAAACAGAGAAATGGAACAGCAATATAGCTTCTGGTCATGGCACTCTGCTTTGGCCTTCTGCTTTTTTGCTTTGGCTATAGTGTCAGTGTTTACCTGAACTAGTAACGGGCCAGGTGAACTGAGCTGTTTATCACAGTTTCCTTTTAGATCAAGGTTCCAGAAGTTTTCAGGTTTTTTCTTCTTTGTGAAGGATATTGACTTAAAATATAGTCAGCTTCTGCTTCCCTGCCGTTTTTGTGGCAATTTGGGGTGTTCTGCCAGCTACAGCACTGGTAATTGCTTCAGTCACGGTAACAATCTGTATCTGCTTTGCTCAAAGGAACTGAGCAAGTGCAGTTTGGTTTGTTATTCCAGAAGGTCGGTTTTTGAAGGCCCCTTTCTGCTGGGTGCAACCAGCTAAATTAACACATGTTGTCACTTGCAGTTTGTAAATAAATGTCAAGCTTGTTGCATCACCTTCTCCACGTGTCAGAACAGAAATGTGAGTAAAAGAACACTGGAGCTGTAACTGGCTCTGGAGATAGAGGAGGCATGAAAGGAAGCAAACAGGTCTGGGGAGGTGGTTTGTTGCAGGGAGATAACTGCTGAGACATGCCTGCCTGGAAATAGCAGGTGACGCAAATGCAAAATTTATCAATTCACAGGGGCTGTAGTAAACAAGTAAAAACGTAGACCTTTAGGAAAATACCCTAGGAAGAGTCCTGTGATTGTTTTCTTGCCTTGTAGAGGGACTAACAGCATTTACTTATTCTTTTTTATATATGATTGTGGTTGTTGTTGATAATAGTACAATCTTGGTTTTATTATTTGAATGAACACAAGGGTGATTTGTGCCCATTGCTGCCTGTTGTAGAGGTCAGGATGTGCAGACACTGAGAGAACAATGTTTAGTCAGGGGCTTTTAAGAGACAAGCCGGTAATACAGCAACTATTCATATAGTTCAGTTCGTATATACAATTTAATAACTACTGGCTAGATCATGAACTTTTTCACCAAGACAGGTTATTGCTGTTGATGTTCTCTCAGCAATGACATATTCCACTTTATATTGGCATTCCTACCAACATAACTATCAATAATAAAATAGCAATCTTTACTTACTGCTAATTTTTTCAAAAGCAGCTCAGCTTTCATTATGCAATTTTAATGGTATAGGAAGCTAAGTAATTACCTAGTTGTGAGAGAGTTGTACAAGATCAGAAAAAAAACCCAACCTGGAGCACTTCATACCAATCACAATTCATCTCATACCTTTCATCTTGCTCCTATCCATTATAGATGTCTGTTGCATATCCTCATTTTCTGTTCTGTTTAAAACTGACAAATTTCAAATCTTTGTTAGATCAAAGGGAAATCTATTCATCTGGGGGAGTGTTTTGCTTTGTTGCATCTCCTGATACTTCTATCCTTTCCAGCTGTTCCATATTTTCTTCCATTTATCACTTCCCCGTGGATAAGGAGGAAAGTTAGGTTTGAACTCCAGGAAGTAACATTTCTTTGTTGTCCTCCTTTCTCATTGCTCTCTGTAGTGATAGTCCTCTCTCTTAAAACAAGAGCTTAGTCGTTCCCTTTGTTGCACAGTTTTTGTGAGATTAATTTCTTTCTTTTTCTTCCAAAGCCATTTAGCTGTTTTTTACTCTTTTTGTAATCTGAAAGAATGTTTATTTTAGAGAAGAGTCTGTATAAGGCAGTTATAGCCAAAAGAAGATACTAAAGATGATTTAAACATCATGGAGTTTTCTAATTGCCTCATGCAGAGGCAGCCAAATGCAGAGTCTCATCTGCAGAAGTCATGTAACTGTGATTTGACTTTTAAGTGACTTCTCTGTCTCATTTATGATTTTTCTAATGAGGGAAGCATCCTCATTTTCATCAGATCTATGAACATACCTTAGGATTTTTGTCCTTGAGCTGATGTGGCAGGTGCACCATCTGAGGTGGCAAACAACATATGTTGTCACTTGTAGTTTGTAAATAAACTTTAAGCTTTTTGCATCATTTTAACAGGTTTTATTTGTTTGGCTTAGAGAGTTTCTAAAACCCAAGATTCCAGTTTTGTTCATAAATCCACTGCTAGTATTGCTATTTATATGATACTAATAATTTTATCTGAAGTTTAAACAATATACAGGTTTTAGTAGATTTGTGTCAACAGAACACAAATGTGAAAAGAGAGAAGACATCTTTCTAAAACCCATTGCAGATACATAATTCACACTGGAAGTTCTGCTATGAACTTCAGAAGTTCCCAATGCTGATAGTGTCCCCTCAGGCCATAAATTGAGAGAGCATCATCCGGAGAACTGCCAGAATCCACAATTAGATTCCACTTTTGGAGATTATGGAAAACTCAAGCAAGAGTAAAATGACACAGACTGAGTATCATCGGAAGTACTGCAGTTTGTGCATGACAAAAAAGTTCTCCAAAGAGCAAGGCAGTAGAACTGAGAAAGGAGAAGTTTCTGGGAAGTCAGGGAAGATGTCATGGGATGGGGGGCCAGTAGCCTATGAGGCAGAATGTCAAGTAAGGACAACAAAACCTCATGAGTGGATGCATAAGCATAAATCACTTGTATTCAGATATATCAATGCAAAATCTGCAATGATGGTCATCTGTGACAGCATCACTAGAAAGACAGTGGCCGTGGAAGCTTTTCTTCGTGGAAATTTTTACTGTGTGAATATTAAACGTGAAAAGAATCAAAATACAGTGGTAGATGGTGAGAATGATGGCCTCAAATCTAAATATTATGAAATAGAAAATGTTGCATACTAAGAGCAATTTTATTTATTCAAAGATAATACAAATTAACAATCTCATAGAAAGATTGCTGGCATCTCTGACGTTATAAGCAAGCCAATGAAGAAAAGATCCTAGATGAGCATCTGGATAGGTCTGAAAGATTAAAACATGGAATTCGTGAAGATAAATCAATATTTATCATGTGCCAAAAGCTGTTGCATTAATCTACTATGTGTGGATTCCTGAGTGCAAGACACAAAGTTGAAAACAATTTCATCAAAAGAACAGATGATTAAAATTATTTTGACAACTGATGATGTCAAGTGTCTTTAAATTGGATCTCTACATTCTTTTGGAAGAATCTTAGTGTGGCATGTAACTGAGAAGTAATCAGGTGAAGAAATTCAAAGAACAAGATGTACAATGAAATTTGCTCTTGAGATTTTTAAGTTAGGTGATAATTATATGAATGAGTTAGTAATCATACAATGCAACTGACAGCCATGATTTAACTGATTAAGATAACTCATGACAAGTTAGTAAATATGACTTCAAAATATCAGGTGGGTGTTAAAACTTTGCTGGAAAAGTTTGAGGGCACAGTGGTGCGAATGAGGCAGATGCCGTTAATCCATTTACTGCTCGGCCAATTTCCTCTCTGATGTTGTTGATAAAATATTAAAGTCTGTAAAGTTAGGGAAAAAGAACATAATGATACCAGGAAGAATTGTTTTAGACATGATTCAGCTGCATAGAAACATTATAACTAGACATCCAAGTGGAAATATAGGATGTTTTTAAGGACCAACAGAAAGAATGGAGTTGGAAAGTGCTTGGGAAAGGACGTCAGAGGAATTTCCCAGGAAAAATACAAATTGTTGTACAACACAGAGAGACTAAGGATTCCCCGTGTATTCCCTAGGCACTGGCAACACTGGATTGTTACATGTGTGATTCCTGCTGATATCATCATCTCTGTAACTACAGAATCAATTTAATCCAAAGAAGGAGGAGCTAAGTGATAGCTGAGTATTGGCATCATCAGGCCATTAGCACTAACCAAATGAAGCTGCAAAATTCATGGAATGTTTGACATTTCCAAAAGGTGGCAGAAAAAAAGAGAAAGGTTCAGACTGATGCAACAGAGGGTGCAAAGAACAAGAACAGAACTGTGTAGCAATGGAAAATGTTTTTAATCCCATCAGCATCCCAATCCTCATCAGATTTGTGGCAGAAGAGAGTAAATTTGTGTGATAAATTTCCCATGTTCTGATCAGTAATCAGTAATTTGAAAAAACCTTAGACTTCCTAAATTCTCTCCTGAAAATCTGGTGGACTTCTTTGCATGCAGTCTGTGCTTCAAGTGATGGGTACAAAACAGCCACAATTACCACTGAGGACATATTTGTGCTTGAGCTTAGCCTGGGATGCAGCAATTTTATATCTTAGCCAGAACATCTGATGATTGAAGCACAAGCCTGGACAAGATTCACAGTCATCCATGAAGTCAAATGCTCCCCTGAGGCTGATGTTTGTGGATCTGAAACAAGCCTACGTGTCTTGTTTGGGAGGTTAACACTGCTGGGAGTGAGGGAAAGTTGGGAGGCAGAAAACTCATGCAGGTGTAGCACCAAGAACTGGCGAGTTCATCAGATGCCTTTGAAACATACGTGAGGTGAAATCCAGTGATGGGCAATACTTGGTGTCACTTGGTTTCTTGTACTAGCCATTCTTCCAAAATGGGTGAAGTAGGTCCCAGCTGTCTGTGGGCATGCACTGTGTACAGTTACACTGGAACTTGGAGGCAGCTCCCGCAGGGCAAACCACTCGCTCAATCCTGTAAGGTGTGGCCAAGCAACTGGCACCCAGAAGAATGTGGACAGGGAGCAGATGCTTGGATCCTCCCCACCATGGCTGCCCGTCACATCTATTGCCAAGTGTGTCGTCTGTGGTCATTGTACATGTCCAAATCGTGGACATGCACAGTGCCTCTCCTTGAACAAAGAGGTGTAAACTGCAGCCCTCTGCAGGTGCAAGCTGCAACTCTTTGCCCAACAGAAGATTAAAAGAAATATTGAATAACATAATTTCCTTGAGATTTGTAAACAATACAGATGAATTATATTTGAAATAGAATCTTACAAGTGCTTTATAGTTTGTAAATATGTTAAGGTAAAATACTGTGTTGTCTACTTAGGATGCTTTTAAGCAGTAAATGTATATAATTCTTAATATATAAATTATCAATTTTTTACTGAAAAATACGTGAAGCTTAAATTTTAGAGTGCAAAAAATATGTTGCCAACAGGCAGAACACCATTTTTTAAAGCTTAATCGTTACTTTGAAGGTACCAAAGGCTGTAGGGTCTGAAGAGAAAAAATCTGGCGACACAGATGTCTTCAAAAGTATTATTAAAGTTAGCTTCTTCAAATGACACCAGCATCTGAATTTTCTGACCTTGGTTCATTGACTCTGTGAGCTGAATGCCACTCCCAGGAGCTTTACACACAGCAAGCTCACCAAGTTAGCTGGATATTTCCCCCAGGTGCTTCCTCACAATGACTTTTCTAATGCAGTGACACAGAGAAGCCCTTTAACTACAGTTATCTATGCTTGACTCAGAGTGATTGAATAAGCCAGCTTTTCAGCTCCACAGTGTTGCATTCTAGTAGCTTCCCTTTTATTGCCTTGTTCTTTATTTCTCTTGATGTATTCATCGAGACAATTAAAAAGAAAAAATAAATCAAAATAAAACCAACTTCAGCACAACACTTCGGCTTTCCTGCTGTTACATAGAGCATATCAGACAGCCTCGAAGGAATTTGATCTATTGGTGATGGTAAGGGTGGAAGGGGCAGTGAGGGTGGGCTGGGGCTTTTCATGACACCACATCAAGAATGAAGAAGAAACATCCACAAAGCAAACACCAATTCCTGAGGTGCACCTGTGGTAGGAGTAGGAAGGCAGAACACCCTAATTCATTGGGCCTGCATGAATTCACTGAGAGGGGGACTCTCCTGTGGAACAGGTGATGAAAAAAGATACAGACTGCAGCAGCAGAGATCAAATACAATCTTTGGAAAGCCAGAGATCAGAAAACTGCAGGCTGCAGCAGTGTCTTATAGTATGTCACAAAAATAAAGTGACACAGATGCTTGCTGCAACAGAAGTCACATGGGACTGCAAAGCAGTGGGTTTCAGCAAACTAGCGGGAGGAATAATTTTAATTCCCTGAGGGACCAGACAGTACACCCACAGGCAGCCAGGAGAGACAGCTTGGATCATCAAAGAATTTTGAGTCTTGAGAGCAGTGCTGAGATGTGAGAAAACAAACTGTGTTTTGTCGGATTGCTCATGGTACAGATGCAACGAGGAGTACCCAGGACATGGATTTGGTATAAACTGGGATCCAAAGAACTATAACTTTAATAATTCTCAGCTCTCTCTTGTGGACAGCAGTAACTGGATGGACTCCTACTATAGCTTGAAACATACTGTACAGCCCCCAAATTAAATGCTTCTAAAGAAATTCCTTTCTCACATAAGAAGGCAAAAGGTACACTGAGGCATTAGGCAGAGTGTCAAGAGATTCAAAGTTCTGGAGCCGGTTTTGCAGTTTTAGCTCTAAAGAAAAACATCTCTCTCCAAAGTACATGAGGTACAAAGTACATGAGCTAACTTTAAGAAAAATGTGGGAGTCTACTAGCTATACTTTGTCACCCTGAGTGATGCAAGATGGTATCACGTACTACTTACTGTGGGAGAACATATTGCTAGACTTGAGCACAGTTAACACCCTCCTTCCTCTTTTGCTCAAATACATGGGTAAATCAAGCACAAAATTAAGTGTCTTGCCAAACTCATTCCTCAGTATAGTTAATGACTTGCAGTAGTAACCAGAACTGATCTGGGTCAGTTCATCCTATTCTGCTCTTTTTTCGAAGAGTTGAGACTGGACTAGTTTGTCATCAAGAGTGGCACAGAGCAGGCTGAAGATAATTCCAGCCAACTGGTGGGCAGTTTTAATGTATTTTATGCAGCCTGATATAGAGCCTGACAAAATACTTAGCTAACAATATTTGGAAAAAGAAAATAGGCAGCAGGAAGTAGACCAGCCATATAGTCAAAACGATAATAAGGATTATATTAGAGTCAGTTAAAAACTGGAATATAAGGATGTAAACCACGAGAAAGTAGTTTTAGGTGGTATGTTATTCTGGAGGAAAAAAAGAGTTCTTGTCCTTTGACACTATTATTTGAGGTTATTACCTCAATTTGCAGATAAAATTTCATTCACAGGGCATTTGATGAAATAGTGCCGGGGGTTTCAATAAAGAAACTGACAATAGCTCATGTGAATGAGGTGGGCTTTAAATGGATTGTGAATGAACCTAGAGATCCTACCAAGTAGCCTGCAATGTGGAATCCTTGCTGAGTGGAGTGTTTCTGGTGGGATTTTGCAGAGACAAGTACTAGATCTGACAGTAAAGAGGGCTCAAAAGCAGATTCAGGACTGTAGTTGATCAAATCTGTACATGGCATAAAACTGCCGGAAAGGTGAAGAGAGCTAAGGACAAGGCAGCGAAACATTACTGACAAAATGCATTTTTAATGCAGGCAAATGCAAACCTATGCATTTAGGAGCAAGGAATGTGGCCATGTCTTCAAAATCAGTAATTTAGCTCTAAGAGCTGCAGAACTGATTTGGAGGCACAGGTTAAAGCAGGCATCTCAGTAGGGGATGTTCGCAATCCTGAGATCTTCCCGCAAAAAGAGCTAGTACAATCCTCAGACTGGTAAGTAGGGCAGTGGGAGGAGGGAATTGATTTTACCTGATAAAATACTGGGTCTGCTTCTGCTGGCCAGGCTTCTAAGCTGTCTTGGAAGAAGGCAGAGTGTTGAAAAACCAGAAAGTTCAAAAACTGAAGAAAATGCCTCGCAGCAAGAGATTTGTCTGCTTAGCTTATTTCAGAGAAAAGCATAATTAAGCAATTCTCACTATCTTAAAAAACTTAAATGAATTAAAATACTGGTATCAAAAGGCACTTTAATTTAGCAGGAAAAGGCACAACAAGCAGTAATGTCTGGGGGCTGAAGCCAAGTACAAAAAGAAGCAAGGCACACTTAATGATGAAAATGATCAACATTGGAATAAGCTCAAAGAAGTCGTGGATTCTCCACTCTGTGAAGTGTTCCAAAGAAGGCTGCTTCAGTTAGATGAATTTGGTTTGATACAGAGGTAAATGTGTGAAACATGCAATGACCAAAGGCAAATTGTCTCCAGAGGAATAGGTAAGGTCTTGGTTTTCCCATCAGCCAGATGATGACCTGGCTGGAGGACACTCCTGCTCTTTCACTGTCTGCATGTCCAGCTTTCTTTCTTTCCTACAAGGGGAGGAGAAGTGAGGGCCTGAGGATGAGGAGTCCCTGTCTCTTGTGGGCTTGTGATTTAGCCACACATGTTCCCAGGCCTGGGAGCTTAGAAATATGCCCAAATCCTGCAAATTAGCTATAGTCTTAAATGGCTGAGTGGGAGACCCATTTGTTGGTTTGCACAAGAAAGAGCTAATTCATTCCAGTGGGCTGCAAACACATGCTGAAAACCCTGTATTTTTTAAAGCTTTTCTATTACTTTGTAAAAAAAAAGTCATATGCTATTTATAGCTGGGTATTCATCTTTGTAGTTCAGAGCAGAAATGACTGACTGGAGAAAGGAGACCTCCAAGCACAGAATAAGGCCCTCCCCTGGAGATGCTGCATGTTTCTAGTTAGATCTAACAGTACCTAGAGGGTCTCACCATTCATTAATGTGTGACTTCATATGTAGACAATAAGCAGCTTCTAAAAGGAGAGTAGTTTTCCAGAATATCTGTCACTCTTCACTATTTCCACATTAGTTTTAATTGCTTCCCTTGAGATGTACAGACAACGATTCAGAAACAGAAGAATAATAAATAATGGAAAAGTATCATGTAGTCTTCTATCTGAATAATGACCTACTGTATGTGGAGCAGGTACCCAGGTGCTGGCAGGGGGAGCTGCAGGGCTGGTTTCTGTGGGAGGGGGCCGGCGCTGCCCTGAGTTCGGCCAGGATGGTTTCAGACAGCTTCAAATTGGACCCAGCACAGGACACAGCTGAGTGCATGAGCACAGCTGCTGGCACCTCTGTGGAAACATATTTAAGATAGGTTACAGGCAGGAGGAGGGGACAAAACGAGTGAGAAACAGCAGGGCAACACCAAGGTTGGAGGAGGAGGTGCTCCACTGTGGGGCAGGCCTCCCCTGCCAACTTCATTGTTTGTTGTTATCCAAATCAGTGCCCAAACGTTTATGTCAATCGACAATAAATTAAGTCAATTTCTCTGAGTAAAGTCTGGTTTTCTCTCAACAGTAATTGGGAATTGATCTCCCTGTCTTTATCTCTACTCATGAGCTTTTCTACTCTGATCCTTTTTATTTTCTCCCCTATCCAGCTGGTTTCAGGGAAGGGAGTGGGAGTGAGCAAGCAATTGGGTGGGAATTTTACTGCTCATCCAGGGTCAACCCACCACACATTTTTAGTCTGAGATTATAAAATTTGCATGATTATTAGTCAATCCTAATTATTCTTGAGATATAAGACTGTATCTCACAAGAGACATGAATTTCAAAGGAAGAGTAATAGGCATCTCAAAATCAAAACAAAGGTGTTCTGCCTAAAATAGGCATAGTAAAACTGGCAGGATATGGTATTACATGTATTTTCTCAAACATTATGAAACTTTTTAGAAAAATGCATCTATGTAGTTTGAATACTTTGTTTAAATTTTTCTCTGAAGTACACTTGCAGCAATATGCTATGTGAGAACTGAAAAGATGGTGATCTATTTAATGGACTGAGGTAAATAAAATACAAGTTAAAGCTCCAGTTAAAAATATGCAGTTGGTCTAAAGTCTTCACTAGTTGTTATCTAGATATCACATGTTGTTGAGTTTTTATTTCTCTTGGAAGTATTCATTTTAATACCAGTGGGATATTTAGGTTAATAAAGGCCACTGGTAATTATTATTCCAAGTGTAGTTGACATTTGAAAGCCAATAATCACAGTGAAACACCATATAAAATGTTAATTTATACATAGGACAGGCAATCTAGTTATGCTCCCAGTTAGGGCATTTCAATCTTCCCATTGCTCTCAACGTGACAGTCAAGAGAAGAGCAACCCAGCCATACTAAGAGAGACACAGAGCGTGAATCAGGTGTGATCAGCGTTCCTCTTTGTCTTCCTTGAAATCACCTCACAAGAGATTCCTCTTCAATTTTGATCAAAAGAGATTTTAAATCTTATTTTATTTTATTGTCTTCATATCTCTTCAAAGCAGGATAGACACAGGGAAGATTCATCTCCAAAAATACAGGGAGAGAGCGATGAGTCTTTCTTGCTGCTGCTGTGAGGGTCAGGACTGCCAGCTGCAGCCAACTGTGTAGAGCTTTATTCCTCCCAGTGATGACAAGAGCAGCTGTGGCTCCAAAGCCCCTGTCAGCTCAGAGATGATTTGTTACGGGTGATCTGTCAGGGGCTGTCCCAGCTGTGCTTCTGTGCCACCTCCTCAAATAAACGAGAAGCTTTGCATCACAGTGAACACCGCCTTCCTGCCGAGCAACGTCACCTTTCTGTCCCCAGCACACTGCTGTGCTCCTCTACGTGCACAGCAAGGGCTACGTGACAACAGTCTAGTCACGTCACTGTCACATCCACATCGCTGGTTAGCTGTGACAAAGCAGTTTTCTGGCAGGAGAAGGCAGTCAAGCCACGATGGCCTGGGGCAAGGCAAGGGTTATTCTCTTTCAGAGTTAACGCAGCAGTGAATAACAGGGCAGGTGGACCAAACTCACAAGGTTTCTGTGGGGCTCAGCACAGTTTCTGTTCTGCAGTTTGGGGATTCTCAGTGACAACTCCTGTGTGTGGTGAGACTCGGGGGCATAAATGAAGCCGTGTAACAGCAGCACAGGCTCTCTTATCTTGGCAGCCAGTGCAGGCGTGTGCTTGTTTCTGTGTCATCTGATGTACCCATCCTTAATTCTACTTGGAAGGAAAAAGGCAGTTGCTCCTTTCAGCCAGCAGCTGCCACTACTGCCTTTCTCTGTCTCAAAACAGTTTTGAGGTAGAAAGTGTTTGTTAAGCAGCTGGACTTCTGTTTGTTTGAGGGGTTTGTTCCTTTGCTGGGAAAACAAAAAAAGGCGGGTTGGGGGAAGGGGACTTGAGTTGGCAGCATTTATTCCCTTAACTTCTCAGTCCCAGTTGCTATTTCTTCTGAAAGACTCCAGAGTAATAATCTTGGTGCTTTTATGTGGGTTGCTAAGCTTTGTATTTAACTACTATCACAATATAATACACGTGGCTGATGCTGCAAAAGGCTCACTATACACAGGGGGAGAACCAGAAAGAAAAATGATGAGGGGGACTTCTATTAAGCTCCACGCTCAAAAATAAACTCTGTCCAGGTTACGTGATACGATGCAGTGCAGATGTTGAGTTTGATCACATCTTAGTCTTAGACTCTTGAGGCTTTTCTCTCCCTCATGAAGTCCAGAAGCAGTCAGGGGATGAATTGAGTTCCAGATGCTTAAATTCTAACTGAGATTTGTAAGACTCTCAGTAGTACTTTAGATCGGTTTGTTCTTGCATGTGGTTTGATGCTGCCTCTCTTTTATCATATGCTTTGAAAACTGGCAAAATCAGGCTGACACAGAAGGTGCTGTGCTCGCATAGATGAGTTACAGTACCCTAAAACGAACGAGGTAGATCTATTGGTTACTCTTGCACCTTTTTTGCAAAGCTGTCTGTGAAACCTTGGCCTCCCTTTGCTTTTACTTACGTTGCGCTTCCTGCAGAACCAAACACGTTTCTGTGCCAGCCCAGCCTGTGCTGTGACTGCACTGGGCAGGAAAGACGGACACCCGATAATGGGAGAAGCGTGATCTGTTAGGTCTGCAGGTCTGGGGGCAAGTGAGCAGCAAGCTGAAATGTTCCATTCACTGTGTTTTCACAAAAGAAAATAGATTGGCAGTTTTAATAGAAGTGTCTGTTCAATATTAAAAATATGTTTTAATGCTCTTCTCATTTACTAAAATAAGGAAACCTGACATTTCTTTGACGAAAAAACTTGGATGCAAGCTAGTTTTTTTTTTTCTCTTAGAAATGTTACCTAGGAATTGCATACAACCCTGAGTATTGCTTGTTTTGTCAATGTATTGAAGTGTTTTGGAGACTCAAAATGCATTCTTGACCTTCTTAGAGTCTTTCGAGTGTTTAATATGGACCAGAGTGGGAATATACAGTTGCTGAAGATTTCTTCCCACAAGCTTTGCTATTCATAAGCCTAATTTTAATCCTGTAATATCTGGTATTTGTTAGCTGAAACACTCTCTGGCTTTTTCGATAGCAGAAGTTGGTGGGTTAATATGTGGTCAGTGCTAACACCTTCTCTGTGAGTAACCTGCAGGCCCAACTGCCAGCCTCCCATAGAAGGTGTGCAACCCTCTCATGGCATTCGAGGTGTAGGGACACAGACACCATTGGAAGCCAGCTTGGATAATGTTCAGCACAACAAAGAGGAAACTACATTGCATCTCTGGAATGGTGCTGCTCTGGGTCCTCAAAAAACCAACCAACCAACCAGCAAACCATGAAAAAAAATGGGGGTGTTTTCGTTTGGTTGGTTGGTTTTTTTGAGAAATAAATGCAATAGAGGTCACTTAGTAGTAAGTGGTAATCAGCTTTTAATCTTCCATTTCTTATTACTTTTCCACGCTGACTGCATAATTCCCAGCAGTGAACATATTTTTACTCAGCTGAAGCTTTAAATGTTTTATTTCTTCCTTTTGGTAAAATATTTAAAGATCCCATTGATAATTCCCACCTCTTAGCCTGAGCACTGGAAGCAGCACATTAATCACACATAACAAAGAATTTTAATTGCTTTGACGGAAAACCTGGCTAAATCTTGATCCCTAATGAAATGTGTCCCCTGAAATAAACTGTTCCAGGAAAATCCTACATGGCTATGTCATGTAGGAGCAAGCAGGGTGCCGGCATGTTATAACAGTCACAGAAGCACAGGGCACCTGCTGAGCCTCTCCCAGGGTTTCAGAGCAGCCATTCAGGAGCTGGTCAGGCTCTACCCGTGAGCACTTTGCTCCGCAGCAACAGTCCTGAGATTGTTAGGAACCTTTCTCTCCACCTTCAGTGTGCGCGTGGCTTTTACCCTGCTGCTATGTCTTCTCAAGCTTAGAATATTCATAGGTAGGAAATAGAAATTCTCGGTCAGAGATGAACCTTCCTCTCCCTTTCTCCCACACCTGCTGGGGAAGATGAATTGTCTGTCCCTCTCCCACTGCACCACCAGGAGTAACGTCGTCAGAACATATTTGTGAGAGATCAATTTAAGTAAAAATTCATGTTCCAGTCTTAGTATGTGATAAAATACAGACTAAGAGCGAGGCTGGGAAATAACCCAGCCCAGTTTCCTGAACATCAATAGGGAAGATATTTACATGGGAGGAGCAGCACAGCAGACTTCCATATTTATACCTTCGAGACACAATTATTGCATATCAATAGTAACGGGTTTTTTGCTTTTAATATGGATATCATCACTGCCTTTAATTAGTGGAAATTAAGGCTTCAATTGATAGAAAATTTAAACGAGTTTAAATGTGGATTTGTTTATGAAGGTAAGTTTAATATGAATGAAACTGACATGGTGCTCTGCAAACTGACTAGAGCTCAGTTCAGATTTTCTAGATTTAGACAATGTAAACAGCGTCATTCTTAGTTTTGAACCATTTACAGCGTCATGACCCTGAAAAGTGGATTTAGCAGAGGATTTGTTTTACATATGTGCTACGTTGGGGAAAACAGACAATAAAAATCAGGGCATTTATTTTGCACAGATCTGGTACGCTTTTGAGAACAAACCAGTTTTATTTTTAAAAAAATAAAATATGTTTTCAGCAGAGGTAAAGAGCACTCTTTGCTTACTTCCCGGCACCGGCCGCCCCTCTCCGTGGTGCTGAAGCGGCTTCCGCCGCCCCCGAGGGCGCGGGCCGTGCGCGGAAGGCCCGCCCTGCATCCACCGCCCCTGCATCCCCGCTGCTGCATCCCCCATTCTTGCATCCTTCGTCCCTGCATCTCCCGCCCCTGAATCCGTGGCCCCTGCATTCGCCCCCTTTTCATCCCCCTTCCCTGAATCCCCCTTCCCTGCNATGGAGGCGGATTTCGCCGCCTTCGGGAGCCCGCTGTGCGGCGAGGTCAAGCGCTTCTGCAGGCGGGTGCGGGAGACCTACCGGGAGATCCAGGAGGACCTCACGCCCTACAAGGATGATCGATACTACCGGTACTGCCGGGCGCGGCTCCGGCCGGGAGCAGGGGCCGGCTCGGGGGGCGAGCGGGGGGTTGGGTGCCGGGCATCACACGAGGAGCGGCCGCCCGGCCCCGGGGCTGCTCCAGGCGAGCCCCGGGTCCCGCAGCCCGGCGGGACCGGCTGCTCCGCCCTGGGGATGTGCTCTGGCAGCGCCTCCCGGGCAGACGGCCCCACGCCTCTCTTCTGCCCTCACCTATTAACATCTTTACACAGGCAATTTCCATCTGCGTCCCTCTGTGCTACGCCTTTTCCACTATCGTAGCAAGCAAGGGGGCTGTGTTCTAGAGGCAGCCGTGAAACAATCCTGGAATAGGATAGGAATAGATTAGGAAAATGAGAGTGGCTGGCAAAGGGTGAGGTCAGAAGGGACAGATACACTGCGTGGGCTACACCCACATTTCTTCTGAGCCTTGCCCTGTCTGCTGTTTCCGTGACTGACCAGTGACGGCTGGTCAGTTTGAGATTACACAAGATGGTTTGAGATTATGCAAGGCTAGGAAGGGCTCCAAAGGTGTTGGAGGCCTGAGTTATAAATGAAAAGAATTTCTGAATTGGAGGAAGGTTCCAAAAAAGTAGAATGAACATCAGGAGAAACAAGTGCCAGGAACTATGCAGGGAATGGATGCTGTTCAGCCACACAAATACAAGTTGAGGAACAAACAGTTATATGACATTTTTGTGAAAAAAGGGTATGGAAATTGTAATCTTTTATAAAATAACCTCTTTCAACAATGACGTTGTCTTATACATGTGAAGAAGGTAAATAATTTTGGTTGTACAGCAGAAGCACAGTTCATAAGATGTGAGAATTACACCACCTACTTTAGTCAACACTTCAGATCTTAGTTCGAGCTACGTCCAATTCCGGACACCACATTTCAAGGGCCTGCCAGTGGGAAGAGAGGATAAGGACAGGGATATGGATAATCAAAAGTCTAGAAAACATAGCTTTGAGGAAAATTTGGGATTACTCCTCCAAAAGAACAAACATTGAAGTTGGAAGAATAGGAAATTCTGTAAAAAGAAACTTCATGTTCATATTGGACAAAACATTACAGAGTAATATTAACTGAAGCAATAAAAGTTCTTGTTAGACATCAAGAAAAAAATCTGTATGAGAAGGATGGCAAAACACTACAAGAAAGGGTTGTCCAGAGAGACTCTAGCATTTCCATCATGGGAGGTTTTTAAAAACTTTTGACGAACACACGCCAAGAAAGTCTTAGATCTGGCAGATACTCTCCTAATACACAAGGAAAGATAAGGTACCTTGTGGTCTCTTCCAGCTCTATTTAACCATGCCTCTGGGCAGTCTGCTTCTGCACAGTACCCCAGCTGTTCTGCTTAAGTCATTTGACTTCAGTATGTGGTCTCTGTTTTTCCCAGTGAAGGGGCACGTGGTCCATTAGATTGAATTTGTCTCATTGTTCACAACAGCAAAGACTACAGGGTCACAGAGCTTGGAAACACTGCCTGAAAGCTTGGCAGAGTCTAACACAATCACAATCTTTCCTGGCAAAGCAGTGGCTCCTTGCACCTGAGCGTGGTGTGAGAAGCCATGGGAGGCGATAAGGAGTGATGGAAATGTACCTGTGTGCATCTGGCAGCGCAATGAGTAATACTGGAGTGGAGAGAGAGGGGAGACATTAACTTGTTGAATTAACAAATAAGAGGTCCTGGGAGGGCTATTTGTTCAGCTTTATTTCCAGAAGAAATTTGAGGTCTCCAAGGTAAACTGTTATTAATTCTTTTTTATGACCTTAAGAGTGTATGGAGGGACTTTTTGCATTGAAAAGATGCTACCTCAGTGAATCAAATGAGCTCGTAGAGCTATTGCTAGGTTGCCCTTTCTTCAGTGACAATACCCCCACAAGGCATCAGTTGCAGGTCATCTAGAATGAAATGGAGTAATACTGGACTCTTAGCATGGAAACAATATTTCCTGACCTACAAGTCATGCTAGTACTTCTCTACATTCCCAAGATCTTAACCTAAGTGACCTGGTGTAAAGTGAGTTTCTGTTACTGCCAGCGCATACCCGCTGTTCTGGCAAGGGTTTCCCTTCAGCACTATGGATGGATGTAGCAATGGAACCTTGCTTTTTAGATTCCTGGTGTGGAGGAGGGTTTCTTGAGGCTACCATGCATTCTTCTTACAGCCAACTCTCACTTCTGGGAAGGAGAATTAGATACTTGATCCACTTGTCCCTCTTTATTTCACTCAGGACATTTGGTCAGGTTATAAATAAGCACACTCAGGGATGTAATGTAGAGACTTACTGGAAATTTGACCAAGGAAATGCCGTGTGGCATGTCTTTACTTCAAACCAAAGAGGTTCTCTAAAATATTCAGGCTACTAAAAGCAAATAATGCCTTATACTAGACCAAAAAAAAGGAGATGGTAAAACCATATAAAAGCATGTGTTTTCCCTTCCACACACTGTATTCACAGATGTGAGGCTATCAACCACTGCCAGCCTTAACTCTCCCCTCCTGCTAGTGGAACAAAGCCATTGAGCTATCAGCTGGTGGCTTCCGTTGCCTCAATCTAGTCTGTTAAGAAGTAGGGAAAGGGGGTGGGGGCCATGAGTTTACTAGTAATCAATATTTTAAAAAATAATAATAAAATAGCTGCTGCAATCTCATTTCTGATTTCTATAACGACATCTTTCTCTGAGTGCCAACCAGAAAACACAAAACTGGAGATCTTTGGAGCAGAACTGACACAGAAATGGAGAAACACCAAGCAGTCAGTCCCCTTTGTGACCCTTGACTCAGGAGTGCTTGCTGTAAGCTGTGCTGCACATGCCTATTCTCTGTGACAGGGGACTCAGTACAAGGGGATGACCTAGCTCAGAGATGGCTAATGGAGATGTTATCTCGAGTAACTGTCCTCTCGTGGCATGGATGGCTGACTAATTTCTGATTCAGCACCGAGGCCGTCCCAGTTTAGTGACGTTTTTTGGTGATGTTTTCCTTTAATGCACAGTGCTCTTGAATATGTGGTCCTGCAGCTTTCTGTGAGCAGCCTGTTCCTTGGGCACGGGGCACAACTAAGGTTGGCAGACTCCTTGGCCATCCCAACTTATGTCATTCTCACTCTGCAGAGCCCCAGGGCACTTATTCACACTACAGAGATGAAGGGGTGTCCACATCAGAGAGTTTGTTCTTCCCAATAGCCCAGAACAGTCTGTACCTTGTGCCTCCTGGTGTATTTCCCCATGAGCAAGAGCTACTTCACTCAGTCATCTGGGAGAGACTGAGAGATCAGGGCTAGCCATGGCTCAGCACACTGATGAACTCCATCTGTCTAGGTTAGGGGTTCCCTTAGGCAGACATGGCACTGCGTGGTGGGCTTGTCAAAGAGACTGTATTTATAGACTAGTGGGTGTGGTATTAAATAACCTCATCGGTAACCCAAACACAAGGTTGGGCTGGACTCAGTGCACTGAAGATTAGTCTGTGGTATACCATGTGGTGCTTGGTGCAGTAGATAAGCTCAGAGAAGGCAGAGGAAGAAAAAGTGTTACACTCTCCCATGGGTCGTGTGGACTGCCATAAAGCACATCAGATTTATTGCAGCAACTTCAGGACTGCAATTTGTATGTCTGAAACAAACTTCATTTGTACGTCCGAAAAATTGCTCCAAACAAGCCCCTTGAATGAACAGTTTGTTCATTTGCCTGGTGTCTGGTGAGCTGGTGGAGGGCTGGCAGATGATGACTCCCCTGCTTCTCTAGACCATTTTGAGTAGATTATTGGTATGAAAAGAGCTTAGTACCAATGTTACTAAAACATTTTTATCTCTTTGACATGTCAGTAGTGAGATACCAAAGCTTACCAGAAGACAGCAGGATTCCCAGTCAGCTGACAGATCTTTTTCGGTGGGAATTTCATAACTATCACCTAGCTGACGTTGAAGAATTCAGCTTGCTGGAAACATTTTGATAGGAATTGAAGTGCCTACCTGACAGAGAGGAGAGATCAGGAGGGTGGCCAGATTGTGGTCTGACATCAGAGTTGCATAACTGCAAGTAACAACAAGGCATTCCTGAAAAATCGATTTCTAGGTTAATGAACACATCCCCCTGGCCAATCAGCTTATACAGAGAAGCACAGCGTTGATGCTGAATTTAGTAATAATACCCAGAGACTGAGATAAATGACCTACAATCTGCCCTGCTTTAAACAAGGGATAAATTTTAAATTCCTGTCATGCAATAATATGACATTTTGTACATCAAAAAGAAAAGACTATATATAGGACATCACAAAAAGTATTTTTTAACTTACAGCTTTAATTAATGCTTGATGTTACATAGACAATCTTCAAACCATGTGGGAAAATTTCACTGACTGTGCTTCTGCTCCTTTGGCAAAAAGACCAGAGAATACCACATCATTTGACTCAGCAACTAAGAGAAGCTATTAATTTTTCCTTGGAGAACTAGTACCTGTGTGCTTCAGAGAAGAAACTTGAAGTTGCCAGAGAAGGCTATTGTGATAAGTATGCATTTCTTCCCACCTGAAAATCTTTCACCAGTGCTCAAAGTGCAAGTCCGTGAGAAGCTGTAGGGTCAACAAGACCTTGCTGGACATCTGCAGTCAAATTCCTGGACGGTTCATGTTGCTTTCAGCCTTGACCCAGGCAGGATCTTCAGTGGCTGCTTTGAGCCACAGCTGGTACACTTCTCTTGTTCTTCCAGGGTCCTGGCAACTGGGGGCAGAACCTGAATGACCCCGATGTGAAAAATATAGCTAGGGCCAGAAGGCTTGAAACAGAGGAAGGGGGATGAGACTAACACTGTAGCTTCATGATTGCTTTAAGCTGCCATAAGCTGGCTCTGTGGCTGGGAGAAGCCATCCTAGCTCTCATTTCCCTGGGCACACATTTCTGCTCTGTTCCTCATCTGCCCACGATTAATCTTTTATCTGCACAGTGACTGAGCAACTGATTCTTGAGTGACTTTTAACTCAGATGATTTCCATTATTTGATTCACCAGTCTACTGCACTAACGTTAGTGCTGGCAAGATTCAAAGAGCTCCAGCTAGAGAGAGGCTGGATTTCACCTGTTGTCACTGAAGCTGTAGGTGTGAGCCGTGAAAGTAGAGCTTTAGTGGTCAGTGTAGGTAGGATCTCAGCTGAGTGAGCATTCAGTCTGCTTATTCATAGCTCAGTCTGCCTTCTCTTGCAAGCCTCATTCATCCCAAACTGTCCAGCTCCTACAACAGATGAGGCAGACAGCAGCTTCTGGCACTATTTCATCCCAGAGCAGGTCAGACAAGGCACTGAGTGGTACCTTCTTGGAAGAAGCAGAGTGAGACTGACTGACTCTGTGGAGAGAGAGGAGTTTCACAGTGCCTTCACTCCAAGTGCTTAGTTCGTAAACTCAATGCCAAAATTTTCACAAAAAATAGCGTGCAATGTACATGTTTACAGTGTATTCACAACCCTTTGAAAGTTGGTAGATGGCAAAGAAAAATGTGGTCCCATGGCTAATTGAAGTGAGCTGGATTTCGAGCTCTGCCACCCACACTGTTCTCCAAGTGACTTTTGGTAAGGCTTAATCTCTCTGTGCTTCAAGTTTTCTACCTACTCAATGAGAAGAACATATTTTTGGTTTGGGGATAGTAAATTCAGGTTAGTGAGACACCTGAGTGCCAGAGGGATTGGAGCAGTCCTCGGAACAGCTCAGTTGTGTGCACATAAATGGAAGTGTAACTGCAGAAAATTGTAACTCTGCAACCGCGCTTCCCAGAACACTGGGAATGGTCACAGACGCTGTAAGCATTCCATCGTCTTCTGGCCAGGGAGAACTTGTTGGAGAAGCCTGAAGTGTGCTGAAAGCTACACAATGCATGTCATAGTCATCCATGACCTAATGACCAAATTGTGGCTTGGCAGTGATAACTTGTTCTGAGCAGATAGAGTTTGTTAAGTTGTCCTGATTACTCAAAGCTTTATTTTCTTCCCCTCAGTTAATTCTTGTCTATGGTTTAACTTCTTGTTGATTTAAAATGCATGGACACCTTTTCTTCATCAATTGGTACTACGTATTTCTCAAGACAGTTATTTTTATGAGATTACTAAGTGATTATCAGTGCTGTAAATCACAGATGAGATAAATATCAGTATAAATGACTGAATTAATTCCCAGCATGTTCTTAGGTTCAGTGGTGTTACACAAGGGTCATACTGGGTCCGATAGATCACAAGTAATGACATAACTGCCCACAGAGTAATGGAATAAAATGGATAATATTATTAATCCTAAGTACTTTTTAAAAGGAAATGCAATAAGACCATCATATCATCTAAGTAAGCTTTTAGTGAAAGTATTTAATTGTTGAAGAGGTCATTTTGAAATTATACATTGAGTGATCTATCTAAACATTTCTGGGGTCATCCCAAAGTGGCTCTGCCTTATGTATATGACAAACCCCAAGGCCAGGCAGTTATTCTGAATTTCTTTCAAGACTACACATCAGGTATTCACACATGTTTTAGTTACTGCAGTGCTGACTTTCCATGAGCAAATGTTAGAGCTATCAAAAATGAGTACAAAATATAGTTTGGCTAACTCCTATACTTGCCTACTCTTTATCATCACTACCCAGTGGATCAGTTGACAATCTTTGTTGCCCAGTCTTAGGACATTTAACAGAAAATCAGAACAGAAATCCAACTTTATCCTAACGTTATGCAAGAACAAAACACTGTTAGGTATGAACCAGAGATTTGTATTAAGTAGTGTGTTTAAAGTAGTCGCTTACTTCTGGGATTTAATTTCTCTTGCTCGTGAGCTGAATTCTCTGCAAACATGATACATCAATCACATTCCTTGAATACCACAAAGCTGTGTGCACATGAGTGCAGTGACAGTATTTTAATTCGACTAAAAGAGCTGGTAAACAAAATCATTTACAACCCAGGTGGCACTAAACATGGGCGTGTTCAACATGGATGAGTCACATCAGGCCTTTTGCCTAAAATGGATGGGTTTAGACTGGATTCAGAACCACTTTTCTGTCCTAAGTATTTTCTGTTTTTATGGTGAAATTTCCCTCTGCTAGCTGTGGTTGCTACTACTACGGCACAAGCTGAAAAAGCGCACTGCAAATGTGGAAAATGCTGCTGTTATCCCAACACAATGACACATTTGGCTTCATAACCAACAGTATGAGGTTCAACAAGACCAAGTGCTGGGTCCAACACTTTGGCCACAACTCCATGCAGTGCTACAGGCTGGGAGAAGAGTAGTTGGGAAGTGGCCCAGTGGGAAAGGACCTGTGGGTGCTGGTCAGCAGCTGAACATGAGCCAGCGTGTGCCCAAGTGGCTGAGAAAGCCAATGGCATCCTGGCCTGTGTCAGCAATAGTGTGGCCAGCAGGACCAGGGCAGTGATTGTCCCGCCTGTACTCGGCTCTGGTGAGGCTGCACCTCGAGTGCTGTGTCCAGTTCTGGGCCCCTCACTACAGGAAGGACATTGAGGTGCTGGAGTGAGTCCAGAGAAGGGCAGCTGAGCTGGTGAATGGTCTGGAGCACAAGTCTGATAAGAAGCAGCTGCCGGAGCTGGGGGTGTTTTATGTGGTGAAAAAAAGGCTCAGGGGAGACTTTATTGCTCTCTACAACCACCAGAAAGGAGGGTGTAGCCAGGTGGGGGTTGGTCTCTTCTCCCANGGGAGCAGCGGCGGGCGCGGGGGGCGCCGCGAGCCTCAGGGGCGCCGGCTCGCGCGGGGTTGGGTGCGGGTCCGGGGTCGAGTCCGGGTNACATTAGGAGGAATTTTTTCACAGAAAAGGGTGATTAGACATTGGAACGGGCTGTGCGGGGAGGTGGTGGAGTCACCATCTTTGAAGGTGTTTAAGGAGAGACTGACGTGGCATTCAGTCCCATGGTGTAGTTGACAAGGTTGTGTTAGGTCATAGCTTGGACTCGATGAT
The DNA here is from genome assembly GCA_013397725.1 of Rhagologus leucostigma. Classification (NCBI taxonomy): domain Eukaryota; kingdom Metazoa; phylum Chordata; class Aves; order Passeriformes; genus Rhagologus; species Rhagologus leucostigma. The sequence goes on from VZTD01000530.1 coordinate 754,926, forward strand.
CTTGGAGGTCTTTTCCAACCTAACTGGTTCCGTGATTCTGTGTTACTGTGATTTTGAACGCGCTGCGCTCGGGAGGTCAGGACCAGCCGTGTGCTGGGGCTGCAAGCTGGCTCACCAAAGATAAGGTGGCGCCGTATCGCAGTCTCTCCCGAGGGGTCTCTCCCGCTCTCCCTCCCGCCCTGCCGCCGCCCCGGCGGAGCGCGGGCGCGTGTCCCCTCGGGCTCGCCGTAGCTCCCCCGCCTCNTGGGTGCGGGTCCGGGTTCGAGTCCGGGTCCGGGAGAAAAAACTCCTTCCTCTGAGGGAGGAGCTGAGTGTTGTCATTCGCAGAATCACAGAAGGGGCAAGGTTGGAAGGGACCACAGCCATTGACCATCTGGTCCGACCTGCCTCCTCAAGCAGGGTCAATCCCAGAGCACACGGCACAGGATTGTGTCCAGACGGGTCTTGAATATCTCCAGGGAGGGAGACTCCCCAGTCTCTTTGGGCAATCTGAATCTAATTCAGTTTATACACGTTATCCTCGTTAAGGAAATCAGCCCGCTGAGGGTTAAATAAATGTTTCTGGGGCTGTGGTTTGCCACCCAGAAGCCCGAGGGTGACTGCCCTTTTCTTTAGAGGAACTCTCTGAGTTTTCCTTTGAAATAATGAATGAAACCTCCCCCCACTCCCTGTATCTCCACTCTCAGATTGTTTGTTAAAGGAAAAAGAAAAACTTGTTTTCCCGGATATCTCTTTGCATGGATAGAGCCATAGCCGTGACTAATTATTCAGACTTCAATGAATACAACAAACAAGAACTAAAAAAAAAAAAAAGGCAAACCCACCCCATGCACACATATAAAGGTAAAGCATAGCCGTGGTTATCTGTCAGTTGTCATGTAGCAGTTCTGTATAGTACTGACAATGTTAATTTTATGCCTCTTTTTATGTAGTCATGTGCTGCCTCATTAGCTATTAACCGTTGTGGAATACATCTGCAAGAAGAAATTCAAGGTCTTCTGAGGGACACCGAAGCAAGCAATGTCTTTAAACCATGAGCAAGTGCAGGGTGTATGGATAGAGCCAGTACTGTGAATGTAGGTAGCATATATAATCATTCAAATCGAAGTGGGTTTGATGGTTCTATTTGGGAGTGAGCCTAAAATAGAGAAGAGCAGTTGGAGGCAGAAATGTTGAGGCTAGGATTACAGAAAAACTGCTGTGCATAAAAGCGAGTTATTTCTGATTTTAATATCGACTCTGTGCCTACCTACTGCTTAATCTCAGTTTCGCCACAGCTTTCCCTTCTTTCAAGTCAGTCTTAAGTGAAAACTATTGTATAACAGGCTCTGTTTTTCTTGATGGTCTTCATTAAAGACTTGGTTGTGCAGTCATGAGAAATGATTTGAAGATGAGGAATATCCTGAGAAACATTTTGCTGAACCTTTTGAGACAGAACTTTACTCCAAGAGCAAGATGTAACCCACCTTTACATCTTGTGTGTGAGTGGCTACTGAAAGAGTTCAGTTGTTATGAGTGTACGTTTCCAAAGTTTCCTCTGTCACAGGTTGCACTAGTGCAGTTTAGTTTTTACTGACTGCTATTTGAGATGTCTAAGTATAACATTTCTTTGTTTGTGTCTTAGTGCTTTCTCCTCTTTTGCAGTCAGTTTCAGACATAAGTTAATTATAAACCGCTCTGAATTAGGATAAAGTTGAGTATAGGTGGTAAAAGCTGCCTGAAAGACCTGCAGACACTTGGATGGCTAGTCCTGAGCTTTCGACTGCTGTGGTTGGGCTGATTAAAGCATCTTCCACTGGTAAAGGAAAGCACAGTTCTTTACTTGTTTGAACAGGTGCTTCCAGAATGAGGAACCTTTTTTAATTTTCCCATAAATGCATTTCCAGCATTTCATTCTTTGTTGGGCCTTTCAAGTGTCAGAAAGAAGCTGTCCGTGGGGGATCACCAACTTGCACTTATGTATATTCATAAACTTTATATAATCTCTTTCCAAAAGGCGTGTGTTCAACAATGAACTTAGGGGAAGGTGATTTTACCTGCTTTCTATGTCAGCTGGTGATAGGTGCAACGAGACACTTAAATCTGCACAAGGAAGTTCTGTGACTGCGGCGAGGGGCAATGAAGCATGATAGAAATGCTATAAATTGTTGTTTGCCCTCATGAGAAATGTAGTTAAGATTTGGCTGAGTTCTTACATTTGCTGTTAATAAAAGTGTCCATGTTGCCTTACTGACCGCTAAAGCAGCACGTTCAGTCAGTGGCTTAAGTGAGAGTTGAGGAGTACAGGTATGAATGAAAGGAAAACACAGGCTGTGTCCCTCCTCTCTGTGTCTCCGCTCTGTGTTAGGTACCAGCATCCCTGTTGGTAGGTAGGTATACGCCTACCGATTCCGACTACCAGGTGTTGCAGCATCTGGAGAGCAGTTGGAATAAAGAATGAGCCAACGTCTGGAACATGTTTCTTCAAAAGCTCACAAGCACATCTACTTTGGCTTATGAGTAAACCAAGGTGCTAGTTGCCGGTGGCTGTATTACTCTGTTGGCTGGGTGGGGAACTGGTGACTTTCCTGTAAGTAGTGTGGAGAGGGGGCTGCTTTTCATGTTCGCATCATGCATTCTGAAGTGTCTGCAAAAACTTTGAAATTAGGAAACTTACAGAAGAACCAAGAACATGCACAGCAAGTCGGAAGTATCCTGCATCAGCCAGTGGCTGTTAAGTGGATGCCCAGATACAAGCTGTTCAGAACAGCACAAGTGTATGTTTTGCTTTACTGCAAACATGATACTCTTTCAGTTGTCAGCTATGCTCAACCTCATGGACTCAACCCATGGACTTTACTGTGTTGAGAGATCCTCAGTATGTGCTCCGTCATGAAGCATTTGGTATCCACTTAAACTCTTAGAGTTCAATTTAGGAATGTGAACATTTTATGTACTGTTTTTATATGTCAAGGATTTTCTTGTTAAGATTAATACTTTGGTATCGCAAGATAAGATCCCATACTTGGTGTACATAGGTAGACAGGGAATGCCAGGTTATTTGTAGAACTGAAGGAGCCCCTGGAGCTGATAGAAAAATGCACCTCAGTTAGTTATTTTAGTACTAGTATGGATTTAATAGCTTTAACATGGTTTAAGTGCAGGAAGGCTGAGGTTTTAAGACACTGATATAAGAAAAATACTGCAGTTACATCCCTGCAAAAGTTGTGAAGACAAGTTCTGGTTTGAAATGCCTCTATTAATTGGCATTTTTAAAAGTCAACTTAAAATCCTATTTGTCTGTGAGGCTTCTCTGACAGAGATCTGATACTGCTTATATGGTAATTACTTGGTAATTTAATGTATGATTTGGCTTTTTTGGCTGTACAATCGGCTTTTCTGACCTCTAGACTGATGCAGAGTTTCACCTGTGTGTAAAAGTCTGTGGCAAGTACTTTGCAGGTGCTCTGCCCAGAGTTCTCCACAGCCAGTTTGTGCAGACTCATAACATTTGCAGTTACTTGCTTGCAGTTCTCTTTACTTCTGTGGGGTTTTCCTCCCTTCCCCACCTCCTTTGTGTGTTAATAAATTAAGATTTGGATCTCTCAAACTTTACAGTAAAGGAATCATGTATTTTTTTCTTTTTTTTGCTGGTGCTTCATTTGGAGAGAATGTAGTGATTCTCAAAGAAAACAGAGGTTGTTATTATTAAATCCTTTTACAGGTTTAAAGTGAATTGTTTGCCTTGCTTTTAAGGGCTGCCATGCATGCAGCATGTGGTACCTGGTCCCAGGGCTTAGGCTGGGCTTATGGGAAGGATTTCACCACCTTTTCTGCCATTCTTCATTAATGTGGTAAACCAGTAAGAGCACCATTCAGCTGGTGAAAAGTTGTTTTATTTATTTACCAAGCTAAAAGGGAGCACTGTCATTAAAGTCTTAAGAGTTTCATTTCTTGACATGATGGTGCTCATACACCCCATCAGCCCCCCAGTGCTACAGCTTTCCCATATAAACTGTACAGATTCCTATGATCATACCTACTGGAACAACAGCAGGAAGTCAGGTATATGGTGGCTCACTTCTGGCGTAACTCAAGAGGAAATGTTGGCTGTATTTTGAAACATATTGGATTTGTCCTTTTTTTGAATTATGTATTTAACAAAAAGGAAGATACAGTAGGGATACCTTATGTAGGATTATTTATTTGATCATATTTCCCTTAGGCTAACAGAACTGGAAGTTACCTGTTTTCCAGGGAATGCAATTGGTATTTTGAATACACACCCACACCCTGCCCGCCCCCCATTTTGTCTTTAACCTAATGATAACCACCAAAGCGCAGTGCAAGAGATGTCACTGCTTGTATGAGTGTTTGTATTTAGGTGTCCAGTAGTAAATTTAAGTTCAGCTTTCTATTTCCCAAGCTTTGGTGGAACTCAGACAAGAAGTCAAAGCCTGAGCGTGCACATCTAGCAGATCTGGAGTTCTGCCCTACTCCTTGTTAGGGATGATTCTGCAGGGGTGAAGAATATTTATAGGGCATAGACAACTCATTGAGATTCTGTGCGGGTAATTGGGTTCTTAGAGATGTCTGTCCTTTTAGATTAAGTTGTCATTGCAGGAGACATGGTATCTTGGATGTTTAAATTATTAATGTATGAAATAACAAAACCACAACTTTTTCTCCTTCTAAGAAGTGTTTTCTATTGCTCGTGTTTTAGGACAATAGAAAACTCTAGCATAAAAAGAATGGGCAAAATTCATACATTGTGGAGCGTGGATATATGTGCACATACATATGTTTAATAATTCCTGTTGTTATCCTTGCTCTATGAAGCAGCATTAATATTCTTTTTCGTAGTGTTACATGTTACCTCAGAGTTTGGTTCAATTTTCTTTGTTGAAGAATGAATGGGGTCTATTTTCTGCCCCTTTAGAAATATGACCAACACTAATTCTGTGGTTTCTTTTGCTTCCTGTAGGCTGGCCCCGATGCGATTGTATACTCTGTCCAAAAGGCATTTTGTTCTGGTCTTTGTAGTATTCTTTATTTGTTTTGGTCTGACAGTCTTCATAGGAATAGCAGGTAAGGATGCTCTCTTTTTAAAAGATTACGGTTCTCGTACATTTTGTCTAAACCTGTTGGTATTTACAGATGTATTTAAATGCTAATGAGCTTACTGCTCCTGAGATGTCTGAGGAAGCATTACTTTTGACAGGGACAGGGAAGTGTTTCTTTATCTCACTGTGTCATAGGAGTACTACCTACAAAGACTTAGCACTTGCAACTGCTTTGCAGGGGAGAGTCAATAAAATGAAACAAAACCAGCTTCATTGTAACATAAGTTTTCAGCAGACTGCTACATGAATTCTTTTTCTTTGTATTTCTGTCTGTAAAATAGTAGTGCTAGTACTTGATTTCCTGTGAGGAAACTGGTAACCGTAAACCCTTCTAAATGTTTGGGTGATACATACCACAGAAATACAAAGTATTTTAGTGTAAAAATATGAACTTCACTTGTCAAACATATATGAGCTTAGGTCTCTGGCTTTGAAGATCTTTGGGAGAGTCCTGATGTGGCCTGGGAGGCTAAGCAGTTAGTGCCTGGGTGCTTATCCTGGAGATCAGAGAGATTTGTGGTAGTCTGGTCAACAAAGATGCAGTGTCACTAGGGAGTTGAAAAGCAAGGGAGCCCTCTTTATTTCATGCCAGGGCTAAAACATACTTGAAATATAAGTCAGTGTGCTGTTATAGTAGTGTTAAGTATACTAATACTGTGCTGTCAGGAGAGCTTTATCAATACAGAAATGACGGACAGGTAGAGGGGAAGGGAGAGACTGCTAGTCATTAAGCAACCCACCCCCTTTATAAGAGTTGCTTTAGGTTGTTACCATCTTCCCCTACTTTACTGCTGACTTTCACATCACCCAGCATGTCCAGCGTGTTCTCCTGTGCCCCTCTCTGACACTTTTTGACCTGTCTATTGGGTTGTCTCTGCCTCTGCCCTGTCCTTCCCCTCCTTTAGAGTGAGAAGGGCTGCCCAGGCCTGGGAGCCATCCAGTCCTATCTGCCTTGGAAAGACGGGCGGGTCAACTGGAGGTAGCTGTTTTGGCTCTTTATGCACATCTGTGCCTTGTAGGCAGTACTTTTTTCATAATAGCTTTAAATAATAAAATTTTTCTGTGAAATGAAACCTTCTTTCCTGCTGTTTGCTTTATTATAGCAGCCTAAGGTCTAAATAGGCTTTCAGTTCATAAAGGTTAACCTCTGATATTCCTGTGACTTGTTGAAGGATGCTGAAGGGCATTATTTGGCCACTAAAATACTGCATAAACACATTTGCAAAAGCTATGTGTTTATGCAGTAAACAATGCATTTTATATGAATGATAAAGGAAAAAATGGAATTATTTAATTTAGTGTAATTTGGCTATTTGGCTTTAAAGTTGAACCATATTTGTAGTTGTGTACTTATACTGCCAGGCTGCAAGAAGTGAAAGAAAGTTGTTTTATGTAAGACTAGGCAAAAAGCAATGCTCCTGGAAGAGAAAACTGAGTGTTTTGTTCTTAATCAGTAGCAGAACCTGCGAGAGAGCTGTGCTGGTGTATTGTGTCTGCATGCAGAGTAATCTGGTGATATGGTTACCTTTGGCCCTGGGGACTTGGCTGCTGTAAGCAACACTTAGTCATCTGTACCCTGCTGTGGTCCCAGCCTTGCCTGTCATCCCCTTCAGGAACTGGCATGGCTGTGGGATTCTTGTCCTTGTAAGATTGGTCTGCTGGATAGTTTGGCTGACATCGTTCATTATAACTTAAATATTTTTAAAAGAATGCTGTTTACCTTGGGAGGAGACTCACGGAACAATTACTGTGATATTCCTCATGGCTTTTGTTGACAGCTGCTTGCTTCCTATGAATAGAAGGAGGGGCCCTAACAACAGAATGCTCCCTCATTAAAGGATACAGTCTGAGAAAAGTTCACTAAACCCGCTAAGTAAATGCAAGTGTGGGAGATACGTCTGTATTTTCTGTGCTACCTGAATATGCTATTGCCCACACTCAACATCTCTACCTTCAGTTCAGGAAGCCTGGCAGAAGTCTTGCTTTTCATCTGAGAAATCAAGGCAGTTTTATCTGAGATGGATGGTGCTCTTACATTTCTTGTAACCCAAGACGGACACAGACTTGTTTGGTGTTTTTTCCAAGTTGCACTCACTTTCTTTCCCTTTTCCCAATGCGTCTGTATTACCTTTGTGGTGAGACAAGTGCAAAGAAAATCCAAGCTGCAGAACTCATTTTCTGTAGCTGTGCAGTTCATCACCTCAGAGTGGTTCTTTGCCTTCATCTGTGATTCTGTTAAGTGAGCAAGACTAAAAGAAAAACAATAACTATTTAAATTAGTCTCCATTTGTTAGTAACACAGACACAGCATCATTTTAGTCAGTTGCTTTAAAAAGCTTTTATATGTCACTTGCTAGAGAAGTGGCAATTATAGCACTAGAACTTCATTATTTGCTTGGTTGTTCCTAAAAACTTTGGCTGTGATCTTTCTGTTCCAATATTGGTTCCTATCTTCCGATTTAAAAAAAAATCCTTAAAAAAGGCTAATTCTATTTGTTTTATGAAGACTTAATAATTGACATGTGATGACTCACCAACTGTGAACACCTACTGAAACTCAATTATGCTTTTTAAAACAAAAAATGCCTTTCAAAAATCTGGTTTATATGTACTTGAGAACTGAAAAGTTCAGTGATGCAGAACTGACTTTATAGGGGGTGGCTGCTGGTGATGTTGCACTGCAATTCCAATATGAAATTCTGGCTGTGATGGCTGAAATTCCTAATTTTTCCTTTTAAGTCTGCAAGATGGTTAATGTTGTTATTAGAGTGGTTGTAGGAGCCCGAGCAGTGCTGCATGTTTAGAGCTGTCGTGACAGCTAACCTGAAATACTTCTTGCACAGAGTGATCCCGTGTTGCTCATTTATAAACTTCCTTCTTTTCCGTTGTTTCTCTGTAGTAATTTTGAAGTGTTTGGTCTTTGTGAGAAACTGCTTTGCTTGCATAATTTTTATAATACTGAATTTGTGATTGAAAGAGCGTATTCTGAGGATTAATAAATTCCATTAAACTGCAAGACAAAATATATACAGGGAGAGACCATTCGGGCAGAGAGATCTTACTGGCCCAAATACAGGTGTATATGTCCTGCTCCTGTCCCTACCTGCTATACATCTTCTCTGCGTTTGTTCACACCCTGCTGTATAGACACAGATCTTTTTCTACTCATCCCTGTCACTTTCCTGGTTTAGTCCTTTCGTGTTTTGTGTACATAAAAACATGTGTGCATTCTCCTTCTCAGTACCACATGCTCCTGCATACCTAAAGGGAAATGTACTGCTGTCTGGAACCACCTTATCAGGGGATACACAGAAGATGGGACTTTTCTCAGAGTTGCAACACAAGCTGGAACACAAGAAATTCCAGTTAGATATTAGGGAATTTTTCTTACCGTAACGGTGGTTAAATACTGGAACAGGTTTCCCAGACAGGTTGTGGGAGTCCGTGTTCTTAAAGATGTTAAAGACTTAACTGGACATGGCCCTCAGCAACCTGATGGAATTAAACACGGGGGTGGACTAGATGTCCTCTGTAAGTCTCTTCTGACACAAATTACGATTTTATTGCTTCCCCTTTACTGCATGCAAACCTAGAGGCAGGGTGTGAGTGGATGGTTTTGTTGGGCAGTACATGCTAAGTGTGTGTGTGTGTCCATATCCAGAGTGATTGGAGGAATGGTTGCAGAAAAGGTCTGATACTGAGCTGAACATCTCTGACTACAATTGGACATTAAATTATTTATTAAATAGATTGTCTGCTGTAGGAGAAATTGCTTATGCAGCTTCCATGCAGTTATCTTTATTTATGTGATGATACACATAATATATGCTAGCCCCAGCTTTCTGTAGAAAAGGAGGGGGCCAATCTGAGTAAGTTGAGAAGTGTTGCTAAACAAACATGATACCTTGACTTAAACAGACCAATGCAATGAAAATCCATCATTAGTCAGAAAGCACTGTTACTGTGATTGCATAGGCAAGTACTACACGTATTTAAAAAGGCTTTAGCATCATGCACCAAATACGGTGGGATGTGTTTGCCCTGGTGCCTGAGCCTTGAGTGCAGTGCATTATGGACGCTATGCTCCATGTAAGCCAGGTAGTGGTAACAGTTTGGCTGTGGAAAATTTGTAGTGCTATTTAATGTGCTGTTTTTTCAGGTGGTTTCTGCAGCCCTCATTGAGCTTTGAGTCGCTGTAACAACAGAACCACTGATGCTTAGCTGGCTTTTTCTGTAGCTGAGTGCTTTCATGACTGCATTCCCATAAAAAGCTGGGGATATATATAAATACTGTGTGGTTTGTTGTAGTAGTTTAGAGTACACATTCAGGGCTTCCAACACAGAGTTCTTGGTTTATAATTTACTTCCAATTTAATCATGCCTAGAAATACTATGGCAGAGATGCTTAAAGGAACATGCAGGTCAAATTTATAAATTATATTGAAATATCCAAGTGCTTTACCCTTTGTCTGAAACATCTGAAAAGTGGAATACTATTTACCTGCTTTGCGGGGAGGTATTTTGTATAGTCTTTTGAAAACCTGTATTTACATCATTATTTATCAGTAATATGTACACTTGAATATTATTTTCTCTCTTCCTTCTTGTATATTGCGCAGGTCCTAATGTAATTGAAACTTCTGTAGCAAGAACTGACTTAAATAACAGCCTAAAGGTAAGAGTTAATAAATATTTTTGGATTATATGAATGGCTTTATTTGATGTTTGTAATGTTAAACATTTCTCTCCTTCCCCCCAGTTATTTTAAATGTGTTAGTGGTGCTCACCAGTTTGAGGCGGAACATGCAATATTGTACTACCACTGTGTTACTTCATGAGTAGCCCAGAAGCAATTTCTGGTCTCTTACTGTTGTGAGCAGGCCAGGTGGAGAATTCTAGGATGTTTCTGCACTAGGCAGTTTCTGATAAAGAAACACATGAGCTTTTCCCTGGTGAATTAATATTGGAGATTCTTGTAGGGAGTTCAGAAACAGAAATTGAGAACATGCATTGAAAAACAATACACTCAGTGGCAACTAATGATGTCCCTCTTGTGATTTCCCTTTCTATCATCTGGAAAGAAATATTTCTTTCTCTTGTTATTTGTTCACTATCGTGTGACCAAGACATGGGATCTGGCTTCCTAACAGGAAGATTCACGTGTTCTTAAATGCTTTCGTATTTTGGTTCTCGGTGCTTGCATTTTTGTTTGTCTAGCTCTTCACTGTCAACCTCATATCTAAAGTATTTTTTGTGAAAGCATTAAAAAGGTTTTGTTGTGGATTTTTTTTAAATCGTCTGGGACATTTCTTTTTTTAACCTACTAGTCACCTCTATATGTTTGGATTGATACAGTACTGTGGGTGGATTTTATTTTTTTTTAAAGTACATATATATTTCAAATTAGAGAGGTTTTTCTTGCATGTAGGTTTTATCTTTAATGATATCTTTCATTCTTTTGAACTGAATGTGGGATTTTTAGAAAACCTAGTGGAAAATAGGGCTTTTTTGCAATTATAGTTGAACAAGTTTAAAACTGTGTAGCAGATGAAGGCCCACAAATCTGACTTTTGATGTAAAGTGCTAAAAATTATTTCTTATATTCAGGCTAGGCTCAGGATTTTGTTTTTCATATCGGAACTTTTCTGTTTTATTGCTGCTGCCTCTATGGGCTTTAGGTAGTCATACCTTTCCTTACTTCAGTACTGTGCAAAATAAATGTGCTGTTTAAGCTACTTCTCTGTAAGACTTCTATGTGAGCTTCTTATCACACTGTCCATGGAGTAGCACATATAAATCTCTTCTCAAAAACATTGTCACAAACATAATTAACATGCCTTTCATCCTTGTAACTACAGATATGTCATGTAACAGTGTAAAGGCTGGTGCTAACCTTATGGGGTTTTTTACAGCTGAAGCCATTTAATTTAAGTTCGCCACCACTGTCAACTTATAACCAGCAGCTGTGGCTGACCTGCGTAGTTGAGTTGGATCAGCACGATGGTGAGAATCTTACCTAATTCTCAGGAAACTGCCATAGCAACCTGTCTATTGCAGCTTTAATTTCATCTGTCACACACGTGCTCCTGTTGCTTTCTGGCTGCAGTTGGTGGGTTTTTCCTCTGATGTGCTTTTCTTGCGCTTCACCCCCCTCCCTTGGTAAAGACATGGACAGCACTGATTGAATTGTAAGCAACAGGAGTCGGGAAAAAGTTGTTTGTTATTTCTGTGATAACAGTAGTATCTAGATAATCTGTGTATTTCCGTCTTCATTTTAGGGGGAATTAAATGTGTAGATTGTAATGATACTGATTTTTCAATAAGGCTTCCCTGTATATATGTGAGAAATACTGTATTAGTAATTGTTAATCTGTCCAGATTCAGAACAGGGCTTGCGACTTAGGGCCTACGTATAAAAGTGCTCTACCCCTACTCCAGTAATGTGTAACTGAGTAAGTCTGAGTAGTATTTGGGTAGCATATATGTTTTAAACGATTTTGGAACTCTATTTGAGATTTCCTTTCTGCGTGTAGCAATAGATTACCGTTTTCTGTTTAATTCCAGTATCCCTCAAGAAGAATGTGACTATGACAGTCAAAGTACTGGGAGTGGTGAAGGATGGAAGCACACCGTATGTTAACAATCAAGTTCACAATCGGACGAGGTTACTCAGTTGTGCACAAGTATGTAATTGCTTAAAACTCTAGTGTAGTGCATTTTCTTTAAATCTGTGTGCATGCTACTTACATTGCAAATAAGAAGAATCTTAAAGAAGAATATCTGTTAAACATGTCTCAGGAAAGAGTCTACAGGACAGTTTTATTTATAATGGCAACGTAGGCCGTAATGCTGACAACACACCTACCTGTCCATCACTTTTATGTTTACTTCTGTGACTTGTGTCTATTGCCCATTCAAGACCCCTTTTTCTTGTTAGAGTTGCTCTTTGTCAGTAAAGCAGTGGGTTCTTTTCAGTCACCTAACAGGTGAAGTAACAGTACTGAAGAAAGGGATGTTGTAGCAGAAGAGTGGCTATGGTGTTTCAGAGGACAGAAAAATTTTTCTCCAACACTTTGCAGAGTCTGCTTGAAATCAGCTGACAACTGTGTTCTCAAAACCTAAATTTTTTTGCCACTGTGAAGAAATGTTTGGAGATTCTAATGTAATTTTCACTGAAATTTTTAAGCTTAAAGACAGCCAAAACAGCTTCTCCAGGTGCAAATCCTTTAGGAAGGACATAGCTGAAGTTTTTTATGATAAGCATATATAGTAAATCAAGTGTTTTCTTTTTACATAGATACATGCACATATCTATGAAATTTGCAGAAATTAATTAATAGTGCTCCATTGGATTTAATTACACAGCCAAGAGAGCAATATACTAGGCTTTTCTCTTTCCACCTGTTAACTTTTAAAAACAAGTTAGTACAAGATAGCCCCATCTCCCCAGCTTGAGTTACTGACAGAGTTATTCAGGTCTGTCCTGGTGCTGCAAGCAGTTGCTTTCCCCAGCTCGAGTGAAAAGCTGGCCCTGTTTATTGTTCAGCCATTGATCCACCTGATTGAATTTATCAGTTTCTCCTGCTCTCTCTGGTGTCTTTCAAGAACGTTTTGATCAGGCTGTTTGAGATTGGTGAGATATATAATAAGTATCATCAATATTGGACCATTTAGGAACAAATTCTTCAACCTATACTAACAGTGCGTATTCTGGAATAATTTGAAGGCTTCTATGTACTATTCTCTGTGTGTGTTCACAGAAATGCAGTGAAATCATTGTTGCTCACCTGGGCTACCTGAACTACACTCAGTACAACGTATTTGTTAGCTTTGAAGATCTGAACAAGTTAACCTACACCATCCAGAATATTACTTTCACAGTAAGTATAAAGCTTTGTACTAGTAAAAGAAGTCTCTTAAATGCTGTGGAAGTGTGCTTTAACTGTAACAAAAAAGTATCAGAATTTTGAAGATAAATAAAAAATTGCGTCATAATTACTTTTTTCTGTCACTACTAATGTCAGAGCTGTTATAGCATTTGCTGTTGATAAGGGTCTAGACCAATTTTTTAAACTCTGTAAGGAAAAATTTTTCTCTCAAAACTACTGCTGCTGTTTTCTGTAGCAGATAAATTTAGTCCGAATGCTGGGAGATATTTTTTAAAATAGGCAAGCTAGATTAGAACATCCAGTTTTCTGTATTTGCTTGTGGAAATGTTGTCTGTCTGAAGGATGGTATTTTTTTCAGCCTCTCCAGGAGGTATATCAGAATTAGCAAAATTTTCCAGACTTCATACTCAAAGAAAAATGAAGAGGTTTTTTTGGGGGGTGCTGTGCTTATGAGGAAGAGAATTTTTTTTTTTTTCCAGCTAACACAAGCAGGTTACTGAAGTAATTCACTAAAATGATCTCCAGTAGAATAACTATCTCAGTTCATAGTGCTAAAGATTGCTTATAAAACACTTATATTGTGTGTATTGATTGACTCCAGGAAGAAATTTAGAAACTTTTGCATTGGGAGAAAAGAGAACTGAACCAAGTTTATAATACAGGTTACTATGGTATACTTACCTGTATATAGCATTCAGTGTGTCAGAGCAGGTAGCAACCAAAAATCTTACTGTAAAGGAAAAATATTTTTAATATACTAAATTAACTTTCTAAATATTAATATTTTTAATATTCTAGTTCATAAAGCATATAATTAAAAATAAGCTCTAAGGGGAAAAAAACCCTAAGCTCACAAACCCGTTATTTAGTTCCAGATTTCAAACAGAACAAAGTGTTGGGGCATTTATAGTTGTACAGTTTATTATCTTGCTTTGCAGGCTGCCTTTAAGGCACCATGTGCAACCCCAAGAACACCTCAACCCAAACTTTCCTGTGGCAACTAAAATTGTCAAATTTATTTCATTATTACAGTTGTTTATGGTGATCTCAGTTGAAATCAGTGGATTGCCTTTTGCACAATAGGTTTCTCTACATTTAATTTTCGTTCTACATTTACAGTTTAAAAAGACAAGACAGAGATTAACAGATTTAATGCATTGAAAGGTAAAGCTTCTTGTTCGGATGAGCAGAGCACAGGTTGTGCCAGGGAGTTTACATTTCAAAAATGGCTTCAGAAGCATGCCAGGTATGAGATAAATTGTCAGCAGAGCAGAGTTTATGCAAACTGACATGTTATAATTAATATTTATGCCCTTCTAATAATTAGAGTAGAAGAAGGAGTCTTTCCCCCTTAACCTATGTAAAGATTTCTGTGTTTGTAGTAAGTTATTTATCCTTACTTTAACTTCTGAGACAAGTGAGGAAGCTTTTAAGAAAACAAACCCCTTACAGGAAGTACCCCTGTACCTTTTTGACTTCTTCATAATCAATTTATGCATCTGACCTTGGTAGTGCAGAAGAACACACTGGATTTACTCATTTATTGGCATTCAAACTTTGATTGAAAGTGCAGTTGAAATCAATGAAGACCAGCCTTTTTGTCTTGAGAGTGCTTTAACATATGACAGCAACATATGTTATGAAGTGGCAGGATAAAAGAGAAGCAAGGCTATTAGACTGCTTTGCTTATCTTTTTATCAGATAGTCCTGTGAGTACAAGTTTATCTTTCTATGGTGACATAGTGGAATTTGGTTATACCTTTAAATTTTGAAAAGCCACAGAACTTTTCAGTATCTGCATAAAGTGCTAATTATTGATGTCATATGTAGTCTGTCAAAATACTATTCATTGGGCTCTTCTGTTTTCTTGTAGTGGAAGACCTATAATCCAACTTTTTCACAAGTGGAAATATGGTTCCGATTTGTCTTTGTAGTTCTTACTTTTATGGTCACGGTAAGGTTTTGTTTCAGCTTTTCTGGAGTTTATTATGGAGGCAGCTGATAACACTGCGCTGTAGTGCTGTGTTTAGTAGTTTAACCCCAGGCAGCAAAGTTGACATATCACTGAATGGGTGTAAAATCTTTTTTGAAATACTTATGTAGTTGCTGCTTTTATGTTTTTGTATTGAAGGGACATTAAGAAAATAGGATAAATGGGAAAACTTGTTTTTCTAAACTCTGGTTTTAGATTAAACAGAAAAAAATTTTGCTTAGACAAAGGAAATTTTGATGAGGTGCTAAAGAAAAGTATTTTTTTGCAGTGTAGGTAGGTTCAGACTTTGGAATAGGATCGCCAGAGTGTGGGCTGTTTGTGTCTGAAAATGAGCAAAACTCAGTTGAATATGACCTTGATCTAATATTAAAGTTATCACTGCCTTGCTTGTGAAGATGGGCCAGATGACCCCCAGAGGTCCCTTACAACCTAAATTATGCTATGATTTAGATGATGTCTCCTTTCTAACCTGTCTTGCCTCCTGGAGAATAAGTATTTGGAAAAAAAACCCAACATAAAATCTAAAATCCTGAATTTTCAGAGTAGGGACACCAAAGTCCTGCGCACTTGCATAGCATTTTTTGCACATAGATGATGTTGCTCAGGAGGTAACTGTGAATATAAAATGCAATCTGCTTTGTAAAAAAGTGAGTTCAAGTGGAAGTTGTTGACAGAGTGTGCCCAGTAACGAGGCAACATTTTTTTCCCCCACAATGTTGATTTTCATGTACTGGCTGGTTTACTTCTCAGTTTGCTTGAGGAATTAAGTAATTTGCATTGGGGTCAGCAAGCAAACTTGAAGTAGAAGCAAGGAGACCTGGCTCCCGTTTTACAGTGTTCTCAGTGGCAAAGACCTCATTAAGTAGCCTTTGCAATGTTCTGTGCTCTCTCTTAGCTCTGGTTAAACCACTGAAGGCTGTATTCCTTCCTTATGAATTGCTGTTGCTGTTGTTGTTGTTTTATAGTGTCTGTTTGCACACTCCCTGCGGAAATTCTCCATGAGAGACTGGGGTATCGAACAGAAATGGATGTCCATCCTACTTCCTCTGTTGCTACTTTACAATGGTACGTGTATCCTGGAATTTCTAGAAAGCCTCCTTTTTAAAAAAGAAGTAGAATAAAAAAGAAAGAGAAGGCAAAATGGAATTTCTCCTTGAACTTATAAGCAGCTGTTTATATGGCTTCAGAAAACTAAATTTAAAAAAAACAACCCTTTCCAAGTGTAGCGAATTCAAGGGCATAAGGACTAGGTGGATTTTGTTCTTCTCAGTCACATGAATGTCAACTATTTGTTAAAGCTGTGATTGGAATAGGTGCCTACCATACCGAACCTTTCAATTTCTGTTTGTCTGCTGTCTTACTTCTTCATTTTTCAAATAGTTACACGCTTCAGTTAAAAATGGAGGCTACTTTTAGTCCAGTAAAGCACATCAAATTCTAGCACTTTCTATCAGTACCAAAAGAATATTTGCATCTTAGTCATTGTATGATAATTTTTAGGTCATCACCATTAACAGTGGTTTAGTAGAAAGTGTAATAAAACCTGAAATCTTCTAGAAATACTGGCACCCATTTGAGTTTCTACAGCAGAGTGGGTTGCTGCTGGAAGCGCCATTTTCTTTGTTGATTCCTTTAAGATAAAGCAAACTTCAGTTTCATTTACTGGTGTAATTTGAAAAATCTAGGGTTTTTTTGTTCTGCTGAAGATAGATTCTGCTTAACTTTTCATAATGAAAGCTTTTTTTCTCTCTGTTTAACTTTATTTTTTCTTATTTTGTTACAGATCCATTTTTCCCCCTTTCTTTTCTGGTGAACAGCTGGTTTCCTGGAATGCTGGATGATCTATTCCAGTCACTGTTTCTGTGTGCATTGTTGTTGTTTTGGCTTTGTGTCTACCATGGTATAAGAGTACAGGTAAGGGATGCAACACTATCTTCTACTTACTGAGGAGACAGGACTTGTTTTGTTCAGTTCTCTCAAAAGGTGACAAAACTGAAACCAAATTCTTACAAACCAGACATTTATTTTTATTCCTAAAGTACAGTGTGACTTATGAAGCTTTGGAGTTAAAATGATTTATGGTGAAGTCGATTATTTTGAGCCTACCAAGCCGAAATGAAATAGATGGGACAGTCATCAGAATTATGATGCCATTATGCTTTGTTCTTGCTTGAAGGGTTTTGATGTTGTAGGTGGCAGTTGATTGGTTTTTTAAACTACTTTAAAATACTGCATAAGAGAAATAGGAATTCTGGAGCCTATTCCTGTATTTGCATTATCAGTGAAATATGTGGGACCTTATAAATAGGATGCTCCAACTCTACTTCATCTTACGAACATAAATGATGATACAATATCATGTCTTCTCGAGTCACTTGTGCGGGATAAAAATACAGAAGATGAGTCTCTTAATCCAGTTCATGTTGAGTGAAACAAAGATGATAGTTATTTTATTCTGTCAAGAATGAATAAAATCTTAAATATGGGTTCACACCTTCACCACACTATTGGTTTCTTAACAGGGGGAAAGGAAGTGCTTAACTTTCTATCTGCCCAAATTCTTTATTGTTGGACTGTTGTGGCTGGCCTCTGTTACACTGGGAATATGGCAAACGTAAGTAATTTAAAATGTAGTGCACAAGTATGAGCTGAGTGTTCAAGAATGAGAAGATTGTGTATACCTAGTGGTATCTATTTCGTAATGCTCTGATTGTGATACAGGAATGGAGTTCAAATTCTTACATCTTTCTGTTCTGCAAATTGTGACTGACTGAAAACAGTTCTCCATGGACAAGCTAGTAGTAAATAATTTCATAAATCTGAGTGCGATCTAGAATCACTACTTTGTCAGTATGTTATGGCTCCCTACAAGAATCACTCTAGTGCTGTGTCTCAATTAGCTTTTAGCAGCTGAAGCAACAGTTTGTCTGTAGTTAACTATGACATAGTTTGACCAGACTTTCTCGACTATTTCACCTGCTCAGCTGGTACTGACATGGCTTAGTCAAGCTATGCTGTCTTTACTCAAAACTCTGTTCTTTTGCTTGGTTTAGTGGTTCTCCCTTTTTTCCAATTTGTTGTGTCAACATAAAGGTGTCACTCTTCCCCACCCAGAAAACTTCTTCCCTTTTAGTATATTTGTAGTTTCTATCCTGTTTTAGTCTCAGGTGTTTGCCTCCTATTTTATCTCTCAGAAGGAAGATACCTTCTAACCTTCTCCTTGCTGTTGTACATTGTTGAAAGCAGTGCAGTTGCAGGAAATACTTTTGCTGTTATTAAAATTGCTATGAGGGAAGGCCTCGTGCCACAGTTTTCTAAGGATAAAATGTAAACACAGAATCCTGAAGACTTGTAGGAATCCTGCAGGTTTGTAGGAATTTACAAGATATGCATTTTCTAAAAAACAAGTGGAGACATTAGACATGATCACAATTTAAATCCTCCATACTTCTTCAAATTTAGTTTGCTGTATATGGTAAATTGTCGTGACTCCATTGGAATTCATGGCATTACACCAACTTACACAGCCACACCCTTTTGTTGTAAACTCTGTATAGTAACCTTAAACCTTTTCTTCGTGAGTGGGTTTCTTGGTCCAGCTGTCTTTTTAACATTGTCTGGGATTGTGCATGTACCACTTTTTAATTTTGAATCTTTTCTAGCGTGAATGAAGTACATGATCCTACATATCAATACAAGGTTGACACAGGTAATTTCCAGGTAAGTCAAAAATGTCTTCTTGCTGCCCAGTTGTCAGGTGCAGTTAGGCAATACAAGGAGATGGGTTTGTTCTTCTATAAAAATCTATAACACAATTTAGAAAATAGAAAATGCTGCTCAGATGGTCTTATTCTGACTAGAGTAATTTTGTTTTTGCATAGATCATGCATAGACCATACTGAGATCCATCCCATGGAGGAAAGAAAATTGTCTTGCAAATCTGGAGACTAAACACCACAAGTTTAGTCACAGACTCTTGACTGTTGGGATTGAAAGAAAAAATTTCAAGTCTGTTATCAAGTCAGTTTTGTACATCTTAACTCGCTAAGGTCCCCTACCCTAGTAAATTTCAGACTTTCTTGTTGTAAAAGAAAATTTGATGCACGTGGGTCCTTGTATTGTTCTTGGGAGCTGTGTATTTAGAAAATTATTGAGATTCAGCCAACTCTGAACTCAGTCAACAAAATCTGGCTTCTATTAAGCTTCCTTTCTGTACATTCCCCAAAAACCTACCTGACTGTATCACCATCCTTGTTTCATGAGCCTACTTTCCCTGCATAACTGGACCATTCTATGTTGTGCTTTTGGGAACTAATGATTTTTATGGATAGAAGAAGGAATAGATGAAATCTTATTAAATAATAAAACCTAACACTTTTCTTACAGGGAATGAAAATCTTCTTCCTTGTGGTGGCAACCACATATATTCTCTACCTTTTGTTCCTGATAGTGAGGGCATGCTCAGAACTTCGAAACATGCCTTATGTTGGTAAGGAATATTACTTTTGATTCTTCCCAAAAAGGCTTGCTTCTCCTAGATGTAGGCGTAAATTCACTGATAACAACTTTTCTCAATCTTTTTCAGATCTCAGGTTAAAATTCTTGACTGCATTAACCTTTGTAGTGCTTGTCATTAGGTAAGGTTTTTCAAAGTACATTTGTCAGTACTGTAACTTTTTTAACCTTTTTTTCAGGGCTTTGAATACATTTCGTTACTAATAAAATAGTCAATGAAACTGAAGAATGCCTTTTGATATTATTGTGATGGCAAGCATTTCTTAATTTTTTAACCCTTCTTGAGGCTTTTTGAGCTAACTTTATATTATTTCGATTACCATGGTAGTGCACAAGATTTAGAAGCTCACTTGGCAGAGCTCGTCTGGAGCTTTGTAGGCTTCACTTAGTCAAAGCTGAAGTTTACAGTTAGTTTCTTACATTACTGTTAATACCTGTTATCCCTACATCAAGCTGTTATTTCAAATAGCTGTTGACTATTGGATTGTCTGTAGTGGATGAAATCTGAGAATTTCCTCTTTTCTCAGCTGATTGCTAACTTTTAATCACAAAAGAGTCATTCTTAATTTAGAACTAGCAAAGCAAATGTATCTTAGAATAAATGATCAGCATGTTAACATAATTATTCTCTCATATACTCCTCTATCAACCTACTATTTCAATTTTGCAGCCTAAGGACACTGTACACCTATATGCTTTATTTTTTTTCCCCACAGCATTGTTATACTGTACCTGCGCTTTGGAGCACAAGTTCTACAGGACAACTTTGTTGCTGAGCTGTCAACTCATTATCAGAATTATATCCTTGTGTTGTGATACTGCTCAACTAGGAATGTTAATTTGTTCTCATGCAGAAGGTACTTTAAAATGATGTACCTAAGACTGAGACCTTTGACTTCTAGGTGGACTCTTGGAGTTGAGTCTGTTTTGTTTGAGATTTCCTGTCAGCATTTTGTAATGGCTCTTTGTAAAGGTTATGACCTAGACAGTCTCAGTCTAGTGTGTCCATATCATATGCATCACAACTGTTGTGATGCTCTCCAAGAGGAATGAAGACTTAGATATGCATGCCTGGTGCAAATCTAACTGATTTTAATGAGGTATTATGGCAAAATTTGGCTGTACTTGCTGCCTCAGTTGTTTGCTCTGTACTTACCAGTTGTCATGGAGTGTACTAAAATATGAGAAATTAATAGTTTTGAAGTGACTGAAAATGTATTTGTGTATTGGTCCAAGTCTACATGTGATACAGGTCACAGCAGAGAATTTAAGTGGCTTGGGAGAGACTATTTCTGATGTCTGTTGACAACAGGATTATGACCTGTATTCCTGGCCCTGAACCATGAGATCCTAATTCATACTTCCTGAGAGTGCTTGTATGACTGCAACTGGTCTGGCTACCAATCAGCTTAGGTATGAGTTGGGAGGTAGGAGAAAACAATTTGTAAAACCTTTAGTATTTACCCAAAACAACAGCAAGAAACCATCTTCAGAGTTCTATCCACCTGTAGTCCTTTCTCCTTTCTTCTTCATCACTGTGCCAAGGAAGAACTTTTTAAAAAATAAACCAAACCAAACCCACCTGAACACCCAACTTACTCTGCTTTCTTTCAGCATTGAAGGCAGAACTATTTGATTGATCATGCACTCCACTGCTCAAGAGCAGACTCAGCAAATATTACTTGTGTTAAAGCTCTGTTTTCAGTGGGAGCTTTACCTTGAAATAGTTTGAGAACCTTAGTTGTCATTGAATTTAAAACATGCAGTTTTGTTTAGCCATTCATGCTCTCAAACTTCAGTAAGGTCAACATTCTTTCCATTGAAACAGCCTGTGTATGGGTTGGGTCTTGTTTCCAAAGTTAATATGTATGGAACTATATTGAGCAATATCCTTGACACTTACTACCAGCAGAATTCTTATCATTTTACGGTCTATTGAACTTTTATCTCTACACATTAGCCTTCGTGTATTCCCCCTCGAAGAATGCACTGTATGGTAAGTGTGAGCCATTGTCTGGCAAACGTGGATGACAAGAGCTGCTGTACTAGCAGATGCAGTGCAATGTCTTTTATTTTGGTAGTCTTATTACTGTTCCAGCTTGCTTGGAGTTAACATAAGAAGAAGCTGCACTCACTGCTCCTGAGCCAATTAGTATTGGAAATATGAAGGAACACATAAAATGTAATCAACTGATTAGCCAGGCTTGAATTCTTGTGCACTTAGATCAAGCTTACAGTCAGTATGATGTTTGCAGGTAATGCACCAACCCTTGAAGTGACTCACTGACAGCCCTTAAGGAACAACATCACTTCATCTGTACTTTGTTCTAACATCCATGGGCATGCTGGCAAACTGGACTCTGAAATCAGTAACATGGTCTTGGAAAAGTAGGAGTGAAACTCATCTCTAATATGGGAAGAATTTTGGAGAACTTGCTATGGGGAGGGCTGCACAGGGCCCGTGTAAAGGGAGATAAAGGATTTGAGTCAGTGGCACTTCTGGTTTTGCATTCTGATGTAGAGGATACAATCTGACTTAGATGATGATTATAAAGCATTTACCTCTCTAACAGGTAAAGATCTTTAAATATTTTTACTGAGTACATTCTCTGCTTTAAGCGTTCTGTTCAAGGTACAGAACCATAGAAGAACCCAGGCTGGAAGAGACTTGGAAAGATGCTGTGGCCCAACCTTTCATGGGAAAGGAGGCTAGATGAGATTATCTAGCAGCTTGTCCAGTCATATCTTGTATGTTGAGAGCATGCAGGGGGAAAGCACTAAATGGTGGAGCTGATCCTTTCTCTAAACCTTTTAGAGCTGAGATGGACAGAACTGTTTCAGAAAAATGCTATTTTTCCATCCAGAATGGAAAAAGAACTGGCTGGATGCAGATAAAGTTGAAAACTGTCTGCTGGGTTGCAGAAATATTTGTTTGTAGACAGCAGAAGGTAAAAGGCTGCCAGGAAAAAGATGCTATGGCAAATTGCTAGATTGAATTTTACTTGCATATAACTATGAACTGCAGCTAAGCAGTACAGATTATGCAAGAAATGAAGGCCGTAAAACAAGCTAGAGGGAATTGTCATAAATAGCAATTGGAAGGTATGTGTTTCTTTTCATCTCACCATAAAGGTTCAAGTCCTTCCTTCATCTCTTTCAAGGATAGAAAATAACTGGATAGTCACTGACTAGCAGTCAAGGGATTCCAACTTTGGTCTACTATATTTGTAGCTTAGAAATAACCAAGAAGTTTGTGCTTTTTAAATACATACAAAATTTTGATTAAGAATAATCAGTTTATGTGCAGGTTGAAATATGACACAGGAAGTTGCGCAGGGGAGGAAATGAACTTATACAACATGGAGATATCTATCTAAAAATGACATAATATCTATCTAAAAATGAGATAATATCTATCTAAAAATGAGATAATTATGTTGTTTCTTTAACTCTTAAGAACACTATAATTATGTGTCTGAAGGGTAGAGAATTTAAAGGAGAGAATTCCTGTTTGGATATAGTTTTGTTGAACTGTGGTTGTGACTGCCTTGGAAGTTGTTGTGTCTGTTGCTACAGTGTTGAGTTAGAACTACAGTCACATTTCTATATTTAACACACTAAATTAATACTTATTTGTGTTTTCCAGAATCACAGTTGAAAGACAATCCTGCTTTTTCTATGCTGAATGATTCAGATGATGATGTGATTTATGGGTAAGATTATAAAATACCTGTGGAGAGTTACTTCTGGTGTGTTATTTTTGTAATATTCTTCTACGTATTAATTAAGTGAAGGGTTTGTTAGTGAAAGTTTTCTGCCTAAAGAACAGAAATATAGGCTTTTCTGAAACAGAAATACAATGAGAATGCATGTTCTTTCTTTTTTTTGGTTTCTAAAAGGGATTGCCATGGCACTGATACAAACAGGTAAGAAAACATTATTATGCTGCTAGGTCATGGAGTGAAGGCAGCAAGAGCTGTGAAAGGAAGGGGCTTCCTTTTCACACTGGGAAGGACAGCAGGAGTCAGATGGAATTAGCAAAGGGGCAGCTCACATGTAAATGCTTCAGGGAAGGAGAGTGGTACTTCTTAAGTCTCCAGCACTTACTGAATTAAGAATAATCAAGTCTAGCAAAACTTCCTTGACTTGTGTGATTTTATGTAATATGAGAATTATAGTAGCACTTGAAACCCATCCCAGTCAGGTGTCTCTGTGCTAGACACTGAAACACACCCATGATGTTTTCGCCTCTTACCAAAGATGCTGAAGTAGCTGAAACAGTTAGGATGGGACCAACACTGCGCTAACCTGAAGAAGTTCATGCTCAGATAGCTTGCTTTTGGTTAGTTAGATGAGTAGTGGTAGTGCCAGCTTGCTTCTATGCAAATCCATGTGAAAAATGGCTTTCACTGGAATAACTTTTATTACCCATCGTCCTCTGGAGAAAAATCATATGCGTTGTTCATAGCTCCCACAAGGAAGAAAAACAGATACCAGCTTCTTACCCAAGTAACAATTTGATGCCCCAGTGTAGTTTAGAACTTTCCTGTTTATTTTCAAGTTCCTATCTGAACACCATGTTCAAAAGTTTCAACGTGTGTCTGTTTCGTAGGAGTGACTATGAAGAGATGCCCCTTCAGAACGGCCAAGCTATTAGAGCCAAGTATAAAGAAGAGTCGGACAGTGATTGATTGACTAGTTTCAATGTAGACAGACTTGTTCATCTGGAATTCAGCCAATTCTGAAGTTTTCCTGGATGGACAACTTCCTTGGCTTCCTTACAGTCTGCTGTCATCTGAACACCAACTCCCAGGAAGGACATCCTGCTTCTGTTTCTGTTTACAAGGATAAAACTGAGAAAACAAATGCTGGAAATGGTTGTGGTGGAAACTGAGAATTCAAGAACCAAAATTTTTACATGTCTTATAAAATACCTGATAGCAGGATGTCTGTGGACTAAAATCTTCATCTATTTCCATTTAAAAGTCTCACAGAGTATATACTGAGTTTCACATTGCTTCCTTGCTGCTTGGTTTCGTTTTTTTCTTATTTTTTCTCTTTAGGATGATGTACAGCATACTGCCATTCATCCATTGTATTTGCATTAGCTGTTTTGTATACTGTTCACCGCAGTATGAAGTGCCTCATTTCCCTTTCAATTTTCTACCTTAACCTTTTGAGCTGGAGGGGAGACAGGGAATGAAGTGGTCTTTTTTTTTTTTTTTTTAAATCAGTGCAAGAAGACACAACCTTTCTATTCTTCTTTCAAATAAGTGATACAGACTTAAGGCCATTTTTAAAATACATTTCAGTAAGTTTACCGGATTTTTAAGTGCAAGATACGGGCAAATAGTCAAGTTGTAGTGAGCCAAAAAAGTCTCAGTGGTGCGAAATTATTTGTATAATATATGTTTCATGGCATGCTTTATTGCCACAGCAGAAGTGTCTGTATTGGTTTTTTTAAACACCCTTTCAAATGGAAATATTTCAGCAACAATAAATCTCAGAAAGAAGCCAGTACTGGCTTCTTACTGGTCTTGTATGCTGGAGGAGATTGTTACTTGCAGAGAATAGAGTATGAAAGTTTTCTAAGGAATTAAAATTTCAGATTTCCAAACATTTCATTTTTAGAATTTTTTTTCTACATCAATTTTCCCTTAAGTTGTACTTAATAGATAGTTATTCTACATGTTAGGAACAATTGTGGTTGCTCATGTATTGAACATGCCTGAGAGTCAGCTCGTGAGCGTGTTCTGTGCACAGTTGAGCTTCTTTGTCATACCAGTCGCCACCTGTATGATGGGAACTTTTACTAGCACATTTTGTGATTATCTGTATTCCAGTCTGTGCTGGAACAAAGTTATATGGGAATTAAGTATTCCGTGTACAATGCTGCTGCTTCTCTATTTAGAAGTTGGTTTTCTCCTGCATCATTGTTCGGTTCTTTATTTAAGATGTTTGTTTGTAACTACTTTTGTTTTCAGATACTTGACTTTTCTAAAAGTATCTCCTTTTTTCATGTATCTGTAACAGAGATTTACTCTTGTAAAATTTCTCTGCGCTGCTGCTGTAGAAGACTCTGAAAAGTCTTCTTAATTTTAGAAGAAGTTAATCTACTGCAATATGGTGCTGGGTTGCACTAGGGAATTGTGCTCATCATTAAAGTAGTTTAAGCAGAAAGGTGCAGTGAAGTCCTGCTAGACTTGCTGAATCCTATTGGAGAAAAAGGAGATTTGTTGTGCTTTAATGCAACAACTGCTCTAGACCGTGCCCATTGCAATAATCTGGTGGCTGTTCAAGATCACGAAGGGGAGACTTCACAAGGCAGCAGCTCACTTAGAGAGGACCAAAGGAACTGCTTCATGTGGTTGTGTCCTTACCTGTTATAGAATAGTTCGGATTAAATCAGTGCTCTGCTAAAGATGTGTTGTGAGACATTGTGGGTGTGTGAAAGAGAGGGAGAGGGAAAAATTTCACAGCTCTACATACTTTTAGAAAGTTTAGGAGAGTATCTGAAATTAAAACCTCTTTGTGCCAGGGATCATTTCTTTGTTAGAAGCCAAAGCACTGTTGTATGGCTAAAGCAAGGAAATTGCTGGGGAGGGAGAGAAGGTTTTTCCCTTTACCTTCTTAATTGGTATTACTTTAGAAGAACATACAGGAAAACATTAAAGAAGTATTTCAAGTTAGTGGTGGTTTTCTTTCCAGTGAACTCTAGTAAAATGTATCTTCAGCACTTCTTTTTGGAGTATTTTCATAGGGTATGGGAGATGCTCTGTATCCTAAAATTGTAGAGTCCATTTTCATTTTTACTGTTCCTGAGATAACTCTCCCTATTTGAATGTGCAGAGTTAGACTTGGGAACCAACTTGGCATTGTTTACATAAGCCAAATCCTTTCAAGTTCCATTGGAGTAACAGTGGGTACAGAAAGTAGGTTTTCAAAAACTGGTATTTACACGATTCTTACATACTCAGATATTTTTCCTCTGATATTGTTTCTCTCCTAAATCGTTATGAAGAGATAAAAATTTGACCAGTGTGCAAAGTACACTAATGTTTCTTATCACAGTCTGAACTGGTTGTTAGTTAATTCTGAAATAGTGCCATGCTTTGGGATTTCCTTAACTAAAAACCATATTTTTAACCTAATTTGGAGATTATTTTTTCTAAGCTGTTTTCAATCCATTTCTCTTGCTGTTTTGTTTGAATAAACTTCACTATATCACTACATTCAAAGTGGAAATAAAAAAGCTAAGAATGGGAAATGTGTACTTCAAGTAAGTATCTCACTATGAAAAGAGTGAGAAAATAGTTTCCATGGTCATTTTTAGAGATTATATTTAAGCAATGTTTGCCATGCAAAATAGCTTTCTGTTTGGAAGTGCTACAGTGTTACGGTGGCTTGGTTGAATCACTGTTGCATCAAATTCAATATACAGTAAGATGACAAAAGCAGTGAAGCAGGTGAGGAACTAGTTTTGCTAGCAAGACTCCTCTTATTTCCATGATTGGAAAGCAGAGACAGTATTTGAAGAATATTCCAATATGGATTGTAAACAGCTTGGGAGAAGATGGCATAAATTCACCTCTGAGTAAAGTATTGGAATCTAAGGGTCAAACAGAAGAAATCTGTTTAGGAAGCTAGCCTGGCTTTCCTTTTATTACTGCTAGAGTAATTATTTCCATCACTACTGCAACTGTACAAAACAAGAAAAGTACACAAAAAGGCCCCACAGCATACAGTGATCCTGCTCCAAAGGAGACGTCATCCATTAAGTAACTGCAAGACTTCCATGTACACAATGATTACAAGGGACTTCAAAGAAATCAATAATTGAGTGCAAGCCAGTCACAGCAACTATTTTCTGTAGTATTTGCTTTACAGATACAGTTGGTGTTGAAATTGGTGGAAAACTTTCCGAGGACTGGCAAAGAGGAAGCCTAAGGCTTAACACCAGTGAGAAACAGCTGGTGCATTGGATCTGTCGTACCAGTACTGGGGAGAATGGTTCCAGCTAGGAAAGACTTAGATCTGTTGTCTTTCTCTGAGCCAAATGACAACATTTTATCCATAGTCACCTAATTTCCCCACCCATTTCCTTTTGCTTATGCCAGTAATAACTTTTGCATTACTGTAAAACCTTTTTTAGGAGTTTGTAAATATGTAAAATGAAAATATGGAAAAATTGTGTACCAAAATGGTATAAAAATGTGTAAGATAAATGCTCTGTTTAATGAGAAGCTGTAATTAAATGCTGCTTTGAGAAAGTGTGCATGAGGACATGTTAAATATTCTGTGTATCTGTAAGTTGTGCTAATAACAGCAAATTATCCATTTATGTTGTAAAACTTCATGCTAATGTGGAATATGAAGGAAAATTGATTATTTTACTTCAAGGAAGTTTCTTGGAAGACTTTATGTGCATAATCATTGTTAAATATGTTCATAATAAAGTTTTATATCTTTATATTGTATCCTGGGTTTATTTTCCTTCTACTGAATTTTACTTCCTTCTTATAAACTGTTTTCATGACTTACACATATTTTCAGTTTACATGCATTTTCTTATGCATATTTAAATTTGGTTAATTGCATAAGGATGGGATTCAAGAGGCTGTGTCATCACAGATGTTTTGTATTGTTTGTTGGGAGGTTTTTTATTACCCTGCCTTGGACTTGAAGGTGGAAGGACAGGTTGCTAAGTTTTCTAAATATGCCAGCCAGGTTACATAAGGGACCTGGCATTTTCAAATGGCTCAGTGGCTTTAAAAGAAACGTTTTTAAACCTGCTGCAGCCATGCTGGCAGTGAGAATTGTCCTGGTTAATGTTAGTACCAGTAATAAAAAAAAAGGTTTAGAGATGGTGAAGATGCTGATGTCATTCATCAACTTCTTACAACTCTATCTTCCAAAAGTCTGCTCAGAGCTGGTAGACTGCAAAAGCGATCAGCACATTACTTGCTGTTTGGGGTGACACCATTTCTGGTATAAACTGGAGGAGAGACTGGAATCTCTCTGTGCTGAATAAGATGGCCACAAACTTCCATGCACAAATGGATACGCAGCTTACTCCTAGCTGTAGTATCAGATAGGGTAGTGCTCATTTAGCAGCAGCAGTTAATCCTGGAGCCATTTCCTTAGCTTTTAGTTAACACAGGTCAGAGTCCTCCGTGGCCATGACAGTAAATGGCTTCCTGCTTCCTCCTCCTCCCCTGCAGACTGGGGCTGCCATCCCCCATTTCTGTAGCTGTAATCATGTGAAGAGCCACAGCAGTAAGTGAGAGACAGGAAAGACTGACTTTTTAATTACCTTGAATGCTGCAGCCCACAGTTTGTGTTTATTTTTTGTAAGGCAAATTAATTACCTAGAGCAAGGACTCTGTCAGCTCTTCACCCAAAAGCTTTACTTTGGCACTGAGATGAGCTGGCCATCAGCCTGTGGAAAAAGTGATTAAAACTAAGGTGTTTGAAGGTAATGAAAATTTTAAATCAGTTACTGTGGAACACTGAAACAGTAATATACAATTGCTATGCAATTTTAAAGAAAAGCACTGTTTTAATCATGGGAGGGGGACACCAACACCCCAAAATCCACAACCTCTAAACCCCTTTATGTAGTCCTAAAACTTGCATTGGAAGTACTGGTTATTGCTCACATGTAAAACCATCTATAAAACTGTATCTACCTTTCTGTAGCACAACTCCTGTTCTAATGCAACAGGGGTTTCTCCTCCCATGTAGCCTTCACTGACAAACATCTCAAACATCTGGGGTTTTTTTTTGCAGCTCAGCATATGCATCAACAAACAGCAAAAAATCAAGGCATTTGCTATTATTAACATGAACGAAGGACAAGGAATGTCTGAATGGCTTGACCAAGAAGCAAACCACACAAAGTGCACAAAACTGTTTCTTTTAAACGTAAATAAATAGCTCAGTAGGTACTACACTGCCAGCATCATTCTGGCATGATGGAAAGGAGATGAAGTATCTAAGCACCCTGCTGAAAAATTTCCTTAGCAACTCAAGAGAGCAAAGATTTATTCTTTTCATGACAAATTTCTCTCTGACCCTGATGACTGTTTTAAGCATGTTATTCAATCTGATTTTAATATTTTCCTTTTACAGGTGTTGTATCATTCCTGACTGAAGACTGAACCCATACTAAAGCTCTCTCTTATGGCAATTTAAGGTATGTGCTCCTCAGGCTAAGGTATATAGCCTGTAGCACTCACTAGGGCATATGTGAGAAGAATGAAGTGGCTTGTCATGAAGGAGATGTGTTTACAGAGCTGTTTTGAAACTGGAATGTCAGCAGAAATACAGAATCCTTACAGCTCTCTTAGAAGTCTCAAATGTACCAAGCCCAAAGCTGCTGATGCATACATCTGTTTTGCCTTCCTGGCAGCAGAGACGGATAGGAAGAGGGTCCAAGCCTTGCCTAGCACAGGGCTTTCCACAGTCGGACTATGCTGAGCAGAGTTACCACAGGGCACGTAACACTATGACAAACAAATCCTCTCCTGTCATTTGAATTTGCAGAATTACATCGTCCCAGATTGTGGAATCATACTGCTGTATTAGCAATCATCTCTCTTTTAAACAGCTCTAGCTGGGAGACAGATTCTGGAAACACTAGACAAGGCTTCCTACAAAGAAGCAAATCACAGATTGCTCAGACTGACTCCAGCCCAGGGATGCTCTCCCACATGGGTTTGTAATTCTTTCAGCTTCATTAGCAGTGAGCTACTGCTTGCAGAAGCAGCACAGCCGTTTGCAGAGGTGTTCTGAAATTCACAGCATGCTCCCATTTCTTTAATTAGCTGACAAAACACTACCCAAGCCTATGCTGAAAACTTGTTTTACTCGTTATTCTTCTCCAACTTTACTCTAGAAGGCAGGAGACTTACTCACATGTTATTTAGTCACATCGCCTCAAGGCAGTTTTTTCCCCTTTCAGAAAGGATCGTGTTTCATCAACTACCAGAACTCATCACTCTCACCATCAGCAAAAGTAACACAGACTGCAGCAAGTAAGTTCAAGACCTACTTAACACATGTAACTGGCTGCAGAAGTGAATGATGACCCAGGTGTAGCTTGCTGAGCACTTCCAGAATGTGAAAAATTTCTTAACCTGTCTTTGTTCAATGAAGATAGTTATCATTCCGTGCCCTAAATACCATACAAAAAGATTAAACAGGTCCCCAAAAATGCAGCCAATTTACTTTTTGATAAACATAATCTAATTTTCTTGCAACTCTGAGGTGACTTTGGCAAAATTATGGAAGTGCTTTGCATTGCGGTATGTACCTCAACTATCCTGAAGAGAATTGAAAAAACTGAAACTTTTTTCTGCAATAACAAAAGATTTAAGTTTAAATGAATCACACCAACAGTTATGAATTTCAATAATTTAATGCTAACCAAAAGTACAAAGTGTGAAAGTCAGTGTCTCATTTATATTGGTCTTAGAAAAGAAATCTAGAGAAAACGTTTACACTGCAGCAGATTTCAGTATTAGCACCTTGAAGAGAAGTTTTGAAGTGATAAAAAAGTATAGCAAACATTGGTATGGTACTAGGTACAAACATAAAACATGTAACAGCATATTTTCAAATTTCTACCTTTGAAGAAAGTCATTTAAAAATGCATTAAAAACAAGTTGTTCAGGTATTCACAGTTTGAGTGGAGATGGAATTAAGTGCTGGAATAGAAAAGAGAAGAATGATCGATTTCAAGGCAATTATAATGCAAGTCCAAAGGCACTGACAATACAGTACATGGTCTTATTCTCCCATCTCACAGTGCAGGTTCCTGCAAATACAGAAAAAGGTTTCAGAAACAG
The DNA here is from genome assembly GCA_013397725.1 of Rhagologus leucostigma. Classification (NCBI taxonomy): domain Eukaryota; kingdom Metazoa; phylum Chordata; class Aves; order Passeriformes; genus Rhagologus; species Rhagologus leucostigma. Next base: position 786,274 of record VZTD01000530.1, read on the forward strand.
AAGGAAGTTACAGTGATTACACGCATGCCCCCATATGCATTTTTATACTTGCCTCCTTTAACAATCTTAAGAATGAAGCTTTCACAAAAGCCAAGCATTTCATATATAGCCCAGTTAGCATCACAGCCAAATGGAAAAAATACCAAACAGTATGCTACTACTCCAAAACTACAGCACTTGGGGGAAAAAAAAGTATGCTGCCTAGTCTTAAAGAGACTGGCATCAACCTGCAAGTTGGAAAATCCAAGAGTTGTGTTCCTTACCATCACTGGAGTTATCCCAGAAGCAAGAGCTTGCTGTATGTAGCCCAGCACCATTCTTCTGCATAATCACACAGGTCACTGTTAAGTCAGAAGAGAAGCTTTGATTAATTTCTCACTAACATTAATTACCATTTAGCTCCATTTTTGCTCAGCTTAGTGCACACACACACACACAAGCAAATATGCATGCTTGTGAGCAGTTTATAGACAAGGTTCTTCCTAAGATCTTCCCCCACCCCCCACCTATTGGTGCACTTGACTGTCCCAGCTTTCACAGAAAAGGGGAAGCTGAGCTCACCAATGTACTTGAAGGGCTTCCCCAGCTTTGTGAGCTGGCTCAGAGTTTGTTCCACCACGCTTGTTGTCCACTGGTTCACCTTGCTGTGCTGGTAGGCATTGCCACCGATAGCACCCTCTATGGCCTGGGGGGGACAAACAGGTAAAGGAGCTGCACTGCTGTCCGCTGCAAGGCACCCATTAACCCTCTTCAACATGGACCCCATACCACAGAAAAATCCTAAATACTGCTGGTCCACACTGGCTGTGGGAAGTGTTTTCAATTATTAAAAACATGCAGGTCAGAGTCTGAGCCGGGCACAGGGGAAATCATCATAGATCCCACCCTCTGTTCATTTTGTGATATTTACATTATTTGTTATGTCCTACAGCCAGAGTTATGAAAAGGGTCCTGCATTTAAACAGTCCTGAAGAGAATTTATAAGGCACAGTAGTATAATAGCTCATTCACACATAATCTTCGACAGAAATGAAATTCAGATTTTTGAGCAGAATCATTTTTGGGAAACAAACCCCCAGATTAGAACAAAAGATCCACGTAGTTGCTGGTTACTAACAGAGCAGAAGCCTCCTGCCAAATAATCCATTTTAGTTATGAGTATAGTTTCCCCTTTAAGATATAAATCAAAGTACATTAAAACTACATGTTTTTCATTAGCACATTTTTTCATCACAGAAATTATTTTAAAAATAACCACAAAATTATTTTGAATTCAGAAGAGACAGGAGCATGTATTAAAGCATGTGTATTCAATTTACAGAGTCTGACCAAAACAGTTATTTTGCAACAAGAAAAAGATTGCACTAGTCTACAAGAGGAATTCCAAATCCCGCTGGAAATTTTCTAGACAGAAAATTCATGTTTCTTAGCAACGAGAATAGTTCAATCATTCCAAACAAACAAGAACTCACTTTGGAGAAAGGCATCTTGAAAGAACACAGTAACGTGCATATGCAGACAGTCTATAAAAAACTCCTGTATTTTACTAAAATACAATATCTATTTCTATGGGGTTTAACACAAAATATCCCCCTAGAAATTCTAATAGAGATGCACTGCAACCAGAGAGGAGTGTATGAAATTACTTTAAATATCTCTTGGATTTGCAATATGTATCGCAGCTAAAGCCTGGTATCATTTCTGCTGAAGTCCATACACTGGTTAAATCAAGTTACCTGTACTTTGAGGGCAACCTATCTAGAAATCTATTACATATCAGTTACCACATCTTACTGAATGCCTTTTAGTACACAGCACAAAACATATGAAATTTCACACCAACAAAGTGAAAATGTTTAAATTACCTCTTTAATGATGCTACTGACTTCATCAACAACAAAGGTAGTCTACAAAAGAAAAAGTAGAATTTTAAATAATCAGCAGACACATTCTTCCGTTTACGATGTTTGAGCTCTGTTAAGAACATGCACTAGACATTTAATTTATGCTTGTCAGATTCCTGGCAAGTCAGAAGATACCAAGTCTGCCTTTATGAGCATATATACGTACTCTAGCTCCTTCTGCCCAGTCAAGTTAACCTTCTTAGAAAAGTAATGAAAAGTAAGAGATGAACTAATATTGGCTGGCCTTTTGAGTCAAGAAAGCTTTCAAATTTTAACTTTGAAGCATTTTAAAATAACATGCATAGCACTTGTGTACATATATATTCCCCTTTCCCAACAAGCCCTAATGTCCGCCCATCACAGTGGGCTCACGGAGATAACCTCAGCTTGCAGTTACATGGAACCGACATCTCCAGGGCACCCATGTGGACAAAATAGCAATTCAGAGCTGAAGGAAAAACTGTCATGACAATCTCAGCTGGGGATAAGAAGAAAGCTGCCCCTTGGAAACCAAAGGGGAAACGTAGCTAGCTGACCTTCAGCCTTTGTGGAACAGAGATTAAACAAGAGAATCAAGAGAGAGAAGGCCTCAACATCTACGAATCTTAAAACTACCACCCATTTACATGTATGGTTAATAGTTTATGTTTTCATTTTTTGTTCTCTCTGCTCCTGCTGCCTCCCATGTCACGGGGGTTAGAACAAGCTGCTCCCACTGCTGGGGCGGCCACTCAGAGGGCCAGGGAGCACTGACAGGGGGCCCTGCGCGGTGCAGCAGCGAGTCACACACCACCCTGTCACTGCTGGTATCTCACAGCCTCGCCTCACAAACCAGGACAGAAGAAGAGCACACAAAGGCAAACTGATTAATTTCAAAAGACCAAATAAGAATGTAAAAGTGACCCTAGGTGTATGTTGACTGGGTTTTCACTGGGAGGTCAGTCAGCTTCCCCAGCTGACAAAAATGAACAACAGCGTCATTCATGTGTGCAGGCAGGATGCAGTTACACCTGCTCAGGAGAATTTCTGCATCACATTCATAAACCTTTGGTCAGAAGGTGAACAGTCTAGCCAGCTTCAATGACATGGGACATTCAGAAAGATGAGAGCAGTTGATCATTCTCCATGACAGAAGAAACAGCACATCCTAGGAGACATGCTAGGCAATTCCTTTTCTATACCTATTGGAGGCACCGACTTGCACAATTCAACATTTTTAAAAGCTTTCACGTGCTATGGCAAATTGCCTTTTATTTTCAGCTTCTTGACTTTGATTCAATTTTAATATGCCTCACTTCTTTTCATGGTACTACATTTTACAGGTGCTTACATTTTAAGGTGCACCCATGTATTTAACCAAATAAGAGCTACAATTATCAAAAAACACTCCCACAGAGCTTAAGTTAAGAATATGCATGCCAGACAAGCTATGCTGGCAGATATGAAGACTGCTGTCAAGCAAGAAGATAAACCACATACAGTTTTTTTCTTCACAAAGTCTGCTCAGAAATGCCTTTGAGTGAGTACAAACACGGTTCACACCAAAGTAAAATGACTTAAATTCAACCCAGGTTCTCAAAGGTATTTCGATATCTAATTTGTACTGAAATAATAGAGAGATTTGAGAATTTGCGTCTAGGGCTGCTGTTACTTTTCAACCTTGTTCCTTTTTTTTGGAATGACAAAAATGAACACAAATTCCTGATATCCAGATTTGGGATGTATGTGCTGTAACTGAACTATGAAATAATACAACACTACCCGTTTTATCATTATGTCATCTTTAAAAACTTTTTTTGTATCAAAAAAATGAAGGGGAAAAAAAGTGGGTTACTTTACAGTTTCCCTGCGGTACCTCTCTGGCACAAAGCAAGCAGACAATGTTTCCAACACCTTGTTTAAAAGGGGTGCTCCCAGGCAACCTATGCAAACCTGCAGAGCAGTACTATAGTCTAGTAATTCTGAAGACGTTTTTGAGAACAGCTGCAAAAATTATGTTCGAGAATTTTAATTATGTATTTTTTAAAAAAATAGTCTGTGACCGTAACACAGGCCACGCCCGGCCATCAGGACGAGGCTTTTAGAACAGGACAAGCCTGACACACCTTCGCCCCTCTCGCTGCTTCGCTATTGTCTCACCCAGTCACATCGCGGCTGTGTATCAGTGTCACAGCTCAGTGATCCTGTCCCTCTAAAAAAGCAGCGCTGGCTGCTTCCTCCTTAGCGGGGAGACATCAGGTGGTCATTCGGCACGGTAACTGATTGAGACCCTTGATTTATCCCACTCGGTATCTTGTGAATGGGGTGTGACGCCCCATCAGTGCCCCTGTAACACGCGGACCCAGAGGCTTGGACTCCTCTTTCCGCACAGAAACAGCTTGCTCGAGTCTTCCCCTGACCTCCGCAGCACCGGCCACCCTCCCACCACGGCACTCGGCTCCTCCGGCGGGGGCAGGCCGAAGCCACGACACCCCTCACGCCTTTTCCCCGAGGGACCTGCAGAGGCAGGGGTAGAAGTCAGGGTCGAGGAGCCCAGCGAACACCCGGACAAGGAGCCAGCTCCCGGGGGGCGGCAGAACAAAGGATGGGTCCGTCTCCAGCCGGTGCCCGGGACACGCGGCTCCACCCTAGGGGAGGGCGACAGGGATGGCGGCGGGGGACGCCGAGGGGTGGGATCTGGGGCGGATGGGCACCGCCTGAGGCCCTCCGCCGGCCCTGAAAGGAGACGCCAGGCGGGAAGCTGTGCTCCCCCTGTCTCCCGTCCCGTTACCTCCTCTCCCGTCTGGAACTCGTCCATGTTCTCGGCGGAGCCGCCCGCGCCACCACCGACCCCCGGCACCGCCCCCGCTCCGCTGAGCCCCTCGCCGGCCGCCGCCCGCACTGCGCCTGCGCATCAGCGCCAGCGCCAGCCTGGGCTGGGCTCGGCCTGGCGCCCTCCAAGATGGCGCAGTTTCCATAGCGACAGCGGCTCTGAGCCGGGCGGGAGATGGCGCTCGGCGGGGCCGCTGGGGTGTTGTCAAACATCCCAAATCCTGTGACAGAGAGAGGTGGGGGGCTGCTTGTCACGGCTGTGCTTTTCATAGGGATAGCTCGGCATTCGTGTTCAGCCACCCAAGAGGTCCTTCCCTGGGAGGTCCTTTTCTGCTTCAAGGCGGGAAGGAGAATCTGCGTCTTGTTTCTGGAAACAGCTTGAAAAGAAGGCCTGCCTGTGTCACAAACTGAAAAACATGGGAAAACTCTCCCTGTCTTTTCATTATATTTCCCCCCCGCCCAGCCGGAGGGGAGTGACAAGGCGGCTTTGGTGGGCATCTGGCATCCAGACAGGGTCAACCCACCACAGAAGAATATCTGAAATCTTACAGTTCTAAGCAGATCACATGATTTTTAGCAGACATAGTAAGAACCAGGAGAATGAAATTAAAGGGCGCAATTGTCACAGTTCCTGGATGTTGTGTGTGTGCAGTGTTTACACGTTGTCCAAATCACTGATGCTACCAGCCGCTGAGAGCTGCTCTAGGCAGTGGAAGATGCTGTTCAGACTCAGAGGGGCCTGGATGAACTGCAGAAAGAGCCTGGGTGGAGATAAAAATAACTTACTGGGGATAAGTGCAACGGGCTATATGGAGGCAGGAATAACCAGCTGCTCTACAAGTGCAGGACCAGCTCACTCAGTAGCTGTTCCATAGACACACAGAGTAGGAAGGTGTTTAGGTACAATTTATCTCAATTTCTCGGTGCTGTTTGGAAAAAAAAAAAAAAGGACATAGAGCCATTGCCCTCTCTGCAGGAAGGCTGCACAAGGAATACTGTGTCCAGCTTTGGGCGTTGTATTTCGAGAACGTTGAGGGAGTTACAGCTCCGGGGCCTGAGGGCGCTGACTGATAAGGTTTGATCTTGTCTCCAGTCCTCTGTCAGGCTCTGCCACCTGTTTCTCCTGAAAAAGGAGACCCTGACCAGCCACCTCACTTTGGGGCTCTGCAGGCAGCCTGCGGGCAGCACCAGCTCCGCTCGCCCCAAAGGGATACGGTGGGACTGTGGCTGGATGCTGAGCACATCCGCAGCCCCGTTCCAAGTCTTGTGCTTGCTTCTTCCAGAAAGCAGAAACAAATAGGTGAGGACTATGGGAAGACTGAACAAGTGGTGCTTGTTTGAACAAAAGCATAAATGGCTTTTATAACCATGTACTTGATTATATTCTTAGTGTGTATGAAATACGGCAGCAGTTTTCCACGTCCAGGGATGAGAGGGAAAAATACGAGTTACATAGGTGGCAATTAAGGCTTTGATTAAATATTAGGGGGAAGCTGATAGTAGGGCTAATGTTCCTCAGCCTGGATTTGGGATACAACTTATCTGTCTCTGTGGGTATTTAGAATCCTCAGGTTATTTCCGACCTCTTAGTCAGTTAAAGTTTTGCCTGAAATTGAGGCCCAGATTATCCAAATATGGTGCATATCTGCATAGCCCTGTGCCCCACTAACAGTTGCTTTCTCTTCCGTGATGCAGCTGAAGAAGGTGATTAAACTTGACATACACAGGTGGAAATGTTTGAACCTGTTTAGTTTGATGGGGTTATAAAATGCAGGCTCTTAAACTTTGCTATGTGAGCAGAATTGCTGTGCTTTGTTTAATTTTCCTAGAAGTCATGAATCTTAAAATACATGAAACAGTTAAGAGGGGCTTCTGTGCTATATGCACAGTTTGGTAGAGCTGGGAACAAGAAAGGCGATTGACCTGTAAGTATAGCCTCTTTTTTTTCCCCCAGACTTTGAAGTAATTTGGATGTAATTTTTAACTTCATTACCTGCACTTAATTTTGTAATAGACTGACTTAGGATATCCAGTCTGAATAATGTTTTAACTTTCAATTTTTACGTGAGATCAGATTTCCAGTTGTGAGGTAAAATAACTTCTTTCTTCTTGCAGATGCATAAAAACTGAATTCTTGTGAATTTTAATCTATACTAATTGCTTTATCATGCAGACCTAACTAGAAAACTGTTTGGTTTCCAGGAAAGAACTGTTTATGATACAAACCAAGCTATCTGTGCAAGTCCTGGAGACACTGAGGTTAGAAGTGTTTTCACATTTACGGCATCAGAAAAAGAAACTATATAGAACTCAAAGCCACTTCTCTTCCTGTGTGTGGCTTGAAGACTGAGCATATTTTGGTATATCAGTCAGCTTTTTTAGTCTCCTGTGCTGAGTCTCCTTTTAATGTTAGAAAAAACAAATATCTTTGCTTGTTGCTGGTAACAAAACTAGAGACCCGGCAAAAGCTGTTGTAACACTAGAGCTCTTTGTTGAGCACGTTTGCTGTCAGCTGTTTTGGGGTGCTCCTCTGAACATACATCCGTGGTATTGGTGCCCAAAGGAAGGAAAGGGGGTGGAGAACAGCCACTAGTTTTCTTTAAGGAGAGATAATTAAGTGGTAAGAGTGCTACTGCTCTTTTATAAGCAGTTTAACTTCCTGGTGTCTCTCTTTGATGGCTGCTGAAGAGGTAAGGACATCATTTTACTCTATTCTGTATGACATAGTACAGGGGGATGCAGGTGTTTTTCAAACTAGAAAAGCTTTAATGGAAAGGCCACACCTGCAACTTAATTGTTTGTGTTGGGTTTAGTTGTTTGGTTTTATTTTTACGCCGAATTCTGGGGTGGGATGTTATTGGTATCACAGACTTAATTTTAGTAAAGCATTATCAAAGAATTTAAATAATTTTCATGTGCATATGTAGGGATGTGGAAGTTAAACTGTTGCAGCCAGGTAGTACAAAATAACACACTTGTAATTTTCTTAACTAAGAATGAATTTATGTGATTGGTCTCAGCAGAATAGAAAATAGCCACAAATTGCAGTAGCTTTTGAGACTGGTTTTACTCTGAACTTCCTTAATCTGTTCCTCGCTACTGATGTATGACATCCATCTTCTGGGTTAATGGATGAAGTAATCAAATTATCTCAAGTAAATGAAGACTGTGACTTTAGAAGATCTGTTGATTTATAATTATTTAATTGTTGTTATTTTGCTAATGCTTAAGGATCTGAAAGGATTTCAGTAATACATTACATGTAAAATTGCTTCAAGGAAAAGCTTGCTAAGCTGGGCATTTTTAAGTGTAGAAACTTAGAAAAGAAACTGGTTTTGCAAACTTAACCTAGTGTTAGGTAGGCCTTTTGCTTGATCTTCAGTAATGTAACTACATACGATTTTATCATGGTAGAAAAAAACCATATTTTTTTGAGGTTGCACTCTGTGCATGCATGAATCCCTCTCCTAAGGCATAGCCACAGTGGTCATCCCTTCTCCCTTACAATGGCTCTGGGATTTCTTACAGTATTTTCAAGAAGTTAGTGATCCATCTGTAAGGTGCCTGACACTGCACTAGTTTAAATACAAAATGTAACAATAAATAATGATAAATATATAATTTTAAATAATGCTTGAACAGAATTTTTTTGGTGAACTTTGTGCTGAAAAGGAAGAAGTGATGTGGTATTTACTAAAGAGGTTGCTGCTACTTTTGCTTTTACATAGACGACGCTCAGCTTTGAGGTTAGCTGACTGTGTAAAACAGCTAGCTAGCTGGGATCAATGGGTGAACATGAAAGGAAGGCATCTCTGAGGGTTTATGAGGTTGTTTTCCTGTCTAAGAGGGTCATTACTGGAAACACTTCTTTATTACTGCCAAAAAACTACTCTAGTGCAGGCAGCTTTGGTGTAAGAGAAAAGTTCTTATTTCACAATGGTAGAGAGCTTTTCAGTCCAGTTTGAACACCTCTGTGAAATGATTACGAATTCAAGTTTGTTGTTGGGCCAAGGATTATCTCCCATTTTGGGGGTTGTAATACTTTTATAATACATTATTTATTTTTACAGCTACCTCATCATTAAGCTAGATTTTGAGTTTTCTTTGGATGTGCAAGAAATATTGACAGAACACAATGATTGTCAGAGCTGAAATCTTCATGAACATGAAAAAAACTGTAGGAGTGTTCAGGTGCAATACTGCTATAGCTGCTGGCTGTGGGGTGTATTTTAAACTTTACTGTCTGCAGTGTATGATGGTCTTGCTCAGTGCTGAGACAGCCATGGGTGGCTTTTCCCCTCTCTGCATAGTGCAGATACAGTAGGATAGAGGGCACCAGCACTTTACTCTGCAGTAAGTTTGTTCTGTTGTTCGGTACCAGGAGATGATCCATCCTTTCCATCCTTGTCCCTGTTGGCACTCTACTGTTGGCATTAGATTCAGTGCTTATGATTTATCACTCAGAATAAGGCTTGAAGTGTAGCTAGTTTGAAGTGTGTCATCTGAAACCCATTTGACCAAACAGGCTTGATGTATGGAAATCTTTGTGCTCTTCTGTGAAGAAGAGAGGTAGTCCTTTTTGGAAGAATTTGAAGGAGACATCAAATAGGAACTCCTTCTGTGCTTGCTTACCTGCAGGTGTTGCTCTTCGTAACTGTTTTACTGTGGCACGTTCTTAATAGCTCTGTAAGAATTCATGTATTTTCTATAAGATCACCAGAGCAGTTTTACTGGATCCACTTAGTATTGACTGTCATGCACTTGCTAGCTTTTACTGATGCGTTAGTGGGATTTTCTGATGGTGTTCTAGATATGCCGAAATCTTAGGAGTTTATGGGAAATGTAGCTTTCCCTGTAATGGATGTTTTGGTATCCTGTGTAGGGCAGAGGGGCCAGAGTTTGTTCTGACTCCTCTTTAGATTATGTTGACTTAAATGGAGTTGATGGCTCTAAACATGCTCATCAGTCCCAGCAGGTATTCATAAGGTAAAAGATGAAAGCAGGTGAAGGATGCACGGGCCTTTGAAAATAATATATATTGTGTTAAAAAAAATTGCTCAGGCTTTTTATGTTTCAAATGAGTAATTTCCTGTGAAACTGCAGTTGGTAAGGAAATAAAATACGATTATGCCTATCTCTGTCTCTTTTGTTTCCACAGGAAACCAGTCTTTTTTTTTTTCTTCTTGAGCACAAGCTTCTGTGAAATGCTTTGTCCTTTTGGTGTCTGTTGAAAGGTTTCACAAAAAAAACCCCCATACACTAATGGAATGCAACCTGTTTATGTATACATATTATCACCCTCTGCTTTTCCTGGTGGAAAACTAAGTAACTTAATTGGGGCAAGCTGCATGTAAAGTAATTCCCTGCACTGACAAAAATACATTGTCACTATATAGCTGAAGTTTCAGTGAGTTCTTCTGGTGGTTTAGGTTTTTGTTTGTTTGTTTTAAATTTAAAACTCAGTATTTGAAAATAATGATCCAGCAATACAGACGGTTGATCAGATTCTCAGCTGAGGTCCATCAGTGACACATCAGTAACTGCTTTGGGAAAGCTTTGCCCGTCTGTCCTTGTGTCTACACTTGCCTAGAGCCTGACCCTGTGTATCTACTTCAGATTAAATTTGAAACACTTAACCAGTTTCGATGTACACACCTTTAATACTGGTGTTCCATAAGTGGAATTGTATTACATTTCTAGTAATATGCACTAAACATGAGACAGCAATATTGAAAATTAATGTGGTGTGTAAGCTGGTTTAGGTTGAATGATCTTCTTTCTCGACTTTGCTGCAAAGTATATTAAGATTATTTTATATTTTAGTGGGGGTTTTGCAAAAGTGAAGATCACAGAATATATCCAAACTACAGTTGTGGTTCTGTTTTAATTTTATATTTTATTTTATATTTTTTTTCTCATATATCTGTATGTTGACTTTATCAGTTTGGGACCAAAATTGTTAGCGCACTCAGCTGGAAATAATATATCTTAACTTTTTTTAGTATTTCTGTGTATTAGCAAAGATAATAGCATTATTTGGTGTCAAACTGTTTATCTGGACTTAACAGACACAGGCCATTGTGATGTGCCTTAGAGAGTGCTCTTAGTCTTGTGATGTCTTTTCAATAAAATGAGATTAGAAAGTGACATTTTTTTTCTCAAAAATTTTGTCTCAAGCAGTATTGCAGTCATGGGATCTGTAAGCCTGTGTTCAAAACTAACTTAAGCTTTTTTATTGGTTGTTTTATGTGGACTGCACAAAAAATGTGACGGTATGTGCCTGAATGCTAATGGACAATATGGTGAGCATCTCTGAAGAACAGGACTGTCTTAAAACCTCTCCTGTGTCTGAATGAAAGGTTTGAGTGTAACAAAATGTGTCCTTTGCATTATTTGAAATGTCTTGAAGAGGTGAGAAGAGATAATGCATTTTTTTTTCTCTTAGGCCCAGAAATCCCAAATCTACAGGACCAAATAAAGAAACCCAAACCATTTCTGCCACTCCTTACTCCATCTCTTGACAAATTGTCCCTCCATCTGGTGCCGGTTCAAGCCCTATCTGGGACATTGCTGCAAGCTCTCATCTCTTTTGGAACCACTTTCAGTGGAAAAAAAAAAAGAAAAGGAAGTTAAAGGACTGTGAGAGACTGCTGTGACCTTAATAACGGTTCGTATTCCCTGAGTAGCAGAGACACTTAAATGATGATCTGTGCAAAGACAGACAAAGTTATTTTTCTTTTCAAGGGTATGACACAGTGAAACATGTCAACAATCAAGTAAGAGCACAGGCATTTAGGAAACACCCAGACCATCATTCTGGATTTAGTGGAATTCATAGGACAGGAGTCTACAAAACAAGTGAAATAGTGGAATTTGGCAAAAATGGCCTGCGAATTTAATCTGAACTTCCTTAAGGAATTGGAACGAGAGGCTGTTCTGGAAGTCCTATACCGTGACCAGATGGTGAGAAAAACAGAGGAGGAAAGAATAAGGTATCTGCTGTTCCCCTATTCCTGTTTTCTCTTCTTTTTTTTTTTTTTTCCTTCTCAATTATTTTTCTTCCACTTTTTTGTCCTTAAATGTACTCCTCTTTTAACTTCTTGTTAGCTAATGCCTTTGTATTCTCTGGGAAAACTAAGGTTATCCAGAGCCTCTTGATTTTGCCATTCTATTGACTCTATACTAAAGATCAGCAAATCCTGTTCACTGAATAATATACTTGGTGAATTTTACTTCCAGCCTTCATAGAAAGTTCAGTTGCTTGCTGTATTTTTTCTATGAAGGCTTTATGGCATTCTCCTCATGTTCCGATGTATGCATATGTATAGTCTTGGTAACATGGAACATGTTCAGATCTTTGGCTGGCTTGTTTAGCTTGCATTGTTCCAAGACTGGAGTTAAGAGTCATTGGATAACTGTTCATTGTGCTAAATCCATCACCGTCCCTTCTCACACACAACAGGCGGCAAGCACACCATGCTGCCTAGGAGGTTGTTACTCGTGTCAAAAGGTGTCATTGGTTAGGAAAGAATTTTATTTACTAATTTCACACTGTGTGAGTATCTCAGTTGGGGATGATAAAGGATAATTCTCCAGTACTTTATTTGCTTTATATCTTGGCTAGGACAAGGATTTCCTAGTACCTTGTATCCTGCTTTGTGATATTGCATCCCCCTGGAAAACTAGGTATTGGTGTGGATAAGATAGAAATTTTTAAATCCCTTAAATGTGGAAACTTAAACTTTGTCTACATCAAAGATTTATGTAAGTATATGGGACATGTTAAATGAAAATAATAATTACGTGTGGGGTTATATAGAAATTCTGAATTGGTTAGAAAATCCCTTTCAGCTGCTGCTGATGTTACTAACAATTAAAAACATAGATCTTGATTATTGGTACATGCAGTGGAAGCAAAGTTAATGACAAGGAGAGGTTTTGATATTTTGGGCTGGTGTGCTTTTTTGGTTTGGTTTTTTAGCTTTCAGATGATGCATTTGTTATGATTATTTTTTCACTTGGTAGAGTATTTAGTCCTTGGATAAATATGATTTAAAAAACATCAGATGGAAGGGAACACCATTTAGTCTCAGTTTTTGTAAGTGAATGCATAATCACTTACATAAAATGATTTCAGCACCCAGCCCTGAGTAGGTCTGAAATGAACAAAACCCCATTTATACTTAACTATTTCTCTGTTAGTATGCGCAGTTCTGGTCACACACACAGAGTCACACTGCAAAAATGCTATGTGTGGACGTTTTCAAACAGTGCTCAACAGAGGTCACACTTGAGGGCATATCTCCCACTAGAAATGGTATTGCACAACCAGGGTATTATTAACTTGTGCTTTAAATGATGATTTTGTCCTCTGTAATTTTTTTTTTCTTTTCCTTTTTTCCCCCTGGGATTAGGAAAATGAAACTGCAGCTGCAGCAACTTCGGTGGAAAGGGGCAAAAAATGCAAGGCATGAATACCAAGAGAGATCTTGTGCTCGCTGTCAGAAGTCGCTGGGGTTGTTGATGAACAGAGGTGCAGTGTGCAATGGATGCAGTCATCGGGTGTGCTCGCAATGCCGTGTCTGCCTGACCCCCTGCCTTTGGAAATGCACCATTTGTTATGCTCATGGGTAAGGAATTTTGCTGGTGTACACCGGTCATCCAGTGAATGCCCACTGGTTTTGTGTATCTGTTGCTTAAACAGTTAATGAAACAAATCCACTGGTGTAATGAAAATGTTAGCTGAAGTCCTAGTAGTGATGAAATGGATGGGAACTTTGTGTTATACTTCACGTAGCTGGTATTTCCCTTCCTGTATTTAGCAAAATGTATCCTCAGGGTAGGCCAAGGTACTGTGAGTGTGACGAAGGTGAGAACAGCAAAGCACAGAAACAGTCATGAGTTTCTGAGCCACAGAGGGAACTCAGTCCCCTGACTCAATGTTGAACCAGTGCATCCTCACAACCTGCTTGAAGGCACTGTGCTTTGATGTAGTATAGCAAATTTCTTGACAATTTCCTAATCATTATTTTCTGCCTCTTACCACAGAAATGAGAAACCTGGATCAACAAATAATTTGAAGTCATGCTTTATAAAATTTTAAAGCGCAAACCCAATTAATAACACTACTGGGATTTGTTCAAATATGGTCAGAAATCCAAATTTGTTTACTTTGAATCAGTTGGTTTTTTCTTTTACTATATCACATTTTTATATTTCAGGATACAGGAAACAATCTTTCTGTTTAATCTGATATAATTTTGTACTTGTTAATCATTACTTTTCTGATCTTGTGATCCTGGTGCCTTTTTAAGACATTGATGTAACTGATGGTAGTCTCCACAAAATGGAGAGATGGGTCATGAAGCCTTTGTGCTGTCAGGCCTGTGGAGCTCAGTGCTCCCTGGTAGCCATCCCAAGTTCTGCTCGGAACTGTGTCCTCTACCATGGCCATTCCCCACTTCTCAGAGGAGCTGCAGCTGTAAGCAGCCAGCACCCCGGTCAGCACAAGTGCCTATGCTGCTTTGCAAGTTGGTTGTACAGACTGGAGTGCACCCAGGACTCCTGCCTTCAGAGCAATGCCTAGAGCAGTGTGTATCATGTTCCACGGGCAGTCCTACATTGCAAAAAGGAAAACAAACTATCAAAAAAACCCTGTCAAAACCAAACTAAAAGTCCCCAAAGGATTCCTCCCCTCCGTGTTTTTTTCAGACCCACAGCAAAACCAGTCAATGGATTGAGTAGTCATGGAATCTTAGTTTTATGGTAGGATTAAGAAAGGATGTTGGATTGTTATGTAGTTACCGAACACTTGAAGAAATGCACTTGCAAACACTTTGATTCAAATATCTTTTGATTGTTTTTCAGAGATGTGAAAGTAAAGGCTGGTGAATGGTTCTTTGAGGAACGAGCAAAGAAATATCCAGGTGAAGGTAATCACTGGAACAGATCATAAACTGCTATGTAACGGGTAGTTGTCATCTAAGTGAAACACAGGATGTAGTCTGACACTGTATCTAATGTTTCTTCCATTTTACCATGCAGTCCATCTGTCTGTGCAGTAAATAAAACGTGAATACAAATTAGCAGAATGCATTTAAAACTCTAACTTATTTTGTCTGAGTAATAAAAATAAGAAAATTGCTGGCCCTGTAAATTTGAATTAATGAGCATGTAAGACTTCTAAGAAATACAATGACATGAAATTAATATAGAAATGTTATATGTACAGGAAGAAAATGATCTTGCATTAATCATTTGTCAAAGTTAAAACTTCAGTTGTTTTCACTGAGGAAGTTCTAAAGTTTAAAGAAATGATAGAATGGAATATACCCCCACCATGTATAGCTATAAATCAGCAGAGAGCTAAACGCTTACTGTTTCATTACCTTCAGCCAGCTGGCTGTGCCATTGCCTTGTGCTGAGTCTTTTCAGTGCCATCAACATTACGAAGCCCTAAAAGAAATTATAGAGGATGTGGATGGATTGCTCTATGGGGAATGTGTTTTGCCAGCCAAGGAGCTATTAGTTTTTGTTTTCACCTACAATAACTAGCGAGGTGGAGAGGATTTCTTTCCTCTATCCCTTGAAGTGCCACTTCAGATAGGCATCTATTTAATTTTGTGCCTGACTCTAATTAAATGATACAGTTTCACTTCCAGTATCTGCATCTATGTTTAGGAGTAGGTGGTGAAAAGGAAGCAACTGGGCCTTAAATCTTTCTTAGGAAACCTGAATAGGAAGAATTTTATAAATGGAAGAGCGTAACCAGGCAAAGTTTGGGTAGTAGGTGTTTGTGAAAGGCAGCATATTAAGAAATGAAACTAAAGTTCCTGTTAAAACAATTCATTTAAAATTTGAAAGATTTCACTGAAGTCCGTTCTAGCTAACACAATTTGTCATTTTGAAGTGTTAGTTGGCTGATTTTTTTAAAGCACAGTTTCATTCAGTAACCATTGATAATAATTTCCCCTCATTCTTTTCAGTGAGTCTAAATCTGGTAATTTTATCAATCTCTGTATTATTGGAAAATGTTGTTCTCAGATACTGAATCTGATATTGCAAGGTACTGACTGTCCATTTTCCCAGCAAAATAAATCAGTTCTCACTTTGAATTACCAAAGCTTTATGGGTGCTTGAAGCATTTTGCCTAGTTAGTCTAATGGTAATACTGTTGAAGTCACAAAGATCTAAGGATACACAGAAGATAAACCTGCAGGGAGAAATACGTTTTGTTTAGTTCCTTTGATTAGACCAATTGATATATTTAAAGGGGTTAAAAAAATGACAAATTTTGAAACACAGCAGCCTTTATGCATTCTTCAATCCTGGAGGGACAGTGCCCTCTTTTGGTTTGAAAATATAGCATAACTAAAGTAATCACTGGAAAGTAAGTTTAACTGAAAAAAAAAAATTTTACAGTGAAGTTTCTCACGTTGTAGAGTAAAAAAAAATTACATTGTTATGCTTTTTGTTAATTTTTTTGTAGCTTCTACCTAAAGAAAAAGATTAATATTTTCAAAAAAGTGGTAGATTGCCTTTAGTGACCAAACAATTTAAAATCGAAGATAGCAAATGTGTCTTACCAATAAAAGAGAATTCTGGAGTTCTGATTGAAAATTGTAACATCCATGAGCTGATTGTTTCTACCACTACTAAGGTCTATTACTTTTATGTAAGTAATGTTATAATTAGTGACATCATCAGCGAAACATGGATTGTGTGCTGCTTTCTGTGTCAGGAATTACTAGCGATTAAAGTCCCTCCAGATAATTTCAGTTGGCCATTTGTTACATGCTTTTAGACCTTTATTATATTTGTGATCCCCCAGGAACAAACTACAGTTTTACGAGTCTTCATTGTTTGTGCCTGATGGAGCTCTTGCTCCTTGGTGTCTTTACATCATGTGGCTGCTTGCCTGAGGAATGTGCCATGGTTTTCATTTCCCTGCAAGGGATGCTCTTAGCAAAGGGTCTTGGTCATGTTTGTGAGCTAGTCAAGCATTTTCATCATTGCTCAGGTCTCTAGTAGGAAAAGTGAAAAGAATTTTTCATGAGATACGAGAGTTGACCGTGTGCCTGCTCTTGTACACGTTTTCAAGCTTCCCTTAGTGTTTGAGTTTTGTGGCTAGAGGGCACTTTAGTGCAGTGGGCCCGTGCACCACCTGCCTCCTGGACCCTGGGAGGCTGAAAGCACTTATCAACCTGTAGGAATGGGCCTGTTGGCATCTGTGTGGGATTGTCCTTAGCATTTGTGAAGAGTTCGTCTGAATGTGTCACCTGCTACAGGGAAGGATGAAATCACGAGATGGTTTGAGATATTTGAGGTACAGGAGAAACTTGAGTGTTGCTTCGCAAGTATGCTGATACATTTGTTGGGAATTGACTTCACTCCTGACTTGCATGTGCATATGAGCTTCTGTAAATACAGGCCAGTTCCTGAAAGGCACTGATTTAAAAAAATATTATACAGGCATAAGTAACCACTGTTGCTGCTAAATGAGCTTTGGATTTTTTTTTCTCCTCCTTCACAGGCAGACATGAAACAGTTGGTGCAAAGCTCTTGGAATCTTACCAGAATCTGAGGTAAGAATCGTAAAAGGATAAACTGTCCTAGGATGCTGAGAATGTGTATGGGTGATCTATTTTATGTTATAAACCGGCCAGTAGTTTGTATTCCTTTATTATGAAATAAAAAAATCAACACTTTTGGAGTTCAAATGTTAAAAGCATAGAAAAATTTTCACTTTTAGCTGTCAGCAGTCCACAGAACAGGTCTCATGTACAACAGAGAGTACATTACTCTATGTTTAGAGTAATAGTATCTTACTTGAAATGAAGGGACATGCATTATTTTTGTTTTATCTCCTTATGGTTTTTGCATAATTATTTATACAATTATCTGTTAAACTTGCAAAATACTTTCAAATTATTGTAAATGAAAGTTATTTACTAGATGTCATAACAGCATCGTTATTTGTTCAGTGGGGGATATTGCTGATATGATAGTTTTACAATAAATAGTAGACAAGAAGTTAGACATTTTCACTTACAAAACTTTTAAAAAATAAAAAATCTAGTTTAAAGTGAATGAATACTTTGACTAGAGGCCGAAGCATAACCATACTTTAATTATTACCAGTGATATATAGTGATGTAACAGTCTGCTTAAACTATGTTATTAAAGTAACCCTCTGCCTTAAAATAAACCACACCAAAAAACCACATCACCGAACAGCAACAAAAACTACTACCAAAACCCAAACCAACTGAAAAACCCCCCAAAAGCCTCATGTAAAATAAGATACAAAGAAATGGTCTCAATTTAATGTAATTGTCTGGCAAGGCACAGCTGCATAAGAAAGAAACTTATATTCAGCTGGATAAGATCCTAACCAGGACTCGCTTTTACCAGGGTGTGGTAAAACTAAAAGAGAATCAAAAAGGAAGTTCACCAGCTACTTTAGGATCTGTGATTGTGCTGTGATAACAGAATCAGTCAGATTATTTTTTTCACAGACCAGGACTATTTACCGCAGATGGAATGACAGGAATGTTTAAAGGGTCTTTAACAGCTCTGAACCCAGGCAAGAAGGCATCCTTTTAGTATTGTAAATAAAGATGACTGTTTTCTGAAAACATCTCTGAACAAGACATGGGGTGCGTTTTACAGGAATTGTGTTTTAGAACGCAGGACACAGACTATAATACTGCCAGCCATATAGAAGTCTAGGGAGCCTATCCTAAATTAGGTCTTCCTGGTAGTTCTAATTTAATAATTTTACCTGGAGCACCCCAAGACTGAGAAGGTAGAAAGGTAGTCCTAATTCCTAAGAACAGGCAATAAACCTGTGCTGCAACTCTTACAGACACAGGATGTCAACCCAGATCTTTATAGAGTGCAGGAAACACGAGTAATAAAGATACTGTGCATGGACATTGTTTATTTATTAATCTGTTGGCATAATATATTAATTGTTGTGCTGTTTATCTCTTAAATTTCTAGTAAAATTTCTGTTGTACCTCCAACTCCACCTCCTTTCACCGAATCAGCAGCAGGAACAAATGTGATGGTAAATGTATGTATCTGCAAAATATACATGTAAGTGCACCACTTAGGGTGTCATTCATACGAAAAAGTCAGCCACAGAAATGTGGTAAATAACTTCTGTAACATCAGTCTGCAATATATATGCAGATTTTGTTGATTTGTCATTATTTTTATGCTGCATTGGTACTAGGAGAGAAGGTTTAGAGGCTATGAGGGCTGTTTTCAATTAGTTTTCCGTTTTTGAGGGAAGTGGCTAACCACTCTACTTGACACTAGAATGTTGTGTCTGATTTTTTGATGCCTCATCACAGGAAGACTGGACTGAGATCTGAGCTCTGTTAGAACCTGAAGGATCTCGTGTTCGTATGACATTCAATAATCATGTGTCACTTTCATTACTGAATGAAAAACAATGATTTTGATGGCTGCCTTTGCATTCCAGTTTCTAGTGACAGAATAGTAGAACGTGGCTTGAAACTCATAGAAATTGCACTAAATTACTCTTTCATTTAATTTTGGATCCTCAGGCCCTGGATTGAAGCCCACTGCAGTTCTGTAAACATACTTATGTGCTTACCTGGAGTTTGTTGAAAACTCTGATTCAGAGACACAGAAGCATCTGTAATGGATAAAGTATTAAATACCTTGCAACAAATCAGTGATGTAATTAGTTCTATTTATGAACTTACTATGTGATCTTTCTGCTAGGAGTTCCACTTATATGTGAAAGACCACAGAACTGAAAAGATTACTTTCCATCTTCATCCATTAGTGTGACGGTTTCCAGCCATGTCAATGTATGTCCTCAGATGTATTTGTCTACAGAAGTAAGCAAAGGGCTGCAGCCTTACCATCTGATTGTTACGTGGTCTGTAGATATGTAATCATGGAAACTTTAAAATTACAAATACTTTGTGTTTTCTTACTCTTTGCATCTCCCATTTGCAGGAACTTGGAGAGTCTAAAAGGTTTAATAAATCTGTGGAAAACTTGTTTTTGTCTCTCACAACACACATAAAAAGTAAGTAGCTTTCACTGTCTTGTCATTCCAGAATAATGTAGTCAAATGTTTCAATTTTTTGGCTGCAGTGTTGGTCAAGAAGTCGTTATAAAAAAAGGCTATTGAGTAATGGCTGAAATGATTACTGCCAAGGCTGTGCCAACCTGAAAAATAATACAATAAGTCTAATTCTCCTTCAGTATTCTGCCAGTTGTTAAATAAACTGATTATATCAACCCAGAACACCTTTCTTGTAAAGACGTGAAAAGACTGTATTAATGTTTTTTAAAATTTACCAGGTGTTCAGATGCAGTATATTTAATTCATTTTAGAGTGATAACCAATTTCTGATCTTCGTGTTATCTGGCTGAACCCCAGCTGAGCCTGTCAAAGAGTCTATCATTTAACAGGAGTTTAATATTTTCATTCAGTGGCAGTATTCATGAGGACTTCCTTCCTCTTTCTCAGTCTGGTTGTGTGGAATTTCTCAGTGCACATTTCTAAGTGCTCTCCAGTCCTAACAACTCTCGTTCCATTCTGATGCTTTTGGTTCCTTCCATTCTCTTACAATGCCTGCTGTTCCTAGGGGTGCAGACTGTGTGTGCACCTCTAAGGCTAACTACACTGAGGACAGTCAGCCTTCGTGAAAAACAAATTAAAGGTGTCAGTGACCAGAGGAAAACAGCTTCTGAGCCTTAGGAAGATTACAGAGGCTTGCACATTTGCATGGATTTGAACAAACCTTAGTATTTTTTCACTAGCTTCCACTTATGCAACCCCACATGTGAGATTAGACCTGAACAAATCTGGCTTTAGTGCCTTTCTGCCTTTCCCTCTAACTCTTGTCTTAGCTTTTGTTTGATCTTTTCTTTAGCTTCTTTCACCCATCCTAAAGACCTATTCCCTTTTAACTATGCAAATTTAATGTTGTGTCTGTGTCAACACATATTAAAGCTATGCAGAGACATGGTGACTTGCTCCTAAACAGACGTATATGGTGGTGTAGGACACTACTACTGGAAACAGTAATAGTGGCAGCACAGAACAAGATGCAAAGTAATTTATTCAGCTTTCTGTTAGTTTGAAGCCTGGCCATATCCCAGAGTTACTGGTAAAGACTGTCAGGACTGCAGGAAACTAATTTATTAATTCACTGCTACCAAAAGGAAGGTCCTACTCCACTCACATCTTTCTTCTCTTTCTGTTTCTAGCCTTATGCTGCCATAATTAGCCTCTGGGACCCTCTGGAAGCTGGTTTATCTAATTTAAAGGGCAGAACATTAACCTAGACAAAACACATAGGTACTTTTTTGCTGTTTTAGTGAGGGCTCAAGGTAAGATATGTGTTGGAACATGTACAACAGAGAGTGCTGGCCCATGTGATCAGGAGCTGGGGATGGAGAAGAGCAGAGCAGTGGTTGCAGAAGGAGATGGAAGCAAGTTGTTAGTTCAGTTCAGCTGTGTATGAAGCCCCACTCAGGTGCTCTCCTCCTCAATTACTGTGGAGCAGTTTAATTTGGGAGCAAATAACAGGCTGTTGCAATCATTGAAGTCAGTATTTAAAAGTATAGGAGGCCTTACAAAGAGAAAGGCTTGGGTTTCTTGACTTAAGAACCCAAATGTTTCAGGCAATATGGCCTCTCAATGGAACCTGGTACTGTGCTGATAAATGTTTTTTGTCATGAGTGTCTAAAGTTAGTACTCTGTATCTTATCTTGACAAAAATGTCCTGCTTTGCAGAGGTATTTAGTACACCCAGCTCTTGTGTATTGCAGTAAATAAACCTGGAGAACCTTGTTCTGCCTCTGACTCTCTCACTGGAGCCTGAGAGCAGCGGGAACAAGGGATCAGCGCGTGCAGCACAAAGCTGCCATTGTACAGTCTGCTCCTTTATGCTGTTACCTCCTGTTCCAGTGCGGCTTGGCAGCAAGAGGAGATTGTAATCCAATGGTTGCCATTTGGTGAATGTAAAATGAATTAGTGGTTGTAGTTTTATTTGCAGTGAAAAATTGCCCTTGGCACTAGAGTGTCAGTCTTACTGACGTTTGGGTAGAGAAGCCGAAAGAGGAATAGGTATGAAAACTGAACATTTGTGTTTTCTCACAATAACCTGTTCTGTAACCTGTTCATTTTAAGAGAGTGTGAGGCAAGCTAGTGTTTCTGCCTCTTCTGCTGGTCATGCTACTCAGATTGTATCTATTGCATTAGAACTCTCAATTCCAGTCTCTTTTATGATCTCTGATTTCACTGTGTATGTTAAAAACCTGGTTTCATTTACAGAGATGGCTTAATTGAACTTGCCTTTGAATAGGTCACATGGTGCCTTAATGGTGTACACAGAGTACAGTAAACATCTGAGGACTGATTGCTGCTAAGAACAAAACTAACCCAGAGTGTCTTTAAAAATCACTCTTGAGTGCCATTGTTTTTGAATACCATAATGTCGTATTGTCTGCTCTCTGAGGTTCCTCCACAGAGGCTTATGTTGTGAGAGAAGTGTTATTTTTCTTCTGTATGAATTAAACATATGATAGCTGTTTCATGTACAACTTATAAATTTTTAATTCTTCATGAGAGTCTATCTGGGATTGACAACAAAGTATCTGCAGCTAAGCCTGCTCATATTCAACTTCAGAAGTCATGGATGAGTGCTGCCCTTCCGTTTAAGTGAAATTCTCAGTGTACACTGAGGAATAAGAAGCAAAAAGTGGGGGAGTTGAATGTCCAGTTGTCCTGTAGATTTATTTGCCAATAAACTACATGCTACTGAAGTGCTAATTCAACAAGGTGCTTAAGTATGGACATAAGCTTATCCATATGAGTAATGTTATTGAAGTCAATGAGGGCTATTCATGTTCTTAAAATTATATGTGGTTTGGGACCAGAGTATATAATATGGGTGAAAGGAGAGATATTTTGGATACATTTCTAAATATTTTCCAATATGATCTTCTTTCTGCTTTTCATTGTCGTGTTGCTTTATGTTGTTATAACGATCTTCCTTTTATCCTGAACCAAACCAAACTGCCTTACAAATCAAACTATACATAGGGACTGTAGTAGCTGCTTCTGCAAGGAAACTGTATTTGATGGCTTACAATTCCTTGCAGCAGCTATAATGATAGGCAGCAAGGAGTATAATTTCCAGTTGAAACAGCATGAAAGATTTAGGCAGGCAAAATATAATTATATACAATATGACAAGCACTTGTCTTCCCATCTGTTTCTTACTCTTAGGAGATCAATGCTAAAGGTGCAGGATGACAGTTTGAAAGCTACAGAAATAGCCTATAAATCTACAAGATTGTTTGCGAAGTTTCTTATAGTGACTTTTCTCTTTATATTCACTTCAGAAATATCAAAGTCCCAGAATGATATGGCTGACAGGTGTGTCCTAACCACAGATTATGGGAAGAATGTAGAAAGAAGAAGGCAAAGAAGGAGCCAGTCTGACACTGCAATCAACATTACAAGCAGGGTATCCATATTATTATACACAGTCTCTAACTGTAAGAGCTGTTTCAGGAGTGAAATATATTTGTGAGAGCAATCATGTGCACAGTGGAATTTTGCTTTTATTTTATGAACAGGACGTAGGTGATGTTCACTGACTGTGGTCAGAACTCTGAGTCTTCACAAGGTTTGACAGATTCTGCGCAATTGAGTTCAGCCCAGAGTTTAAATATTAGACTGGGATTTTTGCAAGGGGATGGAAGGATTGAGGAAATGGGACATTTTGTTCTCAGGTGCTCACAGACTCTCTTGAGGTTATATTGATATCTGCTCTATGTGATTGTTGGGCTGCAGGGAGGTGCTCTGTCTTGTCTTCTTCCTGCCCCTTTTGCTGCTGAACAGGACAAGCTATGACCATCCCAAACTCATCCTGATGTTTTCAGGGCATTTTTTACCTCGGCAGGGAGAAAGCATTGCTGTTAGTTGCTATGCAACTTCCCTTTTCCTTTTGCTTTGGTTACAGTCTCTAGCTTTCAGTGTTTCCTTGAGAAGTTTGAGAAAAATCCAGTCATCTGTTTTCCTACAAATTTTGCAGGGCTGAAGATGATGTCACGTTTCTGCTTTAGAGTTACACTGAAGATTTTGTTTTGTACACTTTCAGCTCTCAAGTGACTGAACTTTGTCCATACTCAGTTTTCCACATAGTGGGTACTTACTGAATTGCCTTGCTCGTCTGAATGAGGTCGATGTGGTTTGCTAAGTGCCTGGATTAGATGCTGAGAAAAGCCCTTGCTTTGGGCCAGACCTCGTGGCACAAATTACTCACAGCTCCCTTGTGCTCTTTCTTTGCTTTCCTCAGAAGTGTTAGGTGCTGATAAATGGAAGAGACAGGATGTCAAACTGCAAACTGGGCAGTTTTGAATTGGCCCAGCAAGGTCTGAGAACTCCGTGAAATTAGTTCTGGTATTTTTGTATGCAATTAAATTATCAACAGAATTGGCAACAATTACTAGTTACCTGAGTGCTGCTTTCATTGTGGCAAGTTACACTTTGGTGTTAACTTTATTCCACAGGCAGAGCAATGCTCTTCTAATGTGTTGAAAAACATCACAATTGGAGACAATGTGAATTTAGACTAAGCTTCACTGCATGCTGATCACAAGCAACCTGCCACATTTAAAAGATGGATATAGATTCTTTGTCTTTGGAAATGAATTAGTAGAAAAATCCAAATTATTTGTGTTGGTTTTTAATTGCCCATTTAAAGATTTAGGACTTACGTCCACACTTTGCATTGCAGGTTTTGAAAGATAGATTTCAATGTTTGTGTGCCAGAGCACTATTTCTTTGAATCATTTGAATGCATTAGACTATATTTAAGCTAGAATTTTAGTTTTGCTAGAATTACTGTTGATTTTTTTTTGTAAATGTCATTCATCTTTGTTTTCCTTTAGGCGGGGTAGCTGTTTACATCCTTACTAGAACTATGCCTGAAGTTATGGGACAGAACCTGCTTTAAATTACACTTGCAAAACAACTAATTATATTTATAAGAAAATGTCACGTTGAAATCTTATTTGTTGTGATTTCCACCCCAGAAAGAACTTTCATTTTCAGAGAATGAATCAGAACTGTGGGTTTTCCCTCTAGAAACTCTGTATTTTTCTCTTAGGAATGACTGTGAAGTAATAACTGTAACCACAAGTTTGAATGTGCAGTATGTAAGGCTGGGGCACTACATAAGCCTCAAGATTGCTATCGGTTTCTTAAGTAAGTTTTCTAGATTTGTGATGTGTGAAGAGCTTGATTCCTTCAGATTAATATTGAAAGAGATTATATTTAACCTCAGTATGAATGAAAAAACCCAATCTGATGGCAAGAAGTACCAGCCAGCGTAAAATCTGGATTTGGGAAGTAAATAGTGTTTTCAAGGGCCTCTCATCATCAGAATCCCTAAGTTTATTAAGGGAAGTGCAGTTATATCTGCCTCACTGGGGGAACAAGCAGGCATGTGCCACGTTTGGGAGCTGTTTGTGGCGCATTGGTAGCTGTGGGATACCTCTCCTGTGGCAACAGCAGACATAAGGGCTGGGCTGGGGTTGTGACGTGCTGCTGAATTTAGCACTGGTAGCTGGGTTGCCTTGTCAGTCTTTTATGTTCTGTATTGCAGGAGAGAGAAATCTTTCTGATCCAAGTAGAAGCTAAAATTCAGTGTGTAGTAGGTTGTTTTGGTTAGCAAGTGAAATTGGTTGTGTTTCAGCTTTTATAAAGCAGAAGACAATTTCTCTGCTAGGAAATACTATTTTGGGTTTGCTTGGTTTTTTTGAGGCTGTATTCTGAATGCATTTTCTATCTGTTTCCCTCTCACAAGGTAACTTAATTCTTGCATCTATTCTTAAGGTGGGACACTTAATAGACATAACAATTTCTGTGTGTTGTAACAACAGCAGACTGGTTAGGATTTTGCACATCCTGTTTTCTTCAGAAGTAATCTCAATCTATTATCTCATCTCTTGTCCTTGTTCTCTAGTGCTTTCTGCTGACTGTGCAGGAGGGATTCTTTCACATTTCCTCTTTCTTTTATGCAAATAAGTCCTAATCCTTTCTATTGATTCAGTCACACTATATTCTTTTTAGTCTTTCAGGTAATCTGTTACACAACTTTTTAAAAGAAATTATTTTCTTAGGTGCTAACCATATAAAATTTTTTACCTTGCTTTTTTCCTATTAGTTGAGATGTTAACATACTTTTACAGATTGTAGTATCCCCAGGAAGTGGTATGCCAGAGGCACCAATATTTTGAGCGTATTTCCAGCCCTGTATATTTGTATTTTGGCACTTCATTACATTAACTGTTGTTCTTGGTAACAGAGGTATCTGAAGAGAAATCTCAAGGAGTTTTGATTGATGTATAACTCTCTCAGAAATTAGCAGGGTTTTCATGGGAAAATTGGAAAGGTAAGTGGACTTAGTCAAAGCAAAGTCAAGAACACGTTGGAAATTTAAACTTTTTCTATAAACAAAGCTAAATAAGAACGTGTAAGTCTGTTTCTATTTTCAAATCTCTTTCAACTTATGTTCATTCTTGCGTAAGTAAACATGGGTATGTATCATGCATATTGCAAAATACAGTTTTTAATTTCCTGGAGGCAAGATTATTTTTCTCTTCTGAAATTACTGTTTTGTTAAGGCCTAATAAGGACTTTTATTAGTATATTGCAACTTTTTGTGTGTTATTAATAGACGGCTGTTAGTAATTGCTGTGGTTGTGATCCTTAAACCAGCGAGAAGTATGTTGATTTTAGAGAATTATTAATATAGTGAGTGTACCACTAACTGGGTTGAGAGAGTTATAAATCAACATTTAAATTAAGTTACTACATTATCTTTCAAGGTGTGCCACCTGCCTGACTTTACTCAGTGTCAATTGTAGCTATTTACTGAATTTTCTTCTGATAGCATTCCTGAAGAAATCAGGACATTTTTCTTAAATTGAAAAGAAAAAAAAATTACTTTCTGAATTTCTTACAGTTGAAAAGTACACCCAGTCTGCAACAGCTCATCACCGAGGCCCAAAATGACAGTGAAACTCAGAGCAAAAGTAGTTGGAAGGAGGAAGACGACATGACAACCAGTCCCACAAGTGATACAGTTTTCTGTGATGGCAGAAAACATGTAAGTTCAAGGTGAAACAAAACAGAAGAAGTGTTTAAAGGGAACAGATATAAAAGCTTGTGCAGAATGTTCGTGTATTTTGGATTATGTTACAAAATGAAAGAGGAATTGTACTTGAGTTGGTATCTGGTGAAAGACTGATGCGTTTGGCACAGTCCTCGTAGTAACACTGTGAACTTTTTGAAGCATAAGGCAAATTAAATTAATAATGGATAATTGATGGATATTTCCACTGATAATGAATAATTGATAGAACAGCTTCTTCTGAATTTTGCAAATGCAACTCACAGTCTTCCCATTTGATTATTAGGATTGGGGTTATGAACGTGGTGCTTTCTCACCTAGTATCTGGCTCTTTCTCTTCAAGCTTCATTTACGATAAGGGTTTTGTCAGTCTGCAAGAACTGTGGTATTGGAAATGTCATGGAAATTCAAATGTCAGAATGTGAGTGAATGAAGAGGAAACTGACAGTGATGGAAGCCGGGGAGCAGTTCATAGGCTTAGGGGATGACACTGAATCATCCTCTGTTGGATGGCATTTTGAATACTGCAAATGAGAGAGGAGAAGCCGGTTATAAATTAATTCAGCACATGCTTGAAAGCCTCTATGATTAACTGTGGAAGCTAATTTCTATCTATTAGTGATGAGGTTAAGCAAGGTGAAGTAGCCAAAGAATTTGTGACTGATCTTGTAAAGAGGGGAACTAAAATGACTTAGGGAATCAAAACTAAACCAGGCTGCTCACTTGACAGAGAAGCAGAAACACACACGTGGACCTTGGTGCTTTCTCATAGTTTACTGCACTGTGGAGTCTGAGGTGTTAAGCTGGCAAAGGGAAAACAGTTTTGTATTACATTTGTGGTTCTAATGACAACCATTTGAGCTGGGCTATAGAAAGCTCAGGCTTAAAACTGAAATATTTTCTACTATCTTATAAAGGTGGAGGTCAAATTCCATTAACCTTCCCTTTATGGCTAATTGTTGGATGCTGAAGGCCAGTCCATAAATAATATATCTTCCAAAACGTCAGACGGCATTGCTTCCAGTCATGCCAGCGGAAGTACAATATGTTAAGTCGTTGCTAATTCCTTGCTCACTGAACCAAAAGTGGTGACTTCCACGTAGAATGTATGGGATGCCTGATCAGGTGTGAGGCATATGTAATGATATTCAGTCCAAACATAATTAATCAGAACACCTATCCAGCCTTCCTAAATAAATAGGGTGTTCTGTGGAATAAATATTAGGGACTTTCATGGGACTTTTTTTTAGGACATATGAGCGTAGGAAAAAACTGTTTGCATTCCATTGCCATAAAGGATTTCGGTGGAAAATAAGCATTTTCTGGTCTTGTGACTAAAAATATGTCAGTGAATGAAAGAGCAGAGCTGAACAAAGCTTCAAGGGAGATTGATTACACTGATATGCTTCTTGTGGAGGGGTCAGTATTATATACAACAAGCATCAGGTCAAAACAATCCTTACACTTCTTTTGACTTCCTCAGTAAGCACTCTAACCCTTCTTTTGACACTTGTGTGTGTTGCTTAGAGCTTAAAAGAGAGAGCAGATAGCCTCTTTAATAAATCTTTTGGTGTGAATTGAATATTTGGCATGCTGTACAAAGGAAGAAAAGCATCTCCATAGAAGAGAGATACGATCTTGCAAACACTGCTTTGCACTCATAGCTGCTGGGTTGTGCAATGCAGAACTCCTTGGTCAACCAGTCCTGTGTGGGTTGGTGTTTATTTTCGGGGGAGGAGTGATCTAACACAGATCTCTTAGCAATCTGGGGCAGTGTTGCTGAGAAACTGATCACAAGAGTGGTGCCTTCGTGACAAATGCTGCGTGAAAAGTTTCTAGGGCTCACCTTAAAAAATATCATTACAAGTGAATGGAGACCAAACTGTTCTGAGTTGATAATTTGTTACAGTGAAGGCAAGATAGCACCCTAAAGTTAGGTGTCTGGGCTGGGCTACACAAAGGGTTAGTCTCTTCCTTCTTTGCAGAGTCCTGGCCTCTGTAAATGCTAGACACAAGTACTCTATATGTGTGGATGGACCATACATAAAGCATTGCCCCAAAGGTGAAAGTAGATGAAGAGAGAACAAAGTGGCTAAGGTGAACTAGGGAACATCATCTTTATGCACCCACATACAACAGCAGGAAGTATTCATATTTTAATCTCTCCTGAATGGTCTGCAATACAGAGTACATCATTTTTATGTAGAATTGGGACATCTTGTATTTACAGGATGTGCAGGTCACTTTGGTATTTCCTCTAATACATGGCAGAACCGAATGCCTTGGTAGTGTACCCTACTATGAGCTATGTATTAAAAGCAGTCTAATTCAATGGGGTTTTAATGTTTTTAGATTTCAGAGGGTTTTTTCAGTCTCTTTCAGATACTTATCCTATTTTTCTCAGGGAAGTGACATAGCAGTTTTATATAAAGACAGTTTCTAGATCTAGAAGTTACTTAAAGCATTTTCTCAGCCTAGAGAGCTTACTGAAGAGAAGGGGGCAAAGCAGTAGAATTACAATTACAGTCGTAATTTTCAGGGATGTTTTGAAAGCAATGGAATGTTTTATACAGATTACCTTAAATTTCATGATTTGCAGTAGCTTTACAGTCATGTCTGTAAAGGTACTGGCTATTGAGGGAAATAAACATTTTGTCCTGTTTGATCTGAAGATGCTTTTACCAGACATTTGTCTTTTCTTAGGGGAGTTTGTATAGTCTTAACAGCACTTGCACTGAGTCTGGCAATTTTGGCAAGGCTAACATCACGGGAGAAATAGAGTTTGCCTTAAAGTACAACTTCAGAGCTTGCATCTTGGAAGTTTGCATCAAGGGATGCAAGAACCTGGCTTATGGAGAAGAGAAGAAAAAGAAGTGTAACCCGTAAGTACTTCTGTAGAGAAGGAGAAGAAACATAAGGAAAATATTCTGCTTTTTACAATACTTATGTATGTTCTGAGTGAAATAGATTAATATATGATTGTATGCCAAACTGGCACCTTCAGAGCATCCAACATACACACCAACACTTTGCACACGTACACACTGCAAGACAAACAGGTTTCATACCAGTGCTTATTCCTCTCTGACCCTTTTCTGTTAGGAATTCTCTTTCCCTGCCTATGGCAGTTGGGTTTGTGTGTTGCTGGTGAGTACCTTTGGGCTTCAGGAATAGCTGTTCAGTTTTTAGTTCTCAAGTTGTGGCTGAAAGATGAGACGTCCTGTTTCTAATTCACCTGCTGACCCACTGTGGGTCACTGGGTGATTGCTATACTACTTGAGTGCTTCCATCTTCCGTGATAAAAGTAGAAATTTCAGGTGCTGCAATGTATTTTAAAATCTAAAGCTGTTTAATAATTATGTACCATTGTAAGAGAAAGAAATATCTACTTCTGTGCATAAAATATGCCGTAGAAAATTTTGGTTGGATAATTAAGCCTTTGTGATTTCTCTGTTTATCACTAAAGGGTCCTCTCTGACCCTGCAGTAACCACTGATAGAAAATCACCAGGTAGTATCCCTAATTACCTGTTCTTGCCCCTGCTGTCTTACTGTATTTGAGCATTTGAGTGCCCACATTGGAATTGTGGACTTGCAGTCACCTTGACCCAGAAGGACAGTGGATTTCATGCATCTTCCAGAGAATATTCATAAAGAGAAGCTTGGTGATGAGCAGTGCCTTGCTGGAAGAGCAGCCTGTGGAGAAGGGCTGTTTGGGAGCACTTCAGAAGTGGGTCAAGGTTCTTTAAGTCCCCTGGTAATTAAGCCAGGCAAACAGTTGCAGGAAGCCTGAAAGGCAATGTGAGAAGTGCTGTGTAGCAAACATTATGTTCTCTGTGGGTATATATTTATATATTTCTGTTGGTTTCCAAGCCAACTGAAAGAGTACAGCACACTTATTTGACATGCTTGCTCAAAAGCAGGCTTTTTACTGATGTTTAAAACCTGATGAATTATTTATTTGCTGGTTTGAAGTCTGACTGGCTGTGTTTTAATTAAAAATTATCTGGGCTCGTAGAACAAGAAGCTAAATCTTCTAGTACCTGTATATTTTAAAAAGTAGCTTTACCTATGGATCAGTTTGGAAAAAGTAGGGAATATGTGTAAGTTCTGCACTGATGATATGAGATACAGCTGATTTTATTTACCCAGTAGGTTAATCAAGAGGCTGTTTTAAAATTCATTAAAATCATAATATCTGAAATATGTATAAGTACAGATTAAAAATGCTTTGTATTATGTAAACAACCACTCCTTTCCCTGACAAGCTGGGAGCACTCTCTATTGCTGAAACTCTTTAGTTTTGAAGCCATAACACGAGTACAGCCCACTGAACTGATATTAAGGGGAATATTTAAGTATGTTAGTGTTCACTTGACCTACACTTGAGAAACTTTGGGTATGAATCATTGGGGCTTGGTATTGGTCCAACTCAGCTTTCAGAAATTTTTTGGCTGGTTTTCCTTGAACCAATGTTAGGGCAATTTTGAGCCCTTTAGACAATCTCCCATTTTCATTCTAGTGACTATTAGAACAACTAGCATTTTTAAGATCTATGAGTTAATCTGTATTGTTTATATGATAATGCCTTTTTTCTCTACATACATAGAGATATTCTCTACATCTCAACATGGTACCTGATGTTGTAAAGATGAGATTTTCTTCATGAACAAGCAGCAGTGACCCTAAAGTTGATTGAGTTGTTTTTTGGGTTTTTTTGAGCACATAATATGCTGTTTGTTTTCTTTATGAAGCTGTCACTACAACTGACAAGGTGATATCTTTAGGGGGTTGTTTTATCAGAGGCCAAGAGTATGACAACAGGATTCCCATTCAGTTCCTAATCCTTTCCCAAGTACAATGGAATTGAAACACATTAACTTGGTACACGAGAATCCTTATAGTCTAGCTGCTTTTATTGAGAAAATATATAAATCACATTTTGCTATTTTATTGCTTGGGAACTTACAAAGTCAAAGTTGTTTAGGAATTAAGAAAAATCTCCTCTCATCTAATTGTTTTTTTCATTTGATCCTCCCTACCTCTTCTGATCACTTTCCATGTATCTTTCTCTTTTATCTCTAAGATATGTCAAGGTTTATTTACTTCCTGATAAATCTCCTTGGAGTAAGCGCAAGACAGCTGTCAAAAAGAGCACAGTGGATCCAGAGTTTGATGAGACGCTGAAAGTAAGGTTTGCAATTCCGTGCTGCTAAGTGTGCCTCTCTGTGGTACAAATCCTGCAAGTTCCAAACCGACCTGATGGGGCAAATGTAGGAGTCACTGACAATAATAATTTTAAAAATTATGTTTTTCAGTCTAAATAAGAAAGAGTTGCTTTTGGAGCTGCAACAGTAAATTGTAAACCATTAGAAAAGTCTGCCTTTGTTCAAGAGAGTACTTTTAGTGAATACTAAATTTTACCTTGTGATTTACCTTGTGACAAAAGCAAAGTGTCTTCCATACATGTTTTTACTTGTACAGTCAGAAAGTGGGTGTATTGCAGAACAGCTGGAATTTTACAAAAGTATCCCTTTCAAGGGATACCCCTTTGGTCAGTGCCACTGGAAGCATCTCTCTACAGTTAACTGTATGCCAACTGGAATCTCTAAAACATGTCTGCTTCCTTTTCCCTGTGCAGCTGGTGCCAGGCTGTTTCTTTGTACTGTCTAATTTCAAACATTAATAATTCCACCAGAGAAGAGTAATGATTTCAGCTCCTTAACGCCTTTCAATATTGCTTCTTGCATCCTTGTTAGAATTGTGTATAGGAAACAGGAGCCATTATTCTTACTTCACAGACACTTCATGAAATATGAAGCTGAGTACTGTCAGCTGGGAGAGCCTGCATTAGTTGGTTGTTCCCAGCTTTCCCAGCTCCACTTTTGTACTCAGATCACTGTAAACCATTTTTTTTGATGTGTGCTGTGGCGAGCTGCAGTAGAACATAAGATGTTGAGTTCTTCAGTAATATATTGTCTTGGAAGAGATGTGAAACAAAGTTAGTGGAGGGGCAAACTTGTAGTGTTGCTTCTTGAACCACACAAAAGTTTCAGTGTTACCCCTAACTCTTGGTGTGTATGAACATCGAGAATCAGTAGTGAGTGAAACAAACAAAATGTTTGTAAAGACCATAGTTAAAGTTTCATAATAACAAAAAAGGATTTTTGTAATCTATATGGTTCTTATACAGCCCAAGGCCTCTCTGTAGGGTTTAAGTTGGGAGTAAAAAAAGAGACACAAGTTGAAATCATTGGTCCTAATTTTATAGTCCTTTTTCAATGCCAGAGTCATGCAGAAGTGATAAAAGGTGAGTGAGAACCATGCCTGTGCTGGCTGCATAAACTCTAAAGGTGTTTACTTAGAAATATTTTAAAATAGTTTAATGACTGGTTTATCCAGAGTAGCAAAAATGGTCGAAAGTGCATAGAACTACTGCAGGTAAACTCCATCATGACACTGAGATCCAACTGGGTGGGATTCAGCTGCAGGTTAAGGCACCTGCATTTAGAGGTAGCTGCATGTGTGAGAGCTGGGTAAGTGCTCTTGGCAGTCACTGGAGCTCAGGGTGACTCAGGGTGATCAGCCACAGAGCCCACACCCGGCTTGTGATTCAGCAGCCTAAATATGGGTAGATTTCCTTGCCTGTGCCGTTGCCTCCAGCTTTCCATGCAGGTCACCTATTGGCTGGGTTTGCCAGTCTCAGTGGGTATATTAGATACCAGCAATGTCTCAAAGGGCTCTAAGTTTGGAGAGTGGATCAAGGCTTTAATTAGTGAGCAGCTGAATTGCTTCCTTGGCCCTGCTGACTGCATTAAATAATGCCCACTGACCAGAATGGGGGTTTAAGCACCATCATTAGATGGCTCCGTCTCGAACTGGCTTTCAGAGCAGCCACGTTCTACTGGGAGTATAAACAGAAATGTATACATAGATATAAAATACCAAAACACACATGTAAAACCACCCCCCCAAAAAACCAAACCAAAAAAAACCCCCAAAACCCCCAGCAAAAGTAGTCAACAGTTATTTAGAGTTCTGAATTAATAATCAAAAACTTTAGCAAGGCAGGTCAAGGTATTCCTCGAATGTTGTTTCCTATTTGAATGAGCGTTATTCAGCATTTAAGTAGTTGGGGTTTTTTCAGACTGCAAAGCACACTCAGACAACGTGGTTCCTTCTGCTTTCAGAGGCCTTCAGTCATGCTGTGCCTGGGCTTCCTGGGAGCAGGGCAAGAGCATGGGCCTGCATTCATCCTGTGCATTGCTCTGTAAATGCTCTTTATCTTTCTAGTACAAGATTGAATACTCCCAGCTAAGAAGTCGGCAACTTCAGATCTCTGTGTGGCATGCAGGAGCCCTCAAATACAGGGTGTTTTTGGGGGAAGTGGTGATTCCCCTGGCAGCATGGAATTTTGAAGAGGACTCAATGCAGTTGTTTGACTGGTACCTGCTCAAACCCAAGGTGACTCTTAAGTTTTTGTGCTTATTTGTACCTTAAGAGCATGATGTAGTGAAAGCCATGAGAAAAATCACCCCTATGAGATCACTGAGGGGAAAATGCTGTCAATCCAGCTCATTGGCAAGATATGTTGGAAACACAAATAAGCTGTGAGAAGGATGTGGAAGAGAATGATTGCAATAATGCAGACTCCTGTATGTCTCTTTCTTCAGCTTGAGAAGCCTGAAGATGGGCTTATCCAGTACAGTGGTGAACTCCTCGTGTCTGCAAGGCTGTCGGTGCCAGCCCAGTATCAAAATCTCCAGTTTGAAGGTATAAAATGTTTTTGCATGCATGAGTGCTTAACAGTTGCTCTCAATGATCTTAGAGGTCTTTTCCAATATAAATGATTCTATGATTCTATGAATTCCTTGGCTAGAAAGGAATTGAGATCAGTGAAGGACTGGCAAAGTGTCCATGTAATATTCCTGTATGGATGTTTTAACAGCTATAGCAAATCGTGCTTTGTGGTGTTTTATATCTTAGATTATTTAAAATCAAAACCTTTTCAAGCTTTGTATGTTTGTTCTTTTTAATGCCAGCAAAAGTTGTACATTATAATGGCAGCAGTATGATGCATCCAGCTGTTTTCCAAACTTCTGCCTGTCATGATGTTACCAGTAGAGATCATTCTGGAGGTGAAACAGCAGTTCTGCTGTCCAAGGCAGAGATGGCCAATTTATGGAAAAGGTGGAAGGGAAGTATCTGCAGGGGTACCAGACCAGCACCCTTGGCTTCCTCCAGTGGTCTCATCTTAGAGAGATTGTTTCACTTGAAAGGTGTTAGGTTCAAAATGTATAGTCAGGATTCAATTTCTAGTAATGAAAACTTGTAAGGTACACTAAGTATTGCTGTAGTATGTCAGAACAAGCACCTGCTGGTGGAGTGAAATAAACACTCCACTTGGGAGGGAGGGATAGGAAAACCTCCTTTTCCTTACCTCCCTAGACCTTAGTGAGGTGTACAGACATTCAGCTCTAATTAGCTGTTTTGTTATTTTTGTTCCCTTTTCTTTTCCAAATGACCCCAAAGTTACCAGCTCAGTATCTTCCATTTTTCCTCCCTATGCCTGCCTGTTCTGGGTCTCTGCTCTGTGCCTCGAGCTGTGAGCGGAGCGGTGTCACACCATGGGTTTGGCTCTCTCCCCTGCTTCTGACTGTTCCAGAGAAATGCTTCTGTGT
Organism: Rhagologus leucostigma; assembly: GCA_013397725.1. Classification (NCBI taxonomy): domain Eukaryota; kingdom Metazoa; phylum Chordata; class Aves; order Passeriformes; genus Rhagologus; species Rhagologus leucostigma. The sequence goes on from VZTD01000530.1 coordinate 821,871, forward strand.
GTACTGTGCTGTGTTTACTTTTCACAAACACAACAGAAAGCTTTGTCTTTGGAACAGGGATCACAAAGCAGCCAGCTACTCACTGCTTGGTTTTCTTTGTGTGTGAATCATTTACTGTACAAACGTTGAAATCTTTCAAATGTTCCTAGTCCAGCCTTATGACTCCTTATCTCAGTAGTACCACTTAGGCATTCCCCTGCTTACTTTTAGCAACATCTTAAGCTATGAGCTGAACTAACTGGGCATTTCATGTGATAAGTGCTCCTTTTTCAGGAAACAAAGACCAAGGAGTTCTTGACTGCCAGCTTCAGGTTATGATATTTGGGGCCAAGAACTTGCCCATGCTGAGATCTGCTGGAATGCTGAACTCCTTTGTTAAAGGGTATGTCTGAGACCTAACACTTCAAATAGAGAATGTCACACATGTTCTGTGCAAATGTACATATTAATGTGTTTTCAGCAGGAGACTGGCTTGGGAAAGGGGCATTGCCTACACTCTTAGTCAGACTTCCTAGCAATGGTGACACTTGGGTGTCTGCAGAACAGCAGCAGTTTGCAGGGTGGTGACAGGTCCCGCCTTTCCTTTTCGTCTTGAACTTTAGGTTTTAATTATGTCTTTAGATTTAGAGTTCACTAGTTTAAGTATGTGCGTTTAGGTATTAGGGGAGGGGAAAAAAAGGTGCAAATAAAGAGGGTGTTGTCACCGTTTTGGCTGTGCCTTTGCAGAATTACGTATAGCTCTGGATACACTGAAACTTTTATCCTTTTCATTCTCAACATTTTTAAAGAGAAGGAACTGACTTTTTCTTCAGTGTGCTGAGCAGCCTGTACGTGGGATCGTTTTACTTCGTTGCTGTCAGGCATCAGAGGCTACTGGAAGTATTATACTGGGGTAAACTTACGTCTCATAAAGCCATTTCACCTGTTGTGGCACCCACCTTTGGTGAAGTGGGTGAGCATTTTATCTCCTGAAAGGCAGGCTTCAGGCACTATAGGGTAACAGCACGTGGAGCAAAGATGCCTTCAGCAGTCAGTGACAGCAGAGTCAAAGCAGACTACAAAAGCCTACTTGCACCTGCACTAAAGGCTGGCAGGAAAAGGTGCAAGTCCCAAAATAAACACAAGAGCACCATGTTCTACCTTACACGAAGGCTGAACTTTTTTGCTCTTTAAGGCAAACCAAAGGGCCCTAGTTGGTTATTGAAAATGTTCTGTTTTCTGGTTGAGAAATCAGTAACCTTGCTGAACTTTTATTTTTTGGGGGAAGTTGTCTTATCCTTCCAGACCAAGCAGAGGTAAAGCAAAAGTCTCCTGTCCTGAAGAAAGAAGCCTGTCCACAGTGGAAACACTTGTTTGTCTTTGATGGTGTGACCCCAGCTCAGCTACAGCAGTCATGTCTACACCTGACTGTCTGGCACAAGTCAACTTTCAGCTCAAGTGATCAATTCCTAGGAGGAGCCAAGCTTGGTGCAAGTAAGTTCTTTGTCACTGAAAGTTGAAAGTAATTTGGGAAAAAGTTAATTTAGTTTGCATTCCAAGCAATAATAATTACACTGTACTATTTATTACCTGCTATCATATGCCTAGACATACAGTCCTAGCCTCTGTTCTAAGCAACTTGCAGTCTTGGGCTCTGATCCTGCAAGGACTGATGCAGGTGCTTCAGTTCAGGTCTGTGCAGAAGATCAAAGTTGTCAGTGGAAATTTTCAGGAAAGCCATTTGTTAGCATGGTGATTTTTAGGGTCAGGGCCATGCTAAGACAAACGCAGAAGTGGTGTGGCTCTACATATTCTTAAAGACTTCTTCCTTTGTTTTCTGCGAATTGGCTTATTTTAAATAACTTCTCATCAAAAGGAAGTGGGAGCACTAATCATCTCATAGACTCCAACCTTGCTTATGTTTGTGCTTATTATTTTACATCCACAAATCAATCCAATCAAATAAATACAGGAGGTGAAGCTTGCTCTGACGAGGCTGTTGGATGTTTGAAGTTTTGGCCTCTGCTCTAACAGAAGAGTGAGCTTTCTTTCTCAAGGCTGCGCAATGTCTGAGAAACCCTCTGCTCACTGAATAGGCCCTGTTTCACTGGTGGTTGAGCAGGGAAGCATTGTCCCTTGAAGGCTGCCCTACAGTCTCCCACCCTTGTCTTCCCAGCGAGTTAAGTGCTGTGGGTTTCAGTATTTGAGAGGAAAGGGTCAAATGTTGTTTTGGTATCAGCATGCACTTTACCAGGAGTATTATCACTGGTGGTAACTCAATGTCGTGCAGGCTTCCTCATGAACTTTTTTTGCTTATCCTAGCCAGCATTTGCCTTTCTGCTAGAGCAGGGACTATCTGCTTGTAAGTGATCCAAGCCCCAAGCCTGGAAATGCATTGAAGTCAGTGGAGATGAACTGAAGCAGGAGACTTAGTGCCATTCTGCTATTATGAGCATGTACACTTGCTCTTCTGCTTTTAGTCATACAACCAAAAACTTTCTTTGCTGCAGGTTCCACTCTTCAGAGAGTGAGTCCAGTTTAGCAGGAATGTAAATAATAGTTCAAAAGTATAAATACAGTTTATTGCAATTAGTGCCTTAGGAGCTACAGAACAGCTGAAATTACTGTAGAAGTGGGTGAAAGGCTTGGCCAGAAGTTGAATAAGACCAAGTGAAAAGTAACTCTGTGATCTTTCCTTTTGCTTGCAGAGGAATTGTTTGGCTCTATGGACCTTGTGTCTCAGGCAGTGCTCCAATGGCAGGAAGTGCTCTGCAACCCAAACACGTGGATGGACTTCACACTTGTACTGCATTCAAATAAGGAAAACTTTAAATCATGAGAGACTATCACACAACAATTTTCCTTCCCCGTGTCTGATGTTTTAAACTGAAGTGGTACATACACTTCAGGTCTGGGAACACATACACTGCAACAGCATCTATTCCAGTTTTTGGGGAATAGAATTATGTATTTGAACATGTGTGACAGTCTGAATGTTTTATTTTTTCAAAAGTTAAGGCTTTAACCTGTGTCTCTAGCTGGAGTGTAGTGATAATATTGTTTCTTCAGGAGTGACAGCCTCAGTTTGAGATGCATTATGCTGACAAAGCACCAGTAGCCAGAGAATAAGCAGCTTTCTATTTCCAGGCCCAGCAGAACTGTTAGTATTTAATTTAAGCACAACTAGGACTACTTCAGAGAAAATAACTGTTACAGCAAGAAAGTTACGTTATTTCACTCTGCCGTTGATGTTTTAGCCACAGAATTCAAAACCAGCTTATAGTTGCTTGCTGCAAATGGGTGATGCTAATGCCTCTGTGCTTCAGCATTATCTACACTGCCACTCTTTCACCCTAAAAAGCTTTGGCCTCTGGCCACATGTCTCAAATGTGTGCTATAGTACATAGTGCTTAAAAAGTTAAATGTATAAGTTCTCTGCCAGTAGCAGTGTGGGACTACAGCCAATGGAATAAGGGTGGGTGTAACAAGTTCCTTCTTATCAGCTGCCACTGTAAAACAGAATTAACAACTCTGCTCCATAGCGTTGTACAGCACATGGCAAGAGTTTAGCTAGGTTTATAATTACTTCATGTGGACAAGCTTAGGGCCAAACTCCTGGGTCAGTTTGCCTTGCCTTGTATGTAGCTTTACAGTCAGCAGACACTTCTTGTGTACAACTGTAACAGGTGCTGCTGTGTTATACTTTTAGTCCTTACTGCAAGTATTCCCCCTTCTTCCTTTCTAGGTCAGTGTGGCTTTTAAGTGTTTGAGATTTAAAGACACAAGGACTCATAAGCTAAGCGCAGGAACTAAAAGAGCAGTAGCACAACTTACACAGACTACACCCCACACAAGAAACACTTCACTCCATCGCCTTTGTTACTTTGCAGATCTTTTATTTAGATGGTTGCCGCTGCAAATAAAAAAAAACCCCACACAAGATTCAACTCAAGTATAATGCAGCATAGATACTGTAAATGAAAGAGAAGAGCTGACAACATACTGTATCTCACTTTCTAACAGATTTTCAAGGAAAAAGGGGAGAGTAGGGGAAGGATGGTCACAGAAATGCTCTCTACTAGAGAGAATACAACTGTGATATAAACAAGCAGTCCCTTCATCTTTGGAGTCTGAAACTTTAAATCAAACATTTAAAAAAATTAGAAAATTTGTTAGAAAAATAGGTGCAGTAAAATTGTATAGATTGGATCATGTGTACATATAACAGTTTCCATTAAGTAAAAAAATGATCTTTACAAATAATGCTTTATAGTAAATAATCAGCTGCACTGTATCAGACTACAGTCTCGTTTAGGCATTTTTACAGATGCAAGTCTTATTAAATCTGAAAAGTAACAAAATATACAGAGCAAAACTATTTCCCTTTAACTAGTACTGCAATTCACATATTGCATGTTATATATATATATATATATATAAATACTACACTATAACTGATCAGTAATGAAGCTGGAACGCAAACACAGTGGTGTCTTGGATTCCAGGAGTATTTGCTACTTGTTACAGGAAGAGGGTATCAGTGTCCCTATACCACTTCTGAGCCATCACTGCACAATTTCTCCAGTTGAGAACAGCAACCAGAAAATATCTAATTTCTACAAACTAGTTCTGAGGTGCTGTCAGTTCTTTTGTGTGGGGGGCAGGGGAGGGGGAACATGGGCATCAAGACCAAGGAAAAAACAGGGTGTACAAGCATCAGTGTGTGGAGGTACAACACCCATAATACAGGTGCTTGCAAATCCTGAGTTCTACAACCTGTCTTCTCAGCTGTCACACTTTACCACTGTAGCTAATAATACAAAGGCATATGGCACAAAATTCACCCACAGATGCTTATCTTTTAGACCAGGCTGAATCCAGCACCTGCACAGGACACACATCTTTAAATAGAAGCACAGCCTGTTAAAATTTGTCTTGCTTAAAGAGAGATGTGACATAAGGCCTTTTGGCACTAAGCAAAGGCATGAGCAAGTTACCAGGATCTGTGGTACAATAAGTTTTAAACTATACCAAATTTCAGAGAAGGTTCAGAACAAAAGGGAGATTCAAACACCTCTGGGTTTAGAGAACATTTGTTACGTGTCATACAGTGACCCCGCCTCAGGGAAAAAAAATACCAAACCAAAAAACCAATACAACAAAAACCCCAAAATAAGAACACAGCATTAAGATCTGCCTTTCCCACAGTCCTGTCTTCGTACAAGCATCTTTACATTGCCTCAAACTCATCAATTCTCTGCTTGGTGTTGCCTTGCCGGATCTGCCGCAGCGTCTTGTACTTGTCCCGTCCCTGGCGCATGTTCTCCGAGTGGATGATATCGTTTTGGGTCCTCTTGTTCTCATCTCGAGCCTGGGCCAGCTCATCTGTCAGCGCCTGCAAGATGAAGAACATTAAATACAGGTTAGATGTGAGAAGCTCTCAGCTCCTGACAGTCGTGTTCTTGGGGGAGAGCTGATAGTTGTTAATGCCTGGACAGAGCAGTGACATGGATACAACACAGGCTTTCTATAAACACTATGGATGATTTAAGCAATGTCAAAGCTTGAGCAATGACAGTAATCTTTATATACTTTGCCTTTATTTCAAACTTCCTACAGGAACTGTAAACAAAGAGAAACTGTCGTGCTTTTTGTGTTTAACCAAGTGGTTAAAGGACCTGTTGTCCAGGAATGATTGTTTCAATTGCTCTGCCTCCTCCAAGCAGTGCCTTACCCTCAGCTGGCTCTGTACACGTGCGTTCTTCTCTGCCTCAGTGATGCGCTTCTCCTCATTGCGGTCATTCTTGATGCCCTCGCTGGAGAACTCAGCGCTGTAGGCAGAGTACTCAGAGCCCTCATCTTGCAAGTTGTCGTGGACATGGTAATTCACTGGCTCATAGACAGGGGGTGGGGGTGGAGGTGGAGCAGTCATTACCAGGTGTAACTCCTCCCTGGTCTTTACCAGATCCTCCTGCGCTTCCCTGGCCTTTGGAAAAAGAGTGAAAAATATTTTAAGTGCATTTCTTGCTTTAAATCAGCTTAATGAACACTTAATGCTTATCTTCCCAGTTTTTTCAATCTACCATGAAAAGCAAGAGAGAATTAAATGTCTGCTGCTGATGGTACTCTATTATTAGAGAATTTTTTTTTTGCTAGCAATGCTGTCATCATCATCAGCCACTGTGTAATGTTCAGGAGTCTGAACAAAGAATGTTCTTCCAACAGAACAGCCCAGGAAAAGGTTCTATGGAAAGCTACAGTTATGTTCACTTTGTTCTCTTTCTGAAGAGCTGTAGGCTGAAGACACGTGTTCCACAGAGTAAGAACTTGGGAACCTAAGTTGGCATTTTTAATGCAATTACACACCAGGCAGTCACCTTCTCTGCTACTGCAGTGGTTCTGCCCTCCCATGTGTCCCACAGCGCTCGCTGGGGGGCACTGGGAGCACCAGCACTCTGAGCCTTGTGTGGTTTCTTTGGTTTTAGTGCAACACTTTATTAAACTCTCCTGATCCAGGTACCAGGAAGCCACCAACAACAGCACTCACTCCTCAAAACAGATACCTGCAGCGTGGCTGCATTTGCAGCATCTTCTGTTGACTGATGTAATGTTTTCAGACATTATATCATGGATTACATGCATTATTTATTCATGTACCCCTTCCTCTCCAAGGCTCCAAGACAACGATCATAGTTTTAGGTTTTATACAGCCTTTCATTCTGACTTTTGACTGAAGGCTTGTTAGAAGAAAGGTGTTTTTGCAGGCATATTGCACATTCATCACAAGTTTGCCCTTCTTCACTGCTGTACAGATGTTTGCCTCCACATGTTTGAGAAATCACACCAGGCTAAGCACCACAGTATGCTCTGCTTAAGCACAGAACTTTAGAGCAACTTGTAAAGCAGATACTCACTCTGATTTGCCACTCTTCAACCTCACTCTCTTTACGCTTCCTTGCCTCTTCAAGAAGTGCTATCTTGGCTGTGTACTCTGCAAGCTCTGTAGCCTGTTGAATAACAAAATGAGAATTATAAGAACTCTTAAACCCCAACCCAACCAAAAAACCAAACACACCAAAAAATACTGTTAACTATAATAGAGACTGAATAGGAAACTAAAAATTAAAACTTAGATTACTTATGATAGAAACCAGTGCCACAATGCCATGACATGGTCCAGTACTTCACTGTACTAAGTTTTTCCCTGGACACAATGGCTTTGCCTTACTCAAGGGCACAGTAACGTGCCTGTATGTCTTGTTCTCAAAATAACTGGGTCTTACCAGCTGTTCCTGGCTCTTTATCTGGTCCATAGTTTGTCTCTCCAGCTCTTCCTTGGCCTGCAGAGCTGCCAAACGGTCAGCTTCCAGGCGTTCTGCCTCCTCCTGGGCTCGTTTCCTCTCCTCCTCCAGCTGAATGGCTCTTTGGATCTGATCTGACAGCTCTGCAAAGAGACAGATCAATGAGGTTAGTCCACAAGTCTGGTTAAAGCTAAGGAACTTCAGTCTCTTAGGTAACTGCAGAAGTCATGACAGGACTTTACTCCAGTTTGCAATACTCCCTTCACTGTGCACCTCAAAGTAATTATTTGCATAACATACCAAGTAACTGGATTCAGAAGTAGTCAGATACACACTGTAATTAAATCTTCTGCAAGATGTTTGTACTGAAGTCTGTAACACTGGCAAGACCTTGCTGCCCTTAATTGACAGTTTGCTGCACGGACCAGATGTTGCTGCCTCAAATGTGCTCTTCTGTGCATTGAAACAGAAGCTTCCATTTCACTGGAAAGACTTGTTCCCAAAGTACTGTTTCTGTTAGGAGTTAGTAAAAAGTACTTGAGGGCTGAACTCTTGCTCACTTCTGGAAGAGGCTGTGCTACTTAAATCCTCCTGGCAACAGAGGAGAAGAGAGTTCCTGCCCTTTGGTTCCCAATTAAATCTGCAGATTTTATGCTACTCTCATATTTTGGATGCACATCTGTATATTTAGCTGTATAGGCAGACACTAATTAGTAAGTCTTGCCAAGCGATCCCAGTGACACCAGATTTAGGCAAGGCATAGGCAGCAACCCGTACAACCCCTCTATGGAGCACAATACACGTGGTCTGGTCAGCCAGGACAAGTACTTTACCTTTCTCTGCTTTCTGAGTCTTCACTTCATACTCTTGTAGCCTCACCAGCAGCTCCTCCTTCTCCCTCAGCATTTGCTCTTTCTCCCTCTCAATTGTCTCTCTCCTCTTCTTTTCATCTTCTAGTTGTTTCCTGTTAGAAACACATCTCATGTTGGAAGCTCACTTTCAGACCCAAGCTACTGCCAGACAAGAAAGCTGGCTGGGAATCTCTCCAGGCAGCTCAATTGGGAAGTGGCTGCCACGAAACAGGAGCCAGCAGACAGAAATAGGCCGTTCCTTCATCTCCTCAGAATTTTTGCTCAGCTTTAGATAACCCGTTTCATAAAAGCATTTGTATTTTAGTTGGTTGCCACAGAAATTTAGAACACCAAATTAGCTGCTAGACAGAGAGAGGAAAAACAGGACTTGTACTGCAAGGCAGAGGAGATGTAACTTTGTTACTTCTGCCGTATGGAAAGTCAAGGAGGTGCGAAAACAACAGCACTGAGGGAATGGAGACAAACAATGCACAAGTACAGGAGAAAAGCAGCACGATCACTTGAATCATAAGCAACCTGCAGCCAGTGGTAGAATTGCTATTCCCTTTTCCTTGCCTGTAAGAGATCTCCCAGTTCCTTCTGTCTTTATAGTGTACACATGTGCTCCCTTTTAAGGGAAGGTTTCCCCTTACTCCCACCCAACCCACGGCCCAGCACATAAATCAGATACCAACACTCAAGAGTCAGGAAAACCCTTCTCTAGGTGCACACCACCACACCAGAGCCTGCTGTGCCTTTACTTGCACATTTCCTTGCAGCTCTTGAGGCTGCAGCCAGGACAGCTGACTGTGTAGACACAGGGCCAAGCAGGAAGAGTAACACAATCCCACTGCAGGACACCCCGATGCCCCCGGTACTCCAGAGCTCCAGGACCACACGTGCTCCTTGTGAGCCTGGGATGGCTCAGAGCCTCTCCCAAGCGGAAGCCCCGTTACTGACCCCTGCCCAGCGGGTACAGCTGCTTGCTGAACCCTGGCACTTCAGGGTCATCTACCTCTGCCACCCCATGTCAGCTGCCTGTATCCAAGCCCACCTTTCCAGTTGTTTCTGGTGCTTCTCCTCCCGGGCCTGGGCTTTCATCTGCTGCACTTCAATGGTGTCGGGCTTCCTGCGCCGCATGTACAGTTCATGGTTGCCCATGCAGAGCTGCAGGATCCTCTTGTTAATTCTCAGACGAGGGGCGTAAAACACAAAGTCCTAGGGGAGAGGCACCACAGTAGTTTTTTCCAAACATGCTTTCTCTTCTCCCAGCTAACTGCAGACAGAACATCCTGCCACTAATTTCATTTTAATCCAGACATACATGCAAGACCATTTAAACAGCAGCAGGGACTGCAAATATCATCTGAAGCCAAAACTATGGTGATTTATATTCCCCATCTACATAGAATTGACAAGTTACTCTTCTAGAAAAAGCATCTTTTAGAGAAAATCCCAAGTTGATGAAGTCTCATTTAAATGGAGATTGTTCGATGTTGCAGAAGATTCTGGGTTGGCAGGTAAACGTCTGGGTAACACACAGACCTCTAGTATTGAGTAGTTTTTCAGTTTGCAGTTTTGTAACTGAAAGATAAAGCACAAACTACAAATGTAACTTTGTAGAATTTCTTGATCTATCTTAATCAACCTTCAAGGCCCCACATGCATTTTTTCAGAGAAAAATGCCTTTCGATACAATTCTTTTCCATTCCACGGCATTTCCTAGTTAAGTTGACCTAGGCTGTTACAAGAGTGTCAAATGAAAACTAATTTTTAACCACCAGCCGCATGGGTTATTTGGAACATCAGGTTGCAGGCACTAACAAAACACAAGATGTTCTAAAATTTCTGGTTCAGTAAAAAGGACATTGCCAAATTTCTTACTATCTGTCTTATAATCAGACTTTTACAGAAACTATAAACCAGGTTAGATTTTCTAGAAGAAAACCAGCAAAGGAAGGGATACAGAAGGCCCAAGTTCATTACCTCCCTGATGATTTTTCTGAGGCCACAACCACACACATTTACAACACAGTCTGAACTTACACAGTAGACAAACATCCTCGTGCTTTTTCTGTGTACTACAGGGACAGTGGGCAAGCTGCCACGTTACCACCATAAACCAGTGCCCATTCCTTGGAATCACTCTCCTGTGGATTGCCTCACTGTTAGCCATAGATGGAACCAGGAATGGAAGCACTGATCATGTTTTCAATTGCCTGAGCTCAGAAGCACAACTGTGGTTGTCTCTGGGAAGACCAGAAGTCACACTAGAACAATTAAAAGCTCCCTAAGTGGTATTAAGATGAATGTGCTGACAAAGACTGATTTTCTCCAATGCATTTCCCTAATGCACACACTGGCTGCAGAAGAGGCAGTCAGGGCAGTGTGTTGTGCTCTCCCACTAAATCCTGCCAGAGCCATTCCAAGCCACACAGGTCTGATCCTGGTAAGTGTGACTGTAAGCTGCTCATCCAACCTCCTGCTTCTGACAAGTAATTGTAAAAACAAATTGTGCACATTGTGATGAACAGTCCTATGCTGAGGCAAAGCTCACTTATATGGAAGTAAATACTGAGGGCATGGATGGTGCTTGCATTTGTCATTTAAGGCCATAATCAAGGGACAAAACATTCAAATAAGAATATAAAGAATTCCTTTCTTTCCTCATCCCCAGCCTACTCCAGATCTCACACAACTGGGAGCATTACACCTCAATATTTTAAAGATAATGTGCTGAAGACCTTGGAATATATGGGCAGACAAGCCTAAAAATTAAAAACCTTATTCTGGGCAAGGTGCCACAGGACTCTACCCTCTACATTACTGTCAATTTAAACACAGGCATGTAGAATCCTCCAAATTAAAACAGAGCTTCCAACCCACATCTTGGACAAAGTATTTTGCTGTAGTTATAATGCCTGCCTTTTTAAAAGGAGACACAAGCACATGAAAAGACCCAGACAACTTCCTGAGTACTCAGAATTAGTGCCCAGATAAATTCTTCTTTTAGGCACAGCTTTAAACGTACCACTAGCCAGAGGGAAAAGAACAACTGACAGAGAAGGAGGAAACACAACTGAGGTTTTCAATGTTAACACCCTTCTGTACCAGCCTTTTGCATGCCTTCCATTTCAAACTCAGTCAGACTTACTCTTTGGGGAGTGGGTGGCAAGCCATGATGCATGTTTTGTAATTATGTACAACAATGCAAGAGGCTCTTCTATTGAGAAAAGCATGCCTGACAGACCAGCTTTCTGTCTCTGGGGAGTTCTGTTGGTTTTCACTAACAGCATCACAGAAAAAAGCTCCTCTCTCTCCCCCAGGTTCTAATCTGGAGGAAGTAAGAAGTCCCTGCAGCACACTGTGCATTAGTATCCTTTAAATTACTGGGAGGATCTTTTTCTGTTAGAGATATTTATAAGCCATCATCCTTTGCCAAAGCCAGGCTGCTTATTATTTCTCAGGGCTGTACTTACCCACCAAGGCCATGTACTGGGGTGGGGGAAGACCAGAGGAGGTCTTTCTCAACTAATCCAATAATTTCACAAGACTGACAGAATGACATCCACCTATACCAGTTATTCCACCTTATGTTCTCAACAGGTCAAAGTAAGTTTCTGATTCCTCACTAAAATAACTCTGAAAACATACTTTTAAGTATCGAAAAGCAACATTCACAGGTACCTACATTTCAGTTCTCCACCAAAGTCATATGCCTGAGATTTACCTGGGTGTTCAAGAAAGTCAACCAACACCACATTTTACTCTGTCAGTAGTGTGGAAGTGAGCAGCGACAGATGGGAAGCCATATGTGTCCATGTGGTTTTGCAGCAGCATTTGAACTACTTTTGTAATTCTTTTAATGAACATTTTTAATGTTTGGTGTTTTTTAAATGAAAAAACAAAAATAAAATTTACCTATCAGCTTCCATGCACTGAAAGAAATGTAGAGAGGACTCTCAGAACTAGCAAAGAATTTCAAATCTGAGCATGAAGTTACCTAGTTTGCTACAAAAGAAGGACTCTGCAGTTGTAAAATCCTTATCTTTTTCCACATTAGCTATCACTATAAGCCCTTCATTTATGCTGCACAGAAAAACAGACAGCTCTAAATACGAATGCTTATTTTGCATCTAGAATATCTGCGGCTTTCTCCTCTCCCAAGACTACTTTATTTTGAGATGAAACAGTATCACTCGTTCACATGCAATATCCAGGAATCCCTTCTAGATATACTTACTGGTGCCTTCTTGTCAATAGGCTTTATAACAAACTTCTTGTCATTGAAAGAGATGTTTCTGATTTCGCTCCAGGGGAACCCAATCTTCGGGGTTAGTCTGGAAAGAAGAAAAACTCGTTTTAAGAGATGATGCAATAAACATTTTTCCCCTATATTGCTTCTAACACACAGACTTGGTGGAATGAAATGCTTCACAAAGCTCTCCCAACAGAGAGAGGACAGTAATTGAACCAGAACACCACAAGGAATAGGAAAAGAAGCCCAGTAACCTCCCTTACTGAGTCTCTTCCGATTTTCATCAGCCACTCTACTGACCTTTGACTATGTAATAGGGATGATGCCTACTGAAGCCACATGCTCACCTGCTTTTAAGCTTGTTTCTTTGCAATCTAGGCCCAAAATCCACAGCATGCAGACTTTACGCACAGTGCTTCCCAGAGGCCTCTCACACACCATGGGAGGCAAACGTCAAAGTAACTGAGATGCTCCCCACACCTTACAGCAGCCACAGTCAAACCTACCCTGCTGTGTTACAGCTAGCCCAGTCACCTCCATGATGCCTTCACTCTGAAGTGCTGGACAGGCACAACTGGTAGGAGAAGATTTATTTTCTTTTATTTCACAGAATCACAGAATGGCTCAAGTTGGAAGGACCACAGTGGGTCATCTGGTTCAACTTCCCTGCTCAAGCAGGGTCATCCTAGAGCACATGGCACAGGATTGTGTCCTGAATATTCCCAGTGAGGGAGACTCCACAGCGTCTGTGGGCAACCTGTTCTAGTGCACGGTCACCCGCACAGTAAAGAAGTTCTTCCTCACATTCAGGTGGAACTTCCAGTGCATCAGTGTCTGCTCCTTGCCCCTTGTCCTATTGCTCAGCACTACCGAGAGCAGCCTGGCTTCATCCTCTTGACACCCTCCCTTCACATATCTCCTCCCCTAGATTACAGGCAAGGTTAGTAACAAAGGGCCCTGTTCTCTTCTTCCATACAAACTGCTCTTTCAGCCCATCCCATGAGTCACCAAGCGGAACTTTACTTGCTGGTCATGCAACGAGCTGTGCCACGTGGCTCCCCACTATTGAAAAGCTCCCCTATGAAGCAAAGGGCAAGATTCAGACTCCCACTCTTCCTCGCTGCTGAGGAGTCCACGTCTGTTGATTTGTTTGAAATTGTTTCTATAAGACTGACTAAATATTTTAAATTTTCCTCTGCCTTAATTTCCCCAGACTCTCGCATATAAAAAGCATCCAGTTTGTCATGAGATCAAATGTTTCTGAGCCATTCCAATACTTCACCTTCACACACCTGATCAGCTCTGCAGCCAGTTCTAACATTACAAGGACTTGTGTATTTGACTGTAATAAAGTCCTTTAATTCCCCCAACCAAGTATTTTATTTTTATATTTCATATCACATTATTATTCTTTTATTCTTCTCTTATCAAGGGAGGGTATATTCTCTAGAGATAGCTGTTAATGATTAAGAATTGTGTCTTACATAAAAGTTAATACCAATGAGCAATCTTGTTATTGTTTAACCCCTCCAACATATGCGTCTCTGTCACAATTATTCTTGCAAATAATTTTAGGACACAAGTATTTAATGTTCAGCACCTAAAGAAATGTCTATCATCACAGTGGACCACTCAAATTCTGTAAGAATTCTATGGAGCACATTGATTAAAGAAAATAGAGCAATTTTGGGAGGAATTTCACTCATTGCCAAAGAGATGGAAAGCTACTACAAAACAAGATTTTGCTGGGTCCAAGCACAAAAAAAAAAAAACTTGCTTTGTTTAAATTCAGACACGAAGAAGAAAATTCATCCTCTTCAGAATTTTCCACTCTAACCTCTAACTCAACTGCAAGATTATGCAACAGTGTGTCTCTGTGTGTGTAACATTAAGAACTGTAAAGAAAATTATTTGATTAGACTAAGATTAACTAATTACTCCAGCCTCCATCACATTAGTACAAGTGCTTAAATCTTAGATAATACAGTATGACAGACAACTAACATAATTCACTCGTTAGTAAGTTCTACTGCAGATTCTTCTCTTTAATGCAGGGAAAAAAAGCTTGAATATACCTGGAAACGGGACACTGACATGCACTGCAGTATAGAGGCTCACACACCTACAGTACAGCCTTATTTTCCTCACGCTGAACTTCAACAATGAAATCTCTGCTTTTTCACCTTTGCCCTCAGTCCCCAAATTTTGCACCTACAAACCACGGGTGCCATACACATCACTATTTTTCTAGTTCCCATATCTGCTGGAAAGACTTAATTATATAGTGGCAAGAGTTACAGCAGAAATAAGCAGTTTATTCTAGCACTGTATTTGTTTTGCAAATGCTCTCGATAGCTCTTTACAGTCAATGGCTACACTCTGCTTCTGCAGCTCGAAAAACCTGTTTGTGTGACCATGGTTACATAGCAAGACCAGTCATTCAAGACTGAAGTATTACATGAGCGAAACTACTTTTCTTTCAAGTGGCACTCCTTGTTTTCTGGGTGACAGCACATATTAGCATTGCAGAAAAGACTGTCTTTCTCTTTGCCTTATCAACAGAAGCTCCAGAGAGTTCCAATTAATATTGGGGTTGCATTCAAAGCTTTTTGGAGGCAAAGATGTAGAACAGGTGAAATCCCTTCTGTACTTCAATGATAGTCTGTTACAGATTACTGACATAAAACAAAGATTTGAAACAGCAGGGGGAGGAAAAGAAAGCAGTCTAGACAGCAATGCTCCATCTAAAAAATATCTATTTTAACTCCCTTCAATCCTTCAGTTGCAGAGTATTAGAAGAGACTAGCAGGCTTAGACACAGCTGTTCTCACCTTCTTATTATGTTTATTTATAGATGTAGTCTATCATTTCCCACCTACTATCCAATTAATAATGGCTCTGCCTTTACCAGAAGGGCTGATTAAAACTATGCATACCTCAGCAAGCCCTCATTTCATTCCTTGTTCACAGTAACTATAGAGGTTAGCTCCTCCCTGGGTTCTGGGTGTCACCCAGCTTTGCTTTTGTGTCCACCCCATAATCTGCCTTTTTCAGAACCAGGCAGCTGCACACACATCCATCATTAACTTCAGGACAGGAGTGTCCTTAGGTGTCTGAACACTGCAGATACCTTAGCCTAGCCAGGTTCTTGTGTTGTGGCCACTGATGGCAAACCTGGTGACCCGACTCAAGGAAAAGCTGGGTAAACTCGTCAGTTCAGGGTCCAGCTCCACCACTGCGCACGATTATGAAGATGGCATTGTACAGCTGACATCTCTATGCAGCAGGTCGGGAAAGACATGAAAGCACAGGTGATGCGAAAGCCCATTTCCTAGCTTCACCTACTGATCCAAAACTCAAACACAAGCATTCCTGTAAAAGAGAAATGTCCCATACCAGCCCTTTTTAGAAGATCAGAGGTGAAAACAAAAGCCTTACTTATCATCCTTTTCATAGATGTTGAGCCCCAAGGCATCAACTCCCAGCCAAAGGTCAGTTCCTTTCTTATTCTTGATTTCAAAGTAGTTGATTCCATACATCTCCAGGTCCTGGGCAATCTTCAGGTATTCCAGCATGGCATTCTCTCTGATTGAGACAAGAAAAAGTCAGATAAATGAGAAACCAACATCTGCTCTATCTCTGAAAGCACAAATACCTCAGAAGAAAAAAAAATAATTTTTCCTAAACCTCGCTTCAAACACAAGTTAAAACTGAACATTCACCATTTGGGATTCACTTTAGAAGGTGCGGTATCACATCTATGAGCACACACAGACAATCCCCAGTATTTCCAGACAGAAAATTAGCACCATTCATCTCTCTCGGCATTCATCCTTGTCTCACGGTACAGTGAGTAGGAAAAGTATAGTATCTAAACTTTCCCATCTGCCAGTGGAAATGCTTCAATGACTCCAAGGTTTGACATACACCTTTACTCTTTTTCCCATTCAAAGCTATCACTAATACAACGTACACAGGCCCAAGATCTTTGGGAAGCCACACTGTTCTCAGCACCAGTACAAAATATACTACCGTGTTTCACCGCGTGATTCAATACTGAACTAAAAAATACACACCAGGAGTAGGCTCACACAGTCAGCTCAGAGTCTAAACCACAGAGTAACAAAACCATGTCACAGAAATGCAAACTTAAGGTAATCAAACAAGCAGCAAGGTGACCAGTCCAAGGACCAACACAAAACACTCACTTGAGCATGCCACTGTGTTCAGCGTGCCACACTTGGATCCGTTCTTCCCACTGCTCTCTGGAAAGCTTATGCTGATCCATCACCCTACACAAGGAAACACATATGAGCAAGATTAGATGTTCTGCAGTATCCATTGATGGTGATCTTTGCCATAGTCTTATTCTCACCCTCGTGGAAGCCTTACTGTAGCCAAAAGGAAAACCCTACTCAGCCCAAAGATGTTCTCTGTGAAGCAGAGCAACTCACAATGAACAATAACCATCTGCAAAGCCATTCTGGTCACTGACCAGACACATGAGAGGTATAAGCAAAACACTGCAAACGAATCACACACATACTGTAGACACCAGGCAATTAAAGCAAAGCAAAAGTTGGTGCCGTCCTTGGAATCGGACATTGCTGCAGTGTCATCAGGAAGTGTAAACAGAAGCCATTGGTCTGATAACATCCACTGATCCTGTGTGAGGATGGGCTGTGCAGCCACAAGACATGCTTTCCACATACAAGATTTTTAGGACTGTACGTTAGGATTAAGGACACACACAACCCACCCTTCTTCAGGAATGACATATTCTTGACTTAATGCTGCTCTTTTCTTCTTAAAGAGGAGACATTCCTACTGCCACAGTTACCAGCATGGCAGCAGTGTTTAAGAACTAAAAGCTGAATACAAAACTATATTTCATCCCTCTAACCAACCCAAGGAGAAGCAAAAACATACTCAAATATGACAGGCAGAAATAAGGGAAAACCCCAATTGTATACAATTCAATTTAAAAAAAAAACCCCAAACATGTTTTCAAATGAAACTCTTTGTATTTAACTAGAAGTCAAATAAAAAAAAAAAAGACTGCATCAGCCAATTCCTTCACCTTTGGGGAATCAGACGCTCTGAATTGAGGTATCCAGGCTTGTGCACCTCTTTGTTGTAATCTCCAAATTTGGCCTGCACAGCATAGGAGCCAAGAAGTACTGCTGTTTCAGGAGGACAGTAGATCTCATCACTGAGGATCCCTTCCTTCACCTGCAGGAAGAACAGCTTCTGCGTGATGTCCTGAATCAGCTCTTCAGACACATCCTCTGGGAAGAACTTGGCACGGAATCTGAACTGGAGGGGATTCTCCTTTCTGATTTCTTGAGCAGAAACCTGAGGACAGAGGTGACACCACAACTGAGCAGGTGTTTTTTTGCAAACATTAGAATAGACTGCTTTTACACAGAAAAAAGGATTTGGGGCATTTGCTGTAAGAGGTGAGTGACTGGCAACTCCTTAGTGGAATTCCTTAATTCTGGCTGCTTACTGGTATGAGAACATGGGGGAGGATGCATTATGTTTTCCAACTAAGCCAGCTAAATCCTGTTTGCACAGCCAACACTGGTCACTGGAGAATGATTTACTGTGCTGTATCAGATGGCAAACCCATCCAGCATTGTGTGTTTGACAGAGAACAGCCCCCTGACACTAAACAGGTGTGTCACCGACTGCCCCATCAAGAAAAGGAGTTCATGCCCTCATAAGAGCTGGGAATACACAAACAGCAGCACATCAGAGGTGTCAGCACTCAACTGCCCAGCCTGGAAATGCCCCTTTTCCAGTTAGTGCACAACTGATCCTGCACTGGCAGAGCCTATGCCCATCATCAGTCAAGGTGCTCCTCCAGCCACAGGAAGAGCAGCTGCTTCCTCCCAACAAAGTATAGTATCAAGCTGCTGCTGCACATCTGGCAAATGCTTCCTGCAGCTCAGAGAGTGAAAGGGCAAACTTCTACCATGTCACACCTCACCCATGGAGGTCACAAAGTTAACTCTACAAACAATCCTGGAATTATGAAAATGAGGGAACAATCAACGACAGGCACAAGGTGTATAAAGTTGCAGCCAATAACATATCAGGAATAATACAATCTTTAACCTTTGACCAGCAATTAGCTCAAAGTCTGTTACCTTTTTATCAAGCTTCAGCCAGGTCTGGAATCCTTTGTTGTCCACATACTGCAGACCAAAGTACCACACTTCTCGCAAACCTATGGTTTTAACCACCTGCAACAGAAAGGTAAAAAAAGAAAAAGTTATTGCAGGTAAAACCTCACTTTAGGTCCAGGTAACCTTTCAAGTCCCATGTCACCTGTGATGGGTGCAGGCAACAGCCTAAACCTACTCATTTGGAATCTCTTAATTTCACCTTGTAGACAAAGATACACAACTGCCACAGTAGATGACAGCATAGGCTAAGGTACTTGTCCCACCCAGTTTCTAGAAGATGATGATCTTGGGGAAACCAGGTGAGACAAACAGCAAGTGACAGGCCACCAACTGCTGGACTGATACACTGGCAGCAGGTGGGGCTTCTGCTTGCTTTTATCTACTGTCCCATCTTAAAACTGTACTTAGTGAAGCAGATGAGTTATGTCACTGAAGTTGTTGGTGGGATGGTCTCTAATGGTGTTAGTACAAACTACAACTAGTTAGCAGTACTAATGACTCAAGTGATCTTGTCTGCCAGTCACCAGAGATTATTCCTTCTGGAGGAAGCACCTGAGAGATGCT
This sequence comes from Rhagologus leucostigma, assembly GCA_013397725.1. Classification (NCBI taxonomy): domain Eukaryota; kingdom Metazoa; phylum Chordata; class Aves; order Passeriformes; genus Rhagologus; species Rhagologus leucostigma. The sequence continues at coordinate 841,015 of VZTD01000530.1, forward strand.
TCATACCGCTGCTGTGGCTCTGAGAGTTAAAACAAGATGCAAGTACTCTCAGTCAAGGTTATTATTTTTTTAAGCTCCCAAAATGGGAGTTTATGAAGGACAAAAATACATCAATGGCCCCACATCAGGACAACCTTCATTTCATATACTGTGAATACTAACCAGCTAAAAGATGCAGAAACACCATCCATTGACTGGATGGCACACCTACTAGTAAAAACAGTCTTGTTTGGACATGTTAGTTTTCCTCAGTGGAGGATAGAGCCTAACAGCTCCCTGAACTTCACCTGCTCTTGACATCTTGTTCTTATAGCCAAGTGCTTGGCTGCCAGCTCATCTACCTGTAAAGCTGTGCTCTAGACACAGCCAAAATCTGCAAAGATCTACTACGTACACAGCTGGATTGCTTCCATGATGTTATTTGCAGAGTAGCCCCTCAAAAAATGATGTAGGCATCGCTATAGGGAGCTCAACTGAGTGGAAGGCAAGAAGTTTTTAAAACCACTTTGCAGGTTCGAGAAGTGTGACAGACTTGAGAACGTGTAGGTACATGTGCTTCAGCAAGCCTAAGATCTCAACCAAGGATCTGCTTCAACCTCATGTTTACAGTATTGCTGGAGACACTCTGGCTGGAGAGCAGACTTTCAGAGAAACAATGTGATGTTAGCTAGGACTAACTAGAGTTTACCAAAAAGACAATAAAACCCACCAATTCAAACAAACAAAAAACCCCAAGCCCCACGCCCTTTTAAAAAGAGCTGGGGCCTGAAAATAATTCAGCTTTTACTTGACTAAAATTCCTTTTCCTTCCTCCCTCAAAGTGGCTTGTTTCATCATGGAAGAGACAAGTTTTCTGACAGCTGGACGTATTTTTATGAAGTCTAGCAGAAAACCAGGGGTATGTTGAGTTTGGTACTTCCTGTTGCACAAAAGAATGTTGCAACTTTGTTAAAATAAAAAGTTGCATAAATCAAGCAGTTATCAGGTCATGATTTCTGAATGTCTCTTACAAGAGAAAAAGTACACTTTTCCTGTAAATAGAGTCAGAAAGCTTGCAGAAATCATGACCCCCTCAAGTTCTTCCCAAAACCTAAAAGGAAGGAAGGAGAAAGTATTAAGCTAAACTTCACAATTGGACTGTTTGAGTTCCAATACAAAGAACAAAGAACGTTTTAGCCTGTACTGGGAAATGCTCTGTAAACTTCCTCCATGGCAAAACAAGGAAGAAATAAGAAACGAGGCATTATATACAAGATGGGAGACACCTCCTCTGCTTCCTCAAATGCATGAAGCAGCAAATCTTAAGTCTGCCCATTCCACTCAGTAATGCATTCAGTTCCAGAAAATGCCAGTTACACTCTCTTCCATTTGAATTTCTTTTACCCATGGTCAGGAGGGAACATGACTACCTGGGAGATACTCCAGCCAGCTGCAGAGCCCACTGGGTTGGTTCTTGGAACACCTCAGACCTCACTGCAGCATAAGTTCTGCACAGGACTGGCTTGAGTGGAACTGAACGTAATATTCACAGGTTTCCACTATTTTCCCTCGCCTATAAAAGGAGCTATAATATACCTTACATGCAGGATACAGTCATGCTAGCAAAGCCTAAAATACAAGAGCACTGCCAGAGCAGCTCTGCTAGCTGACAAACAGGCCAAGAAATCACCCTGTAGTTTTTAAAAATAGCTTGCTTCTTCAAAACCCCCGCAGTGGTTCTGTAGTTCCAGCTGGGCCACTCCCCACACCTGTGAAAACCTGTTGCCTCCACAGGCTTTATCTGAGTGTAAACTCCACCCGAGATAAGGGCCTAGCGAAAGACTTGCTCAACAGAACTGAAGAGAGAATGTACGGTCTTCACCTTTTCTGGTTTTGTGCTGCACTCCACCGCAGCCTTCCTTCGATAGGCAGAAATACCCCCCAATAAGGTATGAAATATGGATAAGAACTTCCAATCACAGGTTTTAAACCCAAGCCATTGGAAGTAAGGAGCAAATCTTCATGAGAAGTAGGTTTATCCCAATAGTGCCCTAAGCACTGCAACAAGCATTCTTCAGAAATCCCAAAGTACCCAGACAGCAGCTAAAATAGAAGTATCTTGAATCTGAAACATCTTGCCTTTTCCATGTCCTCAGGATTTTGAGCTTCTCAGCTGAAAGCAGAGAAAGGAGTTTCTCTTCTGCCAGAGAGACGACCCTGACTCTTAACAGATGTAAGCATTACTTAATATAAATGGGGGAGAGAAGTACGTGTTGAATGCTTGTCATAAGGACATACTTACAGGCTAATATAAAGCATTGCTTTTAAAAGCCTGGCTTTCAGTACTTTGGATTTTTGTACTGTCAGAGATAAAATACGATTTTGCTGGTTTGGATTAACATGAAAGGGCCAGGGGAAGAAGTTACTCTGATGCAATGGTGATCAGCAGTGAATGGAATCATAGAATGACCTGGGTTGGAAGGGACCTTAAAGATCACGTAGTTCTACCCCCCTGCCATGCACAGGGACACCTTCCACTAGACCAGATTGCTCAGAGCTCCATCCAAGCAGGCCTTGAACACTTCCAGGGTTGAGGCATCCACAGTTTCTCTGGGCAACCTGTTCCAGTGCCTCACCACCCTCACAGTAAAGAATTTCTTCCTAATATCTAGTCTAAATCTGCTTCTTTCAGTTTGAAGCTATTCCCCCTTGCTCTGTCACCACATGCTCTCATAGTCTCTCTATCTTTACTGTAGGCTCCCTTCAGGTATTGGAAGGCTGCACTTAGGTCACCCCGAAGCCTTCTCTTCTCCAAGCTGTATAATCACAATTCTCTGCCTCTTCTCATAGGAGAGGTGATCCATCTCCCTAATCAACTTGGTGACCCTCCTCTGGAAGATCAAACACCAAATGCTGGTTCCATAAAAACGCAGGTTTCAAATGCACTTCAGCAAATTTCCAGTCACAGAATCATAGAATATTCTGAGTTGGAAGGGACCCACAAGGATCATCGAGTTCAACTCTAAACTGAATGAACCATATGGGGACTGAACCCTTGACCTCTGTGTTCAATGAACACTTGATGTTTATCCCACATCAGCAGTAATCAAAAGGAACTAAAGTTAGATTTAATAGTAAACACAAGCTAGAGTACTCGGTTTTGTACTGTGAAGTTCTGCAGTGATTAGAATTTTAATTCCTTCTTTCATTCCTTTCAAGAACCCACTAAAAGCTTTTTTCCCCTGCTTGTTTGTTAGGGGTTTGGGATTTTGTTTATTTTTTTAACTGGTTTGTGGTTTGTTTGTTTTGCGAGTTTTTTTGGGTTTTCTTTTAAAGTACTTCTCAACACACAACTGCCATAAGGCCTAGCAAGTTCTAGTTAACTCACTGGAATGAGAAATTGTACCAACAATACTTTAGAAGGAATGGATGTCGTTTAGCTGGTACTGCCTACTTGAGTTAAAGCTCAACCACCCTTTGCTATCAAGGCTAGTAAATACAAGGGGAGAAGTGCAAATAACAGTTTGTGAACACCTTAAAATGTGTGACTGAAGTCTACATAGACTAATCCTTATTTTTCAGGTCTACAGCAGAAATGGCTAGAAGCAAGTATTTTCATTTTTTTGAGTTTTGGAGCAGTAAGTAAATTTTTTTCTGCTGAAATCTAGGCCTTGCTTCAGTTTTATAACAGTAAGCTACTTAAGACAATAATAACAAAGTTTTAGAAATAGCACACTGTTTGTTTTACTTGTCTTTATCTGACCTTTGTAGGTCCATCTTCAAACAGACCTGTATATTGTTAATGCAGTAACAGGAAGAATAACAGTAAGGGAGAAGAGTCTTGACCACTCATGCCCTCCACTTCCCTGGGAATCCCTGAAGGCAGGCTGCACAAATGTCTGCTCTGTCCTGCTGCACAGGGGCTTCTTACAAGGCATGTTGCCTGTAAATGCTGCACAGAGATCACAAACTCTTCTGGTTTTCCAGTACTTCGACAAACTCAAACACCTGTGGCAAGCGGTTACCTTGAACCCAGCATGTGAATGAATGCAGCCATGCCAACACCCTCATCAGCCACCTGAAGACCTGATTCTGAAGAGTTTTATGCACAAGAGCAACATTTTAACCTTAGAAGTTAAGAACTATACAAGAGCTAAGCTGTACTTCAAAGCAAGAGGTGCATTTTTACATGCTACCTATCCTGTCTAAACATTTTAGATCCCTTGTGACACTTCATCATCCAACATGCTAGGAAGACAGGTTTCACTGGAATATAACATACCTGCAAGGTTTTTGGTTTTTTTTATTTTACTGTAATAGAATTTCGAGATCTTAGTTCAGACTGGGGCCCTTTGATTAGGAGGTAGAGAGAAGAAAGATAGGTTTGCAATCCAGTCTTAAGAAAACATTATAGTCTAAAACATACTCCAAAATTAAATGACAAGAGCCCACACCAACCCATCACTGACCTGGTCAAACAGCTGTTTGCCTGTAGTGTTCGGCTGGATGGCAAACTCCAGCTCTGCATCCATAGTAACAACTCGAACGTTGATCTAAGGAGAAAAACAAAAAGCATTGTTTAAGATGTATTGAAAGTTTTTCTACGTGTTAACACAGTACTTTGTGTACAAGAGTCTCCACGCTTTGATGCACTCCTGTAACCTCTATAATAAACATACTTAAGCCTCAATTAGAATCATGTTATCACACCAGCAAACTTAATTGGGGCACTCATTCTGCTGTTTTAACCAGATTGCTCCACAGGTTTTCCTACTCAACACAGTATTGGACAGATCTTCTGGTTCAACAGGAGGGTATTTTAGACTTGACCCTTTCCAGGCCTAAACCCTCTCGGACTAAGAGCTACTGTGAGTGCACAGTATAGCTGCCTGCAGGCCATCCCTTGGATTATGAAAGCCCTAATGACTAAATTAAATTTAAGACTTATAATTTAACTTCCATTTATATTAGAGCTGGAATTAATCTGAGGTTTTAAAGGCAAAAGGCTGCAGATTATTCTTTTAAAGCAATCAGCATTAACCTGATATATGTTCATTCTTTCCCTCCCAAAAATCTACTCAGCACATAAAACAGCAGTAACAGGTACTGAATGATACTACAGGGCGAGAGTTCAATAAGCTCTTGCGGTCAGTGAAGAAACAACATAACTAGATCTACTGCAATGGCGCTAGACTGCAAGACAGAGGTTACTACCGAATGCAGAAGGCAAGAGTGTTTAATGACTAGAAAAAGTCTATTAGCAGTTAAGCAGGAGGCAAAAGCAGCAACTAATCTTGCAGGGAATGGCATAAGGACCAGTAAAACAGAAAACTGGGAAAGGATTATCTCCAACTCTTCTGACTACAGCTTGCAATATCATACTACTTCTCAAAAAACCCAACAATCCCAAAACAAATCTAAAAACCCCCAAACATGGACGATTGTGTGGTATGGTTATGCTAACAACTAGCTTTTTAGCTCAATATTTTAAAGAAAAGAGACAAAAAAGTGGACATGTAAACACAAGACCAGACAACAGGTAAGGTATAGGCAGATGAGATTTCATGACAATTTCCCAACAATTCGTAAATGTCACATTACAGAAAGCCAGGCCTAGGAGAGCAGGAGAGCCTGGCACACATCTGAAGAAATAAGAGGCAGGAGAGGAATAGAATCACTCACTACAATGCTTTGACCTTCAGCGGTTCCCAGCGACTTAATTATGAATGTTTAAACTCTAGGATAAATGTCAGATGTTAGAATGTTACAATTAACACAGAACTGTGAATAAAACAAGTTGCTTCAGCTAGTTTTAGTAAAATATATTAGAAAGCTTTGCACTCCTTTTTCAGTGAGATACTGAATGTTTAACCAACCTTCTTCAGTTTAATGGTGGACCTGGCAATGTTAGGTTAACGGCTGAACTTGATCTTAGAGATCTTTTCCAAACTAAATGATTCTATGAAGGCATCAAGTATCTTTATAGAGTCTTTTCTTCTGCGCTCACCTACACAACAGAGGACCCTCCCAAAGAAAGATGACTGAAGGCAGTTTCCAAGCCACAGATCCCAGAACTGAACCAGAGAAAATGACATAATGACGCCACGTTCAAGCTGTATTTTTAAAGCACTGTCCTTCAAATTAGGACTTAAAAAAAGTTCTCTAGATGCAAGATGAAAGAATAAGCAAGAAGGTAAAAGGAGATCTTGGAAAACCTAACTGTAGCATTTAAGATGATAATGGAGCATGGAATTATGCCTTAGGTTTTCTTCCCGTGCCTTAAGAACCAAAGGTTTCCCAAGAGGTATTTCCAGTGTTGAAAGGGAGGGGAAATTCAGATTTCAAATTCTCTGGAACAGCAAGGCTGCAATTCAAAGATGTGACCTTAAAAAACACCTGTTGCTTAATCCCTCTCAACAATAAATCCCTAATCATATTCTAATCCCTTTCTACCCACTTCAAGAAAACATATGCTCTGTCATCTTCAGTTTTGTGCTGTGCAAGTTATTTGTTCTTCTGGCTGAAACACCACAGTGGTATAAAATAAGTATCACTTTACAAGCTGAAGAACTTAAAATGAAGCGCTTCCTACTGCTTACCAGAAAACCTGCAGAATGCTGGCGGAGTACAAAATTCCAGTTAGTACCAATATGTATGCGTTTTCCTCTATCTCTCCTTAGTGGTTATCTGCTGGTAAAAAAAGTTAAACTCCCTAGTCCTGTTTTACTACAACCCTAAAAGACTGTAGGATCAGCTATATAGTGAGCTATTTGGTGCTAAAGCCATTTAGCTGCTACATATTTTAAGAATTATTTCAGTATTAAGACCAAAAATTGTAGTAATCTGCTTTTCCACTTCAATCACCATTTAAAGCCAGAAGCACGCAGGAACATGACTACTTACTTGGTTATCCAAAAAGCTTTCAAGGACACCTAGGCCCTGCAGTAAAGGTTAATTTCTGTGTTCTTTAAGGGCTGCATAACCATCAGCACAAAGAGGAATTCCCTGGTGTGCCCTCAGACAAACTGCCAGTCACAGGACAGGCAGAGCAAGAAGAGACAAGGCCTTCTGTCCCTTCAATGAGTTGATGACTGCCTGGGAATATCCTTTGAGTCTCCTTCCTGCCCTTTTAAGCCCTGCTGCTTCTCATCTCCAAACCTTAACCATGACTTCAAGAACGTAATAGTTTTAACAGTGATTCTAAATGGATGTCCTACAACCACTCCATACAAGCTTTTAGCCACAGAGAAGCTTGTAGTAAAGCAGCAAACAGAGCTTAACCCACATGGAACCCTGGTTTAGACAGTCTGAAGAAACCTTGATGCCTGTTACACTGAGAGTCAGTCAGTTTGGCACTCAGCTCAGACCAGATGAAACTCCCCACGGCACCAAGATGATTAAACCAACACCCAAGGTGCTAACCAATTCAGGTATTGTTGGGGAGGAAAACAGGGAACAACTCAAACTAATTTCCATGAGCAACAAAAAGAGCAAGATGCAGTTAATACAACCTTCACAAGTGAAGTCCTGCTCACCCTGTCTAGGCAAGGCATGTCCTTTGCAAGATCCTACCAAATCCTGGCAGTAATCCAGGACAATGTCGAAGCCATAACCAAAACGAAAACAGTTTTTCATTTTTAAGAGCACAGGGCTGTGGAGGGAAGAGAACAGCACATGGCTGTTATACATGAAATAAGGGTTATACTAAAAAATATGTGCATTTAAGCATAAAGCATGCTAAAAATCCTGGACAGTAAGATATGACTTTTTTCTTGATAGGCCAATGTCATAACACTTTATTATTCTGGGGGTTAGAAACAGATTATATTTAAGGTCCCTTCCAACCTCAACTATTGAATAATTCTACTTTTATGTGTGAGGCTAACACACTTTAAATGACAAATAGGGCCTTTACGGTTTGCTTGTGCATATAAAAACATTAGAGAACACGAGTTTTTCCTCTTCCCCTGTCTTAGGATGCATAAAATTGCTAACAAATTGGATCCAGAAGAGCATGCTGCTGAAAAGGCAATGCCATTTGCATTAAAAGAAGAAACTCTCCACGAAGCTGAAGAACTTAGTACACTGAAAGACTGACCAGCAGTTCCATGACTTCAGACTGGATTGCAACATGTTAGCTACCTTACCAGCTCAAACAAGAAAGTGGAAGATGAAGGCCAGAGCTAGAGAGAACTTCAGAGTACAGTTTAAATGGCTGTAACACTATGGAAAGCTATGGTAGTTAGAATGGAATCTTCTGTGCTTTAGCAATGCCCTTAAGTCATGCATTTGTTCTTACTTTTGTTGTTGTTAAAACAACATCTTTTCTAATGCTAAGTCAGTAGATCAATCTGTGGGGCAGGTGCAGCCTTTCAGAGTTCATGCACATCAGTAGAATATCTAACTTGAAAAACTGAAGTGCCATTTGAAAAACATTATAAGGAGGCAACACACTGCCAACCAGCTGAGTGGCACGATCTCTGTGGAAGAATCAAGACCTAGATAGGAACCCAAGATGACACTGCCTCTTCAATCTCTTCCTCTCACACACACCCACTTTTTAGGTGTGTTGGACACTATGAATGCACTGTAGTTTTTTCTAACATCTGACTCTTGAGTGCCTTGGTGCAGAATCAGTCTCTGTTTGCAGGCAACACGGTACTCTGAAGTTAACCATCCCTTCTCCCCATACTGCAGCTCCACTGAAAAACATCCCACACTGAAGGGAAAAGGGCAGGCTGAACAGGGGGGAAAAAACCCCACAGCTCTGAGACACACTATGCCATTGTGGATATTTTGCACCCTGATGCATGTAATCTAATAGTTCACTTGCACAATAAAATAACTCAGTGAAACCATGAAGTTGTGCAAGTCATTTAAATAAGACCATACAATTTAATTTCAGTGAATACATAAGATAAAGGGCAGTAAATACCAACTTTTACCCATTAACACAGGACAAACAGGTACTTAACTGTGTCACTTATCACTATCATTAGCAGCCCTAAATGCCTTAGACAATGCTCAGGAATGTTTTCTTCCTCTTTCCAAGGAGGAAGAAAGACCAGAGTCTCCTAAACAGCAGGTTTCCAAGTGCAGTATCTTTCCAAGTGGCGGCAAGTGGCAGTAGAGAAACCTAGATAGACATGCCTTGTTTCTTCAGTCACTGCCTGTCTGGAAATCCTAGGAGTCACTGGTACGTTTAAGCAAATCAGCCACATATTGAAGTGCTGCACTGCACAGCACATTCTATGAAAAGCAGCATGCAGAGCTGTTAAGCCTTCTTGCACACACACAAACTGACTGTATGCATATGGACTTGCTTGTGCTGAAGGAATACTGAAGTCTTAACAAGCAAGATGAAGCAGTGGCATTAATAATACTATTAAGAAAGTAGTAGCATTAATCCTCACTTATGCAGGTCTACTCTTTCACCACACAAGCAGCAACTACTAATGGAACAAATAACAGGCAAGATTCTTGGCCTGGGCTGCAATGCATCTGCAAGGACAAAGTAATCTCATTTTGACCTTAGCAACCAGAGCTGTTCATAGACGCGTGTAGTGATTAAGTATCTGGTAATGGGAAAAACAACTTCATGTAGCAGCATCAGAAGGGCACTGAAACTGTTCTCTATTCTTCCACATTCCATTCAGTAGTGTTCACTGGTTCCAGGTCCAACAACAAAGAAAGATATTGTGCTAACTGATGGAGTAACTGCTGTCCCAGCTCCTGGAAACTGTTACGGGAAAATTTTCAACTTTGACTAGTGAAAAAAATCCTAGGGGCCTCAGAGCTAATCTGCTGACCCTTCAGTATCTGCATTCCTCTGTCCTCCACAAGCTACTTAAGTCAACAGGTAATGGTTCAGAGACTGTGCAGAGGAGAAGACAACTCTGAGAAGGTAAACAGCACAAATAACACAGAAGCAACTGCAGAAATATTAGTTCAGTTTATGATATTCCTCTTAAGAATTTATGAAGATCAGCATGTCAAGAACACAAGACCTGGAGACAATTCTGTTTCTTCTCTAACAGAATAACCTGCCTGATGGAGTAAACCTCATCTAGTAACATATTTGATGTGGTGCCCTACAACATAGACTAGGCATACAACAAATCTGAGCCATGTGAAATTACAACCAAATGACAAGTTGTGCACCCACATTCTCCATAGCTTCTTTCAGAGCAGAAGACAAATGTCATGAATATCAAGCAAATGATCAATTCCATTTGCTGCTGCAGGATTGCCAAAACACAGCTTCCCTCCCAGTTGGGCTCAGCACCTTCATCTTGCTGGCACTACTGCAGGGACACATATTCTGACCTTTTCCTCTCAAGCCAAGGTCTTGAAAAGGATATGTGAGTGTGGTGGGATTGAGGAATAAGAAAACAAAGTTAAGTACTCTCACAGTCCCTGGAAGATAGAGTGCACTTACAAGGTCATGAACAGCACCTAGCCAAAAACAAGTAAGAAAGACACTTGGGAGGACAGGGCTGGAATTCAAAGTTCTTGGCAGGTCTGAAAAATAAGTTACAGGTGTTACACTTGGAGAGGTGAGAATGAACAAGAGGCAGAGATGAACAAATTACAGGCTTGCCAACAATGGGCTACAGCACGACTGTAGACAAGGATGTGGTCTACTATAATTCCCAGAAAAACACCACATTTCCTGGTGCGATGCTATTACATAGAAGGGAAAACTACATTCTTGAGTGTATTTGTCACCGGAAGCATTACAGAAGGTGACTATTCTGTTCTGCCTGCCTGATGACTTGCTAGTTGGAATGCTGTCACCCAAATTTGAATGCTTCTTTCGGAAGGCACAAGTTCATCAAGGAAAGGCTACACTAATCTACAGATCAATAGTTTCTGGGTTGGTTGCCAGTTGGGACTTTTTTAATCTGTGTGTGTTTGGGTTTTTTAATTTGTTTGTGGGGTTTCTTTGTTTGTTGCAAACTAGATTTTATTTTTAAACATGTCACTGATCCCCTTCCAAATGGGAATTGTCTGAAACATGACACATTTTATATAGAAGAAAGCAACTTCTAAACCCACATGGAGAAAACCAGCAAAAAGCCCTCTTATTTCAGGCTGGGTAATACAACGAGAAACGATAATTGCTGGAGTGGTAAGATATTATGATATTATGTAATTACTTTCATGCAGCCTCAGAAAACCCAAGTTCAAGTCCTTCCCAGTGCTACATTTTTATGATTTAAAGGGTGTCCAAGAACCTGAAATGAGAAGGCAAATGGCAGACCCACCATTTCTCTTCTGTGGGAAGGAGAATCCGATTCCTGTGAGAATGGGAAAGAACTGCACAGCACAGCACCGAAGAAAGCCCACCACATGCTCCTCCCCTGCTCCCATGGCAGAACCTTTCATGCATTGCCTGCCCAACATGGAGCATTTCAGAGACGGCAGCACAGCACAGCTGCCATGAGCCTTCCCCCACACACTGGGGAGCACAGTTTGCTGACAAGGAAGAAAAGAGCCTCAGTGGTTCACAAAATGTGAATACAGGACAGCATCACTGGCATCCCCTTGGCTGACAAGGCAAGCTGGTTGCACCCATTTGACCGACCCAGTTTCTCAGCATACCATGCTAAACTGAAATACTCGTCTGTGAACTGAAGGACGTGTTCCATTTCAGATCTCATTGTGTTAAACATTGCTTCCTCATTACAAATAAATGGGAACATTAAGTCACGTTCCAATGGAATTCCTCAGAGTCTATGAAGCAGTTAGGTATTGCTGCATTTGCAACAGGTAAAATTAGAGCTGAGTAGGCTGGTCTTTGTTCCTTAAAACCTTACTTACCTTCCCAGGAGAGGGAGAAATACCACTGAGGGTAAATTGAGCTGTATATAATAATCTATAATCTAGTAGTTACTTTAAAATTGTCCAGTACAATTGTTAGCCTTAACTACTAGCCAGTTTTAATGCAACAGCTTGCACAACCACATTTTTGGGGGTACTAGTCCTCAGTATTTAAGGAGCAATAGCTATATCAGTTACACTTAACAGAAATTTCTTAAGTTTAGTCAATGCAACAGGAACCCAGGTATTTGCTGCTCTCCTGTATGGTGGAAAAGACTTATGACTTCTTCTGTGGCAGTTTTTCAGAAGAGAAATAAAGTACTTTGAGGGGAAGCCAAGAAACATTTTGGAGTGAAATCTGAAAGCTAGACTTCTGGATGAAGTGGAGGGAGGCGAGGGGGGGCTCATGTGAGCAGGAAAACATTCAATACCCACATGTGGGGAGTCATCCAGAAATTCCAGTTTTAACAAAGTGGGTGGAATTGTCAGAATGAACTTCCCCCTTCCTGCCAGCACACACAAACAGGTCACAGGAAAGCAAATCTATCAAGTTCAGTATTGCAGCCATGTCACTTAACTCTTCTTTGTAAGATAGCATGAAACCTTCCTTATAACTAAACATGAACATAATCCTACAACACAAATTCAAACTTTTTTATGTTTAGATGTGCAGAAGATGCCAAACTAAATTACATGCCTATCTCAGTTCCTTTAATGAAGGCTTGCGATCTCTTCTGTCAGCATGTAATAACTGCATAGTAGGCATTTGCGTGAAAACTCAAGAAGCAGCCATGGCTGCAGTTCAGTTCTTTATCTTAGGTCAAGCAATAACACTTTGCATGCCAAAAGATCATGAAGATTTCATGCAGGTGTGGCAAGTGCAAGTGACAGTACATCTCTGATAACCCTGGCTCCCAAATGCCTAGGCCCCAGACAGACTTCCAGCATTCTCCACCTTTGGTCAGCTCTGTACAGTTAAAAATAACTGCTCAGTGAAACAGTAAAACCAAGCAAGCACTCTTCCCAGAAAAGAAGAAAAAATTAAAATCTTTCTCCAGTCACTGAAGATTCCCCAGCTCTTTCCTAAGAAGCAATCTGCATCATGCTGTCTCGAGCTAGGAACATGTTGAAAAACTGAGACAGAGGCCTATCTAAAACTTTAAAATTCAATTTTTTTTTAAATGTAGAATTACCTAGGCACAGCTCTATGTTCTGGCAAGACATAAAGCAATGCAGAGTAAGTCTGAAAGGCCCCAGGATACTGCCCTTGAACAAAGCCCTGTACACTTACGGAGCCCAGGTGTTTTTCATGCAAAACACTTGCCCTCACTCTATGTGAAGGATGTAAGAATGATTTACTTTGAACATGATATTACGAAGAAGCAGGAGGGTTTATGGTGTTTCATTGAAATACATTAATGTTCACTTTAAAGACTCTCTGATGCTGTATAATACTCCATTAGCATTTTCAGAATATCTGTGTACAAGCAGCAGTCTGTTCTTTAAAGAAGGAACACACAGCCAGTGACAACAGGCTCAACGTAGCACCACTGCCTGGATGTGTCACTTGCCCTCAACGGATGCTAGGATGGATTTAGGAACACAGAGTGCAGCAACAATAGCTCCTTTGTACATAAAGAATAAACACAGAGGAAAGCTAGAGGCCACTGGATCAAACTCCTGCATACACAGACTGTTTTATCATGACAGCTGTTGCATCTAATTAAACATAATGAAGTTGCGAGACTAAGGCTTTACACATGAAGTTTAAAGCAAGCCCCACAAACAATCCTCAAATAAGCTTTATCTCAAGAAGTTGCTCAGAGTCCAGAAAGGATCAGATCTTCTGTCGTCTTCCATCAGAAACATAAGCATGGGGCCAAGTAGAGATAATACAGAGGTTTGAGATCTCAAGTTTTATAGTAATTTCAGAGTCTTCTAAACAATTTAACATCTCCAGTATTTACACTACATAAAGCAGTGTCATCCTTCTGCAATCCCCATGAGGGAAAATAAAAAATAAATTAGTATCTTACAGTCGTGACCTGGAACAAACACCATTTCATGCCTCTGCTTGGCTTTTTCACTTGGAAGCAACAAACACACAACAATTTCTGCAAAAGGTAAACTCCACAGTACCAACTCACAACAACCGGGGCAGGATCTGAAGGTGTGAATAATCTAAATAAAAGCTACAATAACCTCAGAGCTTCCCCTGAATCCAAGCACCAATACTGGTGCCTTTTATTCCAATGCTTATGCAGAGATCTATGTTCCAGAGGGCAATGTGCATGGAAAACCCAGAGCCATTACAGAGTCAGAAGTCTGACAGGAACACAGCCTGACAGCACACAGCTCTGAACACTTTCAATACACCCTGTGCTGGTTATTCTTCTGGGGTGGAAGAGCTACATTGCAACTGAACAGGGTGGGCTGAGTGAACACAAGGATTATCTGTGACTTACTCTCTCACAGGACTATGACCTGGGAGTTTAACGCATCCAAGAAACAACTGTAGGAGAAATGTTCTCAGTAACTGTACTCTTCCCAGATGGAGATGTTACAGGATGCAAAGCAGTATTTTCATCACATGTGAACTGGAAGGTCAAGGATGCTCAAAAAATTACCATGCAAGGATCAACTAAGCTAGTTAGGACTTCTCAGTTTGGAAGAAAATTAACTGAGACTAGGACATAAGAGCATATAAACTCATGATCTGCATGAACAGAGTAGACAAGGAACGTGTGTTCATTTTTCTACCAACGAAATAACTACAGGGCATCAACACTGAACAAGAAAAAAATCAAATAGCACTGTAGCAAGAAGGTTTGTAGATAACTTTCCAAACAATGTGAAGGTTATCTAGGACAGCCTTTGTTAAAGTATACTGTGGATGCTGGAGTTCACAGGGTTTCAAAGGGAGACTGGACAAGTCCACAGAAATCCATTTAGTAACTCATTATAAAGGACCATTCAACCTCCAGTACCTCAGAGGAAAGCAATGGTGCGTATCTTTGAAATACTCTTCCTCAGGCATCAGCTTTTGGCCAACATCAGAGGTGTACTATTAGGCTACAAGGGCTTCTGCCTGACCTACAAGGCCAGCCATGTTCATACAGACATCAAAGTGCAGAAGGAAAATGAACTCCATTTACTTAGAGAGAAATAGCAGTGCAACAAGTCACACAAGGCCCAGTAATGATGTTTGTTCATTCTGCATTCTAGATACAAATCCTTTTGTCAGAGATACCTTTTTTTTTGTTCGATATCTCACCATTCTGTTTTACCTTTTCCATATCAGCCTCTTCCATTTTACTCACGGACTTCAGTGGAACATACTGCAGGGCATTTGTGAAATTCATTAGTGGGGTTACGTGATGTGATTGCCTCTGACAGCCTGATAATCTGATCTATGTGCAATACACTACAATGCTTCCACTTCTCAAGAAGGTACTTCAAACAGCATGCAACAGGTACTATTTGCTCCCAGATAAAGGTAGGTCATGGCAAGTCCTGGAACGTCACCTAAGCACAAAGATACTGCTCTTGAGCAGTTACAAATCATAAAGGAAAAGTGATTGCAAGGATTGGCAAAGCACCCCTTCCTAATCCCTAACACAGTTTAAGGGCTTCTGAGATGAAACTCTTCCCACTCCCCTCGCTATAGATGTGTGATGGTAAATAAATATGCTCCAGTGGTTCGCAAAGTGTACCCTGAGCAGAGGCAGGGCAGAAAAAGTACCTTTCAAGAGTTTATCTGCACAGCTGTGACAGTTGTTGTGGAGGAAAAACTATCTTCCCCCACGCTGAGATCATCGAGTATCAACTATGCAAATCACCCCACCAGTTCACACCACAGTTTGTGCAGCAGGAACTTTGTACAGTTACTTATCTCTACAGAGACAAAAAGTTCAGCCATCTAAGTGTATTCAGCTAGGTGTTAAAGAACGACTTTAGCTCCCACAAATAACTATGAAGCCCAGAACTCACAGTATAGGCTTGAAGTCACCTACTGGGCTACACAGGCTAAATTCAGGCACCTGGGTACAAAGGTGAGATTTTTAATCTCTGCTTCTTTAGGTAGCATGCAGCTCACAGATCTACTCTCTGCATCTACACGGCAGTGGTCTCTTGGCAGAACCGAGCCACTCGAGTAATTTTGTAAGCCTACTCAAGATTCAGCAAGAAGATATCTGTCCACTTATCCGCAGAGAACTCTCTCTCACACTCATTTCACGCTGAGGTTAGAACAACTACAGCAAGCACGGAGTGCTTCATGCAAAAACAAGAGAGGAAGAGATGGTGATAGTGACACCTCAGAGTTTTACACAATAGCTACAGCACTTGCTCATGAAAGTGACAGGGAGAAGTAAATGCACACAAACCAAACAGGGCAATCACACATTCCCTTCTCAAAGATAGCAAAAGGCTACAGGCCTTGTGTAGGGGAGTTAGTATTGCTTCCACTGAGCCTACACAGTAGGTAGCCAAATACAAGTCCATCGTTATCAGGCAACAGTTTCTCTTACTTACTCAGTTAGAAGGCAGAGTCCTGCATGTTAATTTTTAGAGCTGGGATTTTTACTTTAATGGACAGCTGTTACTACAAGGTGTCCATCAGCCCCAGCTGAGCACAACTCATGCTCTCTCAAAGATGAGAGCAAATGCAGAGAAGGCAAGTGAATTTCCCCACTATGAAGTAGGAACTAGAAAGAGAAACAAAATCCGGATCTGAACAGATGAGCAATATGGAGGCAGCATGGTTAGTTGTTACACTGAGCTATGCCTCGTTTCCAGCCTCTTATAGCACCAATTTTCCCCTCTCCTAGGTGCAACGATCCCATACAGTGCTGTTCTTCTGCAAACAGCTGTACTTTTCAGCTCACAGGCTAAGTGTTATCTATTGCAGAAACCAGGCTTCAAAGCAAGCACACAACACACCTAAAGTACATTACTTAAGTGTGTGCAGCGTGGTTCAGTGAACTTGGGCAGCACTGCCTTCCATCAAGGTCAATTGAGTGATTATGGGATTTACAGTCCATCTAAAGCTCTTTGGGCACAGTGTGCCAAACAAGAACAACACCGATGTGGGAATCTTCAGTGGTCATCAAGTAGTCTTATTCTCAAAAAGTCCTGACATATCATAGCCTTTTTTCATGGACAAAAGAAGATGTTCATGTGGGTGGAGGAAGGGAGCAGAACAGGAAGGCTTATCTCCCTCCTTTTGACCTTTAAGAAGGCTAAGAAATTCTTTAATTAGTGACTAACATAACAGTTAACACCCTTGGTTTCTCTGTAGCAGCTAACATCCCACAAGAAACTGCCCTCGGAAATGCTTACTCAGCTCATGCAGTAAATAAGGGTTTTGGCAAAACTGTGAACTCATTCTCTGACAACTTTAGTCATCTCCTTAAATTTACTACTCATAGAATCCTCCACCTTTCTTTTGCAGCAGTGAGTGACACTTACATTTGGCAAATGTAAGGAAGTTCTTACATTTGGCAAATGCAAGCTTCCTTAGGTTTCCACTTTGCCCCAGAGGGAGTATTCATCTCCTGGTATCAAATATGCCATACACCGTATCACCGGATGGACTGCAATTGGTGCTTACAGGGGTAATATTTTATTCCTGATTAAATCCATAGCCACCCATAAGCTATGAGTATTTTAATTGATTATGAACACTTGAGGATATGAAAAAGTATTTTTACTTCAGTCCAGTTATGGCAATCCACTCTGAAGAGCTCTCAGATAAAACCACTGTGTGTAGTTAGAAGATACACAGTCAAGAATAAATTGAGAAGATCTGGGAACGATTACTAATATTAATTGTTTATATTTAGAAATAAATTCCTGTCACTACACTTGCATATTTTTTGGGCTGGCTTATCAAAAACTTGTTAAATTTTAATGCCACAGTCTGTTCACAGACAGATAAAGGTTTGGCAGGAGACTTGTATTCTGAAAAAAACAACTTGAAGACAGCATGCGTGTATATTCAACATCAAACAGGTATGGAGGACTTGTCTAACCACTCAATGCCTAGCACACACCAGCACATTATTAACAACACAGGGCTGGGAAAAACCTTTTACGACATCAGTTCCAGTTCCCCACTCCTACAGGCAGCAGCATTAAATTGTGTACTTGTCAAATTTTATCTTAAGGGATGTTAGGTCTTGGAATAGTCTTCTAATAAGATCAACAGGGAAGGGAAAAAAAAATCCTACCCACCCACAAAAAAAAACCCCACCACACACACTTAGCTGTTCTAAAGCTTTAAAATCTCTTAAACCACAAATTCTTCTTAAAGGAATTCTTTCTCCTCTTTGGCATTTAAATCCCTTATATTTTACACAGGTGAAGGAAGAGATAACTCCTTGAATTCTACCAGGCTAAATTAGCCAAGCACCCTCTTATCTTAAGGTGGATTTTTGTCTCTGGTCATCCCACCCCCCCTCTCTAGGTTTTGCTTTGAATTTGTCTCTCCTGGACGCAGGTAAGTACCTGCATTAAAGGAAAGCTCTCACTAGAACCTTCTATTGATGCTTTCTGTTAGAGAAGCCCTACACATCGCAGATGACATGCACAACAGGACAGTTGTACTACCACTGATTAATCCACCTCCTTCTATCCTAGCCTAGTGAGAGACCTTCTATCCCCACCCCTCCACGTTTAGCTATATGCAAAGGGACCTTATTTCCCCAGTCCTTCAATCCCCTTTATATGCTGGCCCTCTGCATCAATAATATCACCCCCTCAACAGCATGGCATTAACAGATTTCATTACTATGCTCAGCTTTCTGACCACAGGCCATTAATAAAGGTATTTTAAAAAGGTGCCTCTGGATATTATTCACTTGCATTTTCTCTTTAGCACCAGAAGCTGCGAGACTGCATTTACCGCTGTCCTCGCTTTACACGGTTTTATACACATTCACACAAGTATTAAAAGTTCTAGTGCAACACTGCATCAATCAAATGCTATGCTGCAAAGTTGACCTAATTTCTTGCGAAGCTTTATGTTTCTTTCCCCCAAGAGGAAACAGAAAAAAACCCAAACCAAACCCACCAAACAAAAAAACCCACCTTCAATAAAGTAACCAAGAATGCCGCTAGATCAGATCAAATTAACAGCTCTATGGACCCAAGATCACATTTCCTTCTCCTTCGGTAAGCACTGTTCATTAGCCCGCAGCCATGGTGTTCTAGCCACAATGTATTAGATTGGTTTGTTTTGCAAGAGGATATAATTCACCTAAAACACCATCCATTCAAAGAGTCAAGCAGAAATAAACTAGTACCATGAATCTAGGAAAAATGCAGAGAGCACACAGACACTCCAGTAACGAAAAGAAGCAAGGCTAAGCAAGTACGTGTATTTAGCATTTCACTCGTTTCCAGATAACAAGGCAAGATTTGGACAAGATGATGCTTTTTGCATTTCCTTACAAAACAATTCACTACCTGTAAAGCCTAATGAACCTCTGTACAGACTATATGGAAATCATGCATCTGAACTGTTGATGAACTCCCAGCCATAAACCCTCGTGAACTGGGTATAGGTTATATATTTATAGCCTACCTTGGAGAGATCTCGTTACTTTGTAACTGTTACACACGGCAGAATGTCTGTGTTAAATTATATATTAAAACGTGTCTATATTAACAAATATACTTATTTCAGAATTATTTTCTGGATTTTTACTAAAATTTATTTTGAGCACGGTAAACATGCATCACATACAATGAACTATGACCAAATGTTACCGCAGAACTGGGAATACAGCCGGCTTTGTAGCACTTCACTTTGGTACTCAATTAAAATACAAAATCACTAATGGTCTAATGTTAATGGACTTGCTAGTCGTTTACTGTGAAATAATAATCATTACAAACATGATCCGTAAGCTTTGTGTGTGCATTTATAATTTTTTTTAAAACAATAGTTTCATATAAAAGTTTAGCTTATTGGGTTGTGGGTGGAGGGGCAAGAGGGGAAGGCAGTGCCAAAACTTTGCTTCCTGTCATCATTATCTTTACTTATAAATAACTGATGATCAGTGTGTGAGACTTCACACACAGCAGCATGAAGTCTGCCAAGCAACACCATATTTACTTACGCCATGTAGACAAGACACAAGCAAACAAGCATAGGTAATAAATATTTAGCATCCATGTCAAGTACCCAGCAGAAACACCCTGCTTCCCTGTGCATCCCAAGAGGTAGTGCTATCATTCCTCACACATGCCAAAGGCTGTTGTCACATTCGTCCTCAGCACAGTTCTGCCTCTGGAGTGACAGCTTTACATCCTCTCTCCATGCAAACTGACACGAATCCTATTTAGCCGTATTAAGATTAAATGAGCTGTGTTGGGAAGGATCCAAATCCAGTCTCAGTCTAAAGCAGACAGACTGAACAGTGTGTTTTACTGAAATAACCTCTGCAAAATTCCTCTTTTCCATTTACAATAAGGTGGCAGTTAGCCCTACTGAACAGGAGATCAAATTTTTTAAAAAAAGCTTGTATTTACAAAGTATTGACACAGAGTCTTGTCCATAAATCCCAGCCAGTAGGTCACATCTCAGAAGTCTTTACAGTACTACGGTCCTTCCCCAGTGGAAGGTGGTTTACAGCATCCACCTTTGTTATTCACTGGCTAGTCAGCCAAGAAACAAAGAAAAATCACCATCTCTGAGGGAATACAAACATAGCCCTGCCAAGCAAAAGGATAAACACAGCTGTATTTTTTTAAGAGATTAAAGAGTTTTTGTACACCTATCCATGGCTTCCAGTGCGATTTAGTCCTAAACCAGGATTTCAGATTATTCTAACCAGGATATTTCAAGAAAGCATTCTGTAATTAGCAAACAGCTAACAAGGCAGAAACAGATTATTCACACACAACCTTTTACATCCATACTTTGTAAATGATATATTTGCTTCCCCAGTTACAGAAGGGTCCTTTCAGTTAGACATTATTATATGCAGCAATATATCACGTCCTGGCTGATGAAATACAGCCAGGGAGACTGAAGGTTTATCAGTTCTTAAAAGGACTGAGCACAGTTTGGTTTTAGCGTGTTTTTGTCTTTTGTTGAGTTGTTGGTTGGTGGGGTGTTATTTTTGCGGGGGGGGGTTGATTTTTTTTTGGTTTGGGTTTTTTGGGTTTTTTTGGTAGGTTTACAGAAACTGCAATGTAAGTTAACTTAAACACTTAAAAAGCAAAGAAAAAAGTTCAACTAACTTTAATATTATGGTGGTAACACATCAATTACTTATTACCACAAAGATAAGCTTGTTTGCTCTTATTTCACATTTCATTTATGTGAGCTAATAGTCACATGAGTCCTTCGCTGCATTGCATTTTAAAAAATATTGCCTCTATTGAAAATAGATAGCAACAACAATCTGTTCTGATTATGCTCTTCAAAGTTTAAAAGTGCGTCTGCTCCAACGAGTGCTCAAAGCTCTGCATTAGGCAGTTGGCTCCCCAAGGGAATTACAGTCTCTAACCGGCACAGTAGCAACAGAGTTTAAAATAAAACAAACAAAAAAACCACTAGAAGGTCGGAGGCGGAGGCGGTGGAGAGGTGGTGGTGTCAAGAGAAAGGAGGAGGGATGAAAAAAGACCATTCCAAAGAAAAAAAACAAAAAAACCCAAACAAAAAAAAAATAGAAAGAGGAAAAAAAAAAGGAAAAAGAAAAAAGAAAAAGGTCTTTCACAATGACTGGTAAAGACCAGTGTGGAGAACTTTATTAAGAGTCCCTGGCATTTAGTTTTTAGACCTCGGAACAAGGTTTCTCCTATGTTTACAGATGCATATATGCTTCCTGTAGATAAATGCATAGGCCACAAGCATACTAAATGGCAGCCAGCGCAGTTGTATCATTTCTCGTTAAGCGGGAGCGTGATGAAAGCTCTTCTTTCGAGAGTTGCTCGGGAGCTCTGTGAGTATCTAGCACGGAAGCACTGCACAAGACGGAGCAATCCACGGAGCTCCCGGGGGTCCGTATCCCCCTTCCCGGCGGCGGGACGGCGATGTGATCCTCCAGTCCACCCGAGGCGCCTCCGTCCTTCCCGCGGCCCTTGCGCCCGCAGGCAGCCGCCCCAGCGATCCCTCCCGCTCTAAGCAGCCGCTGATGTGGCTCCCGAGCGAGGTGCCCGCCGCTCCCTCCCGGCGCCCCGCAAAACTTCCCAGGGCGCTCGAGTCGAAACGCCCCGTCCCGGGCAGCGGGGACGGGGGCTCAGCCCTTCCAGCCCGGCAAAAGCCCGCGCCGCGGCACCCGGAGGTGACCGCCCCGCCGGGCGCCCGGGCTCGGGCAGCCCCCAACGCCCAGCGCCGGGCGGGCGGGCCCCGGTGCGGCCCCGCGGAGCGCCTCCCTCCCGCCGCGCCCCACTCACCGGCTTCGGCATTTTGAGGGCTGCTGGTGCTTCTGCTAGTCCAGAGACAAAC
>VZTD01000530.1:863507-879729 GCA_013397725.1 Rhagologus leucostigma
GCCCGCACCTGCCGGGGCCGCGCCGGGGCCAGCGGCGGGGTCGGCGCTTCCCGAGCCGGGAGATGGCACGGGGAAGGCGTCCGGCACAGGGGAGGCAGAAGACCCTGAGAGACAGCTGTCGTGCGTGCGCTCACCGAGTCCCCAGCTGCCCCGGCCTCCATCCAGCCCAGGGAACGGGGAATGAGTTGCAGCTTTCTCTGGTGATGGGCATGGGCGCTGGCCTGTAATAGTCACTGTGTTTCTTGAAGTGCAAGGCCAGAAAACAGAATTACTTAACAAAATACAGGCTTGCTTTGTGTAGTTAAGCATATTTTCAGCAATGTCAGCAAAAGAGAAAACGTTGAAAATCCATCTAAGCACAGAAACTATAAAGCATAGAGTACACTTCAGTTGGTTCTGACTTTTCATAAAGCACAAAATGTTCGTGCAAGTAGCCTTACAGTCAATAGGCATGCACAGATGACAAAGTTTGTGTCTCTGCCCCTCGTTCCTTCTCGCTCCTCACCCATGAATGTAATGCAGTTCTGTGGATAGTGTCTGCCAGGAGCCACTGGCCTCCCACTGCATCTCCTTGCTTCGTTGGTCACAAGAGCCCATTGATTTACATAGTCATGGGCAACGGCCTGTAGGACACAGCTCTTCCACTGTGCCAGCAATGGCATGTAGTTGAGCTGTGAGACTGAGGAAATTGTGCAGTCTGTACCCAAGCTGCTGTCTGCAACATCCCACTTCAACCAGTGTCTGTCTGTTTGGCATTGGACATAGGACAAGAACAGGGAGGCACAGAACAAGGAAAATAACAACCCACTACATGGAAAATACATAGGGCAGGAGAGAGCCTGGGAAATATCAGGGGACGGTGACAAAAAGGACAGCCCAAACAATACAGGTCCTGCTTTGGCAGAGATCCAAATGGCATCTTCCCTCACAGAGTCCACCAAGCAGCAATTGGTTGTGCCACACTAAAATAAAAGAATCATTACTGTGTCAAGTCTGTGAAAGAAAGGGGAGGGGGGCTAAGTTGGAGGTTGAGAGAATTCATGGTAATATTCCTTTCCTGTTGCACAATCCTCGGAGATTAGAGGCGGCTTTACCATCGAAACAGAGCCATGGGGGTGGCAGCTTGCAACAGCAGGTGGGAAGAAAGTCTAAGCTGAACAGCTTCTAAGAAAAGGGCCATGGGATCAAACATCCTTGGGAAACAGATATGGCCTCCATTTTCAGTTGAAACAATTCCACTGAGATTTACTTGGGTCAGGTTAATTTAACAAAATATGCTGACATTCACTTGCATCAGGTTAATTTAACAAAAACATGATTTGTGAGGACACTATCTATGCTCTTCTGTTAAGCAATAAGTTTATGGTGGGATTCATGCCTTACTCAGTAGGATGACACTGGAAATGAACCAGACCAAATTATCACAGTGTTTTGGGTAGGCTGCCAAGCACAAGGAACAACTGTTCCAAGTAAGAAGTGCTGTAAGAACCCAGCTTCCGCAGCTCTCACTCAGAACCCTAAGTGACATTCTTAGATTTTTTGAGGGGGACAGAAAAGGATAGAGATGAGAGATTTTCATGCCTTAAAATCCAGTCTTAAAATCCAGATTTTGGCTGTGATTGGAAAAAGAAAAGTCAAAACAAGTGTGTGTCTGCATCCCCTTGAAACAAAGCACTGCACGGATCTAATGGGAAGCCCATTTCCATTCTGGGAGATTTTCATTCCCCAAATCCTTTCCTATCCATAGCTCAGCATGGGCTCAGAGACCATCACTCTGGGCCTTCATGTTGAAGCAACTGCATGCCAGAGAGATGTCTCATTTAATAGATCATATTTAGTCAGGTAAGTATTTGTTTCCATATGTTAGTTACATATCCAAGCTTAAACCCCTGTTTTTGTTGAGTTTTGGTGGTTTGTTTTTTTTTTTTTTTCCTTCTAACACTTACCATTGCTTCCTAGCCACACAGACCTAGGGGCAAAAGGAATTTAGGTGACTAATAATTAAGTGTGGCAACATACAATCTCTAGGTTCCTGTTTGCCACAGCACATAACCTTGTGCCATTCTCCCACAGTCACCTGCAATACATGGGGAAAGGTGGGTACCTCAATGGCATCCATAACTACCAGCTTGCCCAATACCGCTCCACCCGAAACCAGCCACTGTGAACATACTGAGCTTACACAGGAAGAATTGTCTTCAGTGGAAGGAACCAGAACAATTGCCAGCTTGGAGTATGTGTTAGACACTCTTTGCCTCCTTCCTGGGCTTTTGCCTTGTGCTAGGGGTGTTTTCAAACCCTCTTGCCTGCAGAGCTCTATACCTTATTGAACACTTGTCTAGGTAGGTGTCTTTGTGACAGTACGAAGCTCTCTTCTACAGCTGGGTCACTCAGCTCCTTCCTTCGTATTTCTCTCCCCACCTCCCCCCTAGAAGGATGGGAAGGTATATAATGCAAGCCCCTTCTTCCTTTTTATACAGGAGCAT
Organism: Rhagologus leucostigma; assembly: GCA_013397725.1. NCBI lineage: Eukaryota > Metazoa > Chordata > Aves > Passeriformes > Rhagologus > Rhagologus leucostigma. Next base: position 865,994 of record VZTD01000530.1, read on the forward strand.
TCTCATCCTTTCCAGACACAAACCAGTTCCTCTCTGCTCCAGAGTGGGGGTAAAAGCCCTCAGTTCTCTGGTTTTCCTGAGAGTGTCCTGAAAATTGGTATATTGAATTTTGGGAGGATGGACATTATGTATAATACCGATACACATTGTCTAAGAATGCTTAGAGAATGGATCCCTTTTGGAGTGTGTGTGAGGGAATATTGCAGAAGGCATGAAATGGGCACAAAACAATCAACCCACATCAAGACATCCTGGGGCAGAAGTACAAATATAGAAAAAACAGATACAAATATACAATCTGGGGAAAATTCCACATGAAAACTCCATGGAATTTGGCTACTTCTAGATTTAGGCATTAGCTAAGCAAGAGGGAGCTTTTATGACCACCCTAACCACATCATCTTCAGTCAGACCTCACAATTAAGCATAAGACCCAAATCAAAATGAAGCCTTTAAGTTACTGGATTAAGATCTGCTCTAATCCAGCACTTACTCTTAACCTGCTTTATTAAGAGGATAGCATTACTAACCATTTACAGGAATTAATAAGGCAGAGGAGGTGATGAAAGAATCCCGATTGCTCAGCAGGTCAGCAGCAGAACCCAGTTTCTGTCTTCTTCCCTGTAACAGTTCCTGTGACTTACTGACCCCTAACCAAACTGTGTCATCCTCATCAAGCCTGCCTTCCCTGTTTTAGAGAGAAAACCCATTTAATTTTCCTGTTATATTTTAATGTGTAATAACATATAAACTTGATGTGGGTCATTTTTGAATTCCAGGTACTTGCCTGAGTTTGCTCAAGCAAGTCCTATCACTATAAAGTGGCTTTTGCTTAACAGGCTTCATGCCAGCCAGTTTTTTAGTCAACATAAAACTTCCTAAGCCAGATCATCCTGGAACTGGGAAACATGGAATTTTGTGCCCTAAATCTGTCATTCTTGGTTGCGCATGCAGACTTAATAGTCTCGGGAACAGATAGACCTAAACTCCCTGTTTCTTGAATAGAAAGCTTCATCCATGTTAGGCAAGGCATAGCTGGAAGAGTTTTGCATCATCTCTGCTGGTTTGTTTGCAGATTTACTCCAAGGATTTTTTATTAACGAAAATCTATAGTAGCTAACTCTGTCCTCCTGACAACTCATAGACTGTGCATTTAGTATAGCAGCTAAAAGAAAGGACATTCATTAGAGTAGTTAATGGAAAGGATGCCACGTTCTGAGATACATTGTATAGATTTAAAGAGATTTGCTGTCATGTAGGACAGTCAAGAGTCCTTGATTTTCTTTGTCAACTGGAAGAGTTGTAAAAGGAAAAAGAACCATATAGTATTACTGACAATAGTTTCTTTTTCATTGTGCATAACTGAATGAGCAACTTATTACCCATTGCACTTTCGGAAATTTTGTCATTATAATTCCTGGAATGTCAGACTTCAGGAAGAATGACCAAGGCCTGGCAAGTTATAGTTCCGTCTGCACTAAGCGCTACTTCCCCACTACCCACACTGAGCTTACTGAAAACCTGACGGATTGAGGTCACAGTGGACCAGCATCTATTGGCAAAGCACTCTTGAGACATTCTCTGGGTTTCCTATGAAGGGGACAAACGGCAAAAAAGAGCGCAAAGCTTGTGCCTCATTTTTGCATTTTGTTCCTACGAGAAGCTGCTGCTGCCAAGTTCAGTTGTTTGTTGTCCCTACATGAAAAGCTGCTGTTGCCAGGTTCAGTTGTTTGTTATTTTGCTATATTTTTTTTTCAGTAAGCATAGATGGGGTTTTTTTTCCTGCACCAACAAGAGGTTAGGTGCATTCAGGCCTGGAAATAAACCTCATTAAATGATCCAATGGTTACATGCTGAAGATCCTTATCTTTGCAATCATTTTGTCTTCCAGCAGCACCCCCAAGTAGTCCTTGGGATTATTTGACTCTCTGATTGATCATCATGGAGCCCTATGAGGACATGGTAGATTATGAAGAAAAGTATATATGATGAAGTTTATGAAGGATTATTTTAAAATGTTGTAAGAAAGAAAAATAAGCAGACAAGACTTCATGCTTTTATCTGGTTTGTTCTTACACATCATAAAAGGAGAGAAAATCTTAAAGGAAGATTATGAGGATGTTTCCTCTCAGCAAATTTTGAGAAGTCCCAGTTTGCTTTCAGTTCCCATGAGAGTTGTCTTAGTAACCACTCTAGTAACACATTCTTCTTCCACAGGAAACTTTCACAGGGAGTGAAGCAAAGTGTGCAATAAAATCTTCTTTTCAACTGAAACAAAACATAATTTGGCATTTACATTTTGTGTACACTGAGACTGAGAAATTATTTACGATGGATGGGGAAGGCAAGACTTAGTAGTGGGTAAAATACAGATAAAATACTACTCACGGTAAAGGCAGGTTTAAACATGAATGTGACTAGGGAAGGAAATTCTATGGTAATCATCTTTGTAACTGAAATCCACAATGAATTATTGATTTACTAACAAATAAACAAATAGAAAAAGCACTGAGAGTTTTCTGAATCTGTTGAATGAGAACAATCATGTCACAAACCATTGTTTAAAAATGTGCAAAATGACGAATGAAGTTCATGACATACTGAATTTGTAGACATTATACCACATGTGTAAATCCAGCCATGTTTGTCCAAGGCTCAAAGCAAATGGAAACTAGGGCCAACACAGCCTTTACGTCTTAAAGTGAAATTATGATCTTAATGCTTCTGATAAGAAAGGAAAGAGGAAGGGAGTTCCCCTGGTTAAGTAATCTCTATTTCACCTTGATATCTTCCTTTGTGCCTTCTATTTGAAATCTGATTAAAAGCAGAACTGAGTGCCATATACTGCAAATACCCCCTGCACATATGAACACTTTCTATGGGACCATCTCTTTTAGTGGCTTTTTCTTTTTCTTTTTTTTTTTTCGCTGGTAGTGGTTTTTGTTGGGGTTTTTTTTGGTTGGTTGGTTTTGGTTTTTAACATCAAAGTAGAGATGTGTTAAGATGGTGCTGACAAAAACTGCATGTCAAATAACATTAATTAATTTAGTTCATGTGCTTTGTAGACAGAGCACAGATCTGTGCTTAGAGCAGGTGAGAGCGGTAAGGAAGGTGGAGGCAAAACAAATGCCCACTGCTTGATAGAGGGAAAAATAGTTCATAGTTTATGTACAGTTGTTTTTTTACTCCAAGTTGTTCCATAATTACATATACTACTGACATTTGTTTTGCTCTGACTGTGGGAATGAGGCTGTAAGAGTTCAAAACCACAAGTAATAAGCTATTTCAATTTAACTAAGGGTGCCCAAACTCAGAATTTCAGGGCTAAGAGTGCAAAGTTCAATGTACAATTAATAGACAGGGTAGCTTTTCTTTTCCTGTGATACAATACTGACTCACACCTTTTAAGATCAGTTTTAAGATCACATTGTTTGACTTTCAGCATAAACTAAGCTCTTGAGTTTCACCTGGTGATTCTCAAATCCAGTGTGTAACATTAGAAAGGCCTCAAACCCCAGTCTCAAGACTGAATGGCAGTGATTCTACCTCCTGACCAGTTCTCTCCAGAGCCAAGTGCTCTTTCAATGTAAGCTGTGAAAGTTGTTTGCATTGACTGGTACTTGTATTTCTCATTCAATTTCAGAAGCTGCATTATCTATAATGCAATTCACAGTTAAATACTCAGGCAAAAATAAAACATCTTGCCTTGGCTAAGTCAGTAATATAAGCTGGACATTACTATGCAGTTTGGTGCCAGACCATTTTTTCATATTTTTCTCTAATTGAAACAGAAAAAGTTCTTTGATGCAGAGGTTACCAGGTAAGGTTTAGAAGTCCCAAATATCACTCCAGCCTATTTTCCCACTCAGGACTGTCTCTTTCAGATATCTTCTCATATTTTGCCTAGCCTGATTTAAGTGCTCTATGCGACAAGGCTCTCCCCCTTTGAACATTAGAGATCAGATTTATTTCATAGTGTAAGAATAGTTAACCTTAAAGACTGCATCTAATAGTGAGAGAAACAGAAAATATGTAATACTGGGGATGCAGTTTATTATTGGTCCGTACATTATCTCTCCTACTCTGCATCACTTGCGTCTGCTGCAAACGTGAACACTTCCAAGTACCCTTAGGAGCTGAAGTTATTTGTGCTCCCCTCAGACCACAGCTGCCCAACAGCAGTGCAGGCTGCACAGGGAGCTCTCAGCGCTGAACAAGGAGAGAATATACTCACAGAGATTCTTCATGCAGATAAAGGAGTTTTGACCTTAGTGTATCACGAGCAAGACACCAAGCTGGAGTCTGAAGTACAAGTATCCACCTGTCTCTTGGGAAATCCTCTGTTTGCTCTGTGATAACAATAATGCTGAAAACAGGCGGGCACTGATGGAGAGGTAAGACCAAGTAAAAGGGAGGTACAAGCAGGGTGACATTTCTAAACAAAGCAGCACACTGCCTACTTTTACCAGATCTGAATTTTAACTCAGATAGTTTGCAAGGGCTTACCTGGAACTGTACCTCAATTAAATATTCATTCATGAGAAAAAAATATTTGTGTTTCATAGCAAACAGCTCGTATACAATTTACAAATGGCTACATATATCCTTAATTGGTTTTCAACGGCCCTGCTAAACACTGAGGGCAAACTAAATCCATTTTATGTCAAGGCTGCAGATACACGGTCACCTTATCTAATCAGCCCCAGCTGCCTTAAAGGCAGTAACTCAGAAACAAAGAGGCTACCAAACCAAATAACTTCTGCGAGGCCTTGCTGGAGGAGAAGGGGGTCAGGTTGATTACTGTTCACCTGCCACACTGAGGCATGCAGGTAACCTGAAACAAAGGGAGTTTTCAGTGCTTCCCAATGACACACCTACCCAGTGAAGTAATTACCTCTGACGCATGACACAAAAGATAAACACCGAGTCCTGTAGCATGTTGGCTAGCAACTCACCAAAACACTTTGGAAAATATCAGTATGCCACCTTTAAAATACTGGGTGAATTTCACCTGTTCGCAGCAGGTAACTCAGGACCTGAGTATTAACTGAGTAGCACTCAAGCCTGCAAAATAAAGTTGACGTGCCGCCTCGGATGTAACCAGGATTTCACACAGACTTGATTTGCTCCTAGGAAGAACACAGTTCAGCAGTTCATTTAAGTAATAAGCTGGTTATCTTTTACAGGTGGCATGATGAATTCTTTGGTCTCTTTTAATAAAAGACAAATGTCAAGATGAGAGGAGAAAATCTGTCATATGTAATCTTATAAACACCTTCTGTGCCATGGTTTCATTTGCATGATGTCTCAGCAATCGCTAGCAACACCTTTGGAGCCAGAGTCATTGGTCCACTGCTCTGTTTTCACCTTCAAGCACTTCCAGTGTGGGAGGAGAAGGGTGAGGTGCTGCAGGACTCCAGAAGTAAGGTGTTGTGTCCTTCCACCTGGTATCAGCTGAAGGTGAGGACTGGGTGACTCCAGAGCTGGTGCTTCATGAGCTAATTGTTCAGTATGTTTAATTATCTTGGAACAGTAAAAACATTGTCATTGCAGCAATCAGAAATGAAGTAGAGTTTCTGTATCCAAGAGGTTTGTCTGGTTTTCCTACCCATGCCATTTGGCCTTACGGACTTTGCTTTTTGGCCTTACGGACTTTGCTTTTTGGCCGTATGGACTTTGCTTTGGGTAATTTAAAACAAACATATATCCATTAGAAACCTTCAAAATCATGCCTTGGATCATCTCCCAAAGCCAGGCCCAGTGTGTTCCTGAGCAAGACTAGGAGCACACGAGCTGGGAACACCTTGTAGTCCTGGGTGAACCATATTGTCCCTAAGGCATGCTACGCTGTTACGTGCAGCATTTTCCTGTGAGAAAGTGAGTTGCCCTTTGTTGTTCTCCCTGGCTGTGTTCTGCCTGCCATGGCAGATGTAGAGGGAGGGGGAAGCACCGTGTCACCTATGGCCTTCTTTTGCAGAGTTCTGATGTAGGGCCATTGCTGTGAGCATTCGGGATGCTGTCACAGTAAGGGCCGTGCCAGGTAACATGGCCTGTTTCTGACCCAGCGTGTTGAAGCACCCAGGACAGACTCACTTCAGAGTGTCCGAGTGCTCTGGTTCCAGGAATCCAAGTGGCTTCTTGCCTGCCACTCATAGGGAATATGGTCTTTGAGCCCTGTTTGCGAAAGTCTGCAAGAAGGGCTCAGCTGCCTACACGGCAATTCAGACCTGCAGGGTGGTTTCCCTACCCAGCCCTCCATGGCTGCTCTGCCAGGCAGGACAGCAGCATAGAACAGGAAAACTGAGAATCCTGGCCACTGGCCTGGTTTCCCTTTACCTGTCTGACATGGTGAGGCAGGAAAACACCGAGAGGGCCTTAGAGATGACAGCAAAACAGGGTGTGCATGTACAGCTGATTCACAGGGTGGAGTAACAGCTGGATGCACTGGCAAAGCAAGACTCTGGTCTCACAGGCAGGGACTCTCTGTAGAGAAGATGTGCCTGGGAGGGTTCAGGGACATCCTGGAGAACTGCACCTGAGGTGCTCCCAGAAAGTCATGTGGACAGGACTAATAAAAGCACTTCACACACTTTATTTGTCTCCCAGCGCAACCATCTCTAACAACACACCATTTTTTCCATTTGTGTTTGAAGTGATGGGAACTCTCCTGATCCCTATAGGAGGCTGTCCTGTAAGCAAGCAATGTAACAGCAAGGAATAATTTTCTAATGTATTATCTTTCCAGATATCTAAATGTGCTCTTTCCCTGCATTCCTCTCAATGCCCTCCACCCCTGTCGCCTGAAATAACTGCTCACTCATCACTAAAGTTTAGCCATGCTGTGCTGTACAAATCCAGAGAAGATAAGAAACAATATTCTTTAGATAACAGCACAGAGTATTGCACAATGTTCTTTCTTGTCTCAGAGTTCAGTCTGCACCCTTAGTAAAAAAAAAAAGTTAAAACAAAAAAAAAACCCTCTTTATAGAAATTGCTTTAAAATGCAGCATGCAATATAGTGCAGTGTTAAGGACTTTTGAAATAGTGGTGTTGTTTCAAGTAAGATAGTGGCCACCATTTTCCCCATGGTTTCCAATGTGTAGTATTTGAAACGATCTCTTTTTCTGTGCTTCAAGTAGCAATTAAGTATTGTGTTTCAAATGCTACCACACAATGGTGAGTAAACAATGGCTTAAATAAGAAGTAAAAAAAAGGTTTGTTTGCTTTTGCAGGTGTTAAATTTCAGCAGGACAATCTAACTCAAACAAAGTCCTAAACAAAAGTTACTGGAATTCCTGACTGACAACCTGAGTTTCATGTTAGACAAGGCAGATAATCAAAATAATCTCTGCTGGCTCTAAAATCTCTAACCACTGATTCTTACTGTGGCTGTAAATTTCTGAGATTGAGATTTTTAACTTCAGTTAAAACAATTTTGTTTAAATTGCTATTGCATGGGAAAATGATTGCAGAAACTACATGGTGTTAAAAGATTTATTTTGTAATGAGTATCTTTTTAAAAATTCAAGTAGTAAAACTCACACTGAGAAGTACATTGCAGGATTTAAATGTGGATTTAAGTTATTTTCTTTTTCTTCTGGTAACTCGCTTATTTCTCCCTTGAGAAGAAATACAATGTTACATATCCAGTACCCAGATGAATTCAAACTTATATCCTGTAAGCTATCTCAGAATATTAGGAAAAAAATTAGGAAAAAGGTAATTGAGTAATTTTTAGACACAATAATTAATTCTGCGTAACCCATTTACAGTCAACTCAGCTGCAGTGAAACCCTGCTTGAAGAGAAGAGAATGAAAGCTGGAGGTTGTTTCAATGCAAGCTAGTGATGCTTGTAAGTGAGCCCCTTCCCACAGGACTCAAGCTTGCAATCCTGTCAGAGCCCTTCACAGTCAAGACAGTGGGACCCAGCCTGTAACCGAGAGGTTTAGTGGAGAAAATTCCATGACTTCACTATGACAGGCTTCCATGGTAATTCTTAACTGGTTACTTTAGATTAGCCTCTCAGCCAACCCTTGTTAATGTGAAATGATAACCTTGAACTGTGTTCATGGTTTAAGTATAATCCAAAGACCTGCATGAAGTGCACAGGGACAAAGTCAGAAATTATTTTGCACTTGTGTGAGGTCAGAATCAGGCTGATTCTGACAACCTGATCACAGGATCACAGCAATCCAGCTGTTTTCGGGCCTTACCAAATACCAGATTAAGAGTCTGTGGGTGTGCCGGTCATCTGAAAATAGATCTTACCAGCCTGATTCTGCTGCTTTTAGCCATGGTGCTATTACCTGATTTCTTGTGCAATCTTATTTAAACATGAGTAGAGGTGGAAGAGGTGAGTTCTACATTTCTTAGAAAACTTGAGATGACATGAATGGAACAAATTAGTGGTTCAGCAATTATAAAAATCTGAGGTAATCAGGAAAAATTGAAGTGGTCCTGGTCGGTACAGTTGCCGTGTTTATTTTCAACTCAAACTAAATGCCTATGCCTGTTGTTTGTCCTAGACAGAGACAGAAGAGAAATTATTTAAAACAATAGATTCCTTTTAATCTGATCTATAATGTAATGATTCTCAGGCTGGCTCCAGGTGTTCTGGGCTAGAAACAGGCTGCTGTGGGTTGCACCAGGGCCTTCACTGGAGCATGTGCACAGGGCAGTACATGCAGGATGGAAAGGGCCTGCTACAGCAGTCAGTAAACTTTATATTATCCTAAAAGTATAACAAGTTGGTTTAACTATTCTCCATGTCTTTTTTTTTTTCATTAATCATTAATATTCAGTTAATACAGCAGTGAGCAGAATGTACCCACAGGTCTATCCATAAAGGAAGTAATTTACTGCCTGCTTTACAACAGTGTTGTATAAACACTTGAGTTGCACTGAGTACTGCATTTCTGTGGGAGTAGTGGCACATTCAGGTGAGCAAACACAACACTTTAGAGAAAACCAAGCACTTTTGGTCCAGCCTCAGACTACAACCAGCCTGCAACAGTGTAAACATAAATCAATGTTGCTAATGAAAAAGACTGGGGAAGTGAAAATTATCTCAGCTCTTTAAAATTCAATGTTTGTGTTAGTGCCACAGCACTTCTGCTCTGTGCAGCTTCAATATAGCATCAGAGAGACCCTGGTCTTACTCCAAACGCTCATGGGTTTCATTCAGTCAGGGCCAGGCCCAGGATGGGTGCTTGAACTGAAATGGTAAGAAAGAACTCCAAGGGACTGTCAGTTACTTCCCAGCATCCGGGTGGTTTCTTACAAATGCCGTAAAATGCTCTTCGAAGTTAGAAGTATTCATAAATAAATAATTCTACAACCCCTGTCTCGTCCTGTTACAACTACCTCTGTATGAGAAGCAGATCTGGATTCCTCTATTCTTGATCCCTCAAATCACAGATCAGGTTTCAAATGTCATTATTCAATCGTTTCTTTCTTGACAGATGTTACACTGTTTTCTCACAGTGCAGTTTCACTGCTGAACAGTGAATGGAACTGACCCAGACGAAGACTGGGATCTGCAAGACCCTCCTTGGATTTGCAGCATTCCTATGGCTTAAGGTGCATATCTAAACTGTCTGTGGGACCCAGTGGCAAGGCATGTTGCACCTCATTGTGAGGCTACTGACTTCAGCCTTGCTGGCATTCTCCAGGATTCAGTGAAATTACAAGACTTGATTAACCCTGTGCATGTCCTTTAAAAGTCTTGCTGAACTGGAGCCTGAATAAAGCCCGGGCCCAGCAGGCATTCCTGTACATACTCAAGGATAATAGTTGACTAATGAGTTCAGGGAGAGCTGATGGACAACTTCTAGTGACTGTGATCTTCAGTACAGCTAATTTACATCCTTAACATTTTTAGAATTTCAGTATGGTGTCTGTACATCAGAAGTCACCGTGGCATACATACTGCCCTGTTTTCTTGCAGACACAGGAGCTTCAAATTCTTACTCTCAACCCTCCTACATTCCAATGCAATTCCTTCCCTTAATGAGCATGCACCCAAAATGACCTTGTGTTCCCTTCTGCAAAATGGTGCACTGTTTCCCTGAATGCTGGAGCTCAGGTTTTCATGACAAAAGTTGCAATTATTTTTCTGTGCAGCATAATTTGCAACAAGACTGGCTTTGCAAACATATTTTCGACCTCTAATTAGGCTGACAAGAATTTGGTCAGCCTGGTAAGAAATCTTTTGCATACGGCAAATTAGTTTTATTTAAGCATCCCTTTACATTAGTCTTTTAAAAGAGTCTTCTGAATGCAAAGGCACATACTACTCCTCAGTCTGCCCTTCCCTGTGCATTACAAATTGTTTATTAATGAGGCAGGTAGAATCTGACTTCATGCAATTGATCACGACATTGTGTTAACCACTGTAATATAAAATTAGCTCCTTTCATGACTATAACATCATTCCCAAACTTCCCTCCATCACTTGCTGTTCCTTATTGGTTACAGTTCATTCTTTGTCATTCTGGAGTGTCAGAAAACTCTGAGCAGTGCACCTGCTGACCAAGGCAACGGCAAGGCAGAAACTGGATCTATCTAATCATTAAGCACTGCTCAGTCTTTTCCCGCCCCCCAGTAGATGAGATTCAGTGAGCACAAAACCTCATTGACATTCCTTGATGATGTCTTTGATTTGTGGTGGTGGCAAAATTGCTTGTCCCAGTAACCTACAATTACTACATTTAAGTAATAAAACCCACACCAATCAACATCTCCACTAACAATGCAGTTTCACTATTTTAATGTCGTGGAACTACTTGCATTTTACTTTTGGCACAGGTTCTGATTTAATTCCCAGTTAAGTCAATGAGAGCTTAGAGAATCCTTCCCTTTGCTTCAGCGGTAGGGGACAAGCCCAGCGGTCAAGGTTTATTCTCCAAATATTGGCAGAAATGCTCCGCTTATCAGGCAGTTGATACTGTTAGCTCGAGGGCAATAAAATCTTTGCATCCAAATATAAGCTTTTGTTAGACCTTAGCTGACAGATGGATTTATAAGTTGATAATACAATCTTGAATTTCTTCTAAAACTTTGTTAAATTGAAGCATTTGGGAAGTGTGGATCTTTCCAAAACAGTTCCTTGAGGAACACTGCTGAAATTGCGATGCCAGTGAACTTTGACTTTCCAATCATTGTAAACTGTCTTTAAACTAAGACTATTATAAAACTGGAATCTAGTTTTATTTTTGTTTGGATAAAACAACTGAAGACACATGGACAAGGTCAGAGCTAACCAGATATGAGGCAGATCTATACTAAACCTGTGAACTTAACTTTCTGCTCCCTTCTAAACTTTTTCCCCAGTAAAGACAATTTAGCAGTGGGCTCTATAAAAGATTCCATGAACCTTTATGCACTGAGGGCATGTCCTCAAGCACAATGAAATTCTTGAAAAGACTCTCATAGGCTACAATGGACTTGTAATCAAGCTCTGAATGTGAGCATCAAGAGATCCCCAAATTTCATTTTCTAGATATGATCAACAGTGCTGGAAGTGCCCAGCTTTGTGAAATGTGTACAGTTTTATAGTACGCTGTTGTATATGGCTCGGTAGTGGTCCCGATGTGACAGCTTGGGAACCCTCATGGAATAGTACATGTTAATTCCTGAGTGAACAGCTTTTTGGAAGCAGATTTTCTTTTAATGAATTAATAAGCAGCAGCTGTTGGGAGGAATGCATTTCTCTTTCTTTTAACAGTGCTTCATATGTAGAATAAACACACATAACTTGTGCCTGTACAAGAATGATACGCTTCTAAATATATGGACAAAAGTCATATAGCCAGGATTGTTCTTTAGACATTACAAAGCACTGCTAGGCAGACAGTAGCATAATCTTTAGTTTAAACTAATTTGTTACTCCTGGGAATAACTTTAAAGCCATAACATTAATAGGTTCTGAAACCCTACAACAAGAGATGGACAAACAGAAACAGCTTCTGCAAAATTTAGGTATTGCACTCCACTTGCCAGAAGTGTAGTCTAAGTCATGAAATGGTGTGAACTAAACCATTCAAAGCGCAACTAATTGATACTTTACTATAGCTGCTAGCAGATAAGAAATGTAAAATGTCCTTCCCTGTCTGTGTGCTTAGTGTGCGACAGACCTATGACCTGGCAGAAACTGCCCAGGAGTCTTTTGGCTCAGGCTCCAGATTAACACAGATCTTGCCCGCGCAGAAAAAATCCTGTGGGCGATGAACGGCTTACACAAATGACTATTTCAGGGCCATGCCAGTATGTTGTTGCTTTTCCAAGTGTATTACTCACAGAAAATGCTGAGCACCTTTTCTACTGGCTATAGAAAACTGGGAATTTTGGACACCCAGGTCCATGTGGCTTGATTTCTACATTCTCCTGAGAGTTACGTCCAAGAACTTCAGGGATGATGACTCCTGTAAGACTTACAGAAGGCAATTTGCACAGCTTGTTCAGTCCCATGCTGCATTTGCCAAGCTGATAATTGCACCTTTCTTGAAGCGCTGTCTTAGCTGAACAGAGTTTGGTGAACTGGAGAAACTTCCACACTCGTGTAACAATACCGGGCAATTGGATCTTGGCACTACTTACTGTGGAGCTCTTCGACCACATGAAATGGCAGTCTGCTCTTTCACCTTTCCTGGTGGAGTTTTCTGACCCTCCTCTCAGGTGTGTACCGATGTACCCACCAGGCCTACTGGAGACTTGAGGGATTGCAGCTGCCAAAAAACGTATATCCTACCCATCATCACACACCGTCTCTATAAATGGAGCATGAAAGTCACACATGGCTTTTATGGGCGAGGCGTTCTGGAGGCTATTTTTGAATGGCACTGAGTCCTGGTAACATTTAGCCCATTTGTTGAATGTTTACAAACCACTCTTGCTATATGCAAAAAAAAACCAAAAACGCAGTGACCTGAGCCCTCGGACTCTGTGCCATCCTGTCATGGAGGACTGGGGATGTGAGGATGCTCCAATTTGGAGCCCCAAATCAGTAAAGCTGAATTAAGGTATTTTAAGGTCCAGAAAAGGGCAATGAACCTGGTGAAGGGTCTGCAACACAAGTCCTATGAGGAACGGCTGAGGGAGCTGGGGTTGTTTAGCCTGGAGACGGCTCAGGGGAGACCTTGTCGCTCTCTACAACTCCCTGAAAGGAGGGTGTAGCCAGGTGAAGGTTGGTCTCTTCTCCCAGACAACTAGTGACAGGACGAGAGGACACCGTCTTAAACTGTGCCAGAGGAGGTTTAAGATGGCCATTAGGAGGAATTTCTTCATAGAAGGGGTGATCAGACACTGGAATAGGCTGCTCAGGGAGGTTGGTGGGGTCACCATCCCTGGAGGTGTTTAAGAAAACGCTGGATGTGGCACTCAGTGCCATGGTATAGTTGACAAGGTGGTGTTTGGTCATAGGTTGGACTCCTTGATCTCAGTGGTCTTTTCTAGCCTAGTTGATTCTGGGAAGGTAGTCTGTGCACCTACAGACGGCCACAACCTGGCTGCTCCCTGCAGGGTCCTTTGGCTGGTGCCACAGTACACTAACAGTCAGACCAACGCCCAAGGCAGCTGTGCCTGCTGTCACTGCTCCCTCGCACCCACCTCCCATCAGGCTCCTTCCTGAACCCAGCTGCCCCTGCCAGCCTTTCATCCCTGCGCTGCCCCAGAGAGAAGTGACTGCCGACGTTCTCCCCCTCTTCAGGTCTGGCTAAGGATGAAGGGCCTGAGATAT